>CP139502.1:237292155-237584655 GCA_021014915.2 Artemisia tridentata subsp. tridentata | reverse complement strand
TGATATCAAGAAGAAGTTTTGCTAGTAAATGTCAGGTGTAGCAATGGGATCTGAAGCTACAACAACTTCTCATATGGTGTCTGCACCAAAAGTGCCCATGCTCAGAGCTGGTGAGTATGAGCTCTGGAAGATGAGGATTCAGCAATACATACAAATGATTGACTACTCCATGTGGGAAGTCATTCAAGATGGAAATTCCTCACCTGGAAAGGGTGCTGATGGGAAACCTTTGCCTTTAGTAACTGCTGATGAAAAGGCTCAAAGAAGGCTAGAGATAAAGACTCACAATATTCTATTGATGGGGATACCAAATGAGTATCAGCTAGTCTTCAGCAAAGTTGAGTCTGCTAAAGAATTAATGCAAGCCATTGAACTCAGGTTTGGTGGAAATGAAGCAACAAAGAAGTCTAGGAAGAACCTACTGAAGCATCAATTTGAAACCTTTGTTGCCTTAAGTTCTGTAAACATTGATGGCACTTATGATCGACTACAAAAGCTAGTAAGTCAATTAGCTCTTCTAAAAGTTAATGTGGATCAAGAAGATGTCAATCTGAAGTTTCTCAGAAGTTTGTCATCAGAATGGAGTACACACACTGTGGTCTGGAGAAACAAAGCAGACTTTGATACAATGAGCCTGGATGACCTATACAACAATCTCAAGGTGTATGAATCTGAAGTAAAGAATCCATCCAGCTCATCCTCTAGTGCATACAATCAAGCTTTTGTATCTGCAAACCATAAGAGTTTTGGAAATTCTCAAGAGAATCATGCTGCTGCTAGTTACTTTGGTTCTGCTGCTAGTTCAAGTTACTCTACTGCTACCTCAAATGGTAACAACCTCAGTGATGCTGCTATCTGTGCCTTCCTGTCTGAACTTACTAATGCAAGTTCTCCAATCACAGTTCAAGATCTAGATCAAATTGATTCTGATGATCTTGAAGAAATGGATTTAAAGTGGTAGATGGCAATGTTAACTATGAGGGCAAGGAGATTTTTGAAGAAAACTGGCAGGGAACTAAAGCTCAGGAAGAACAACAATGTTGGATTTGACAAATCTAAGATTGAGTGTTACAATTGCCAGAGAAAAGGTCATTTTGCCAGAGAATTCAGAGCACCCAAGCAGATCAAAGATGCTGCAAGACAGACTCCAAATGAAGAAGCTGCTACTGCTATGCTATCATGTGATGGCTTAGGGGAATATGACTGGAGTGATCAAGCTAAGGAAGGACCAACTATGCTTTGATAGCTGAAGAAGAATCAAAAGAGCAACACTTTGCTCTTATGGGTTACTCTTCCTCTGGTTCAGATTCTGAGGTATCTAATGAGTCTACTTGTTCATTCAAATCATGCACAGACACTGTTGTAGAATTAACCTCTAAGTATGAAAGTTTAAGAGAAGACGTTGAAAAATTAAAACTTGAAAACTTTGCATATAAACGTGGTGTAAAATCATTAGAAGAAAAAGTTGCTTACCTTAGAAAAATAGAAGATCAATATGCTGAACAAGTTAATATTCTAAAAGGTGAAGTTCTCATGAAAGATCATGAATTAAAACTTCTTAATAAAAAAGTTGAGAAAGATGAACAAGATAGGGATATAGCTTTAGTTGATAAAGAAAAACACATTGTTAGGGTAGAAAAGCAACAATTTGCATCAGATGGTGTTCACAAGACAATTGAAAACCACTTGATGAAAAGAGGAAGTGGAATAGGTTATCATGAAGTATCACCACCACCCTTAAGTGGCTATGCACCTCCAATGAGGGAACTGTCTATAGTCACTGAATTCGATACAAGACATCTAGGTGAAACAAGTTAGTCAAATAATAAACCTAAGGTAGAGACCTCAGTTTCTGATGCACCAATCATTGAAGATTGGGAGTAAGACAATGAACAGGTTGAGACAAAGCTTAAAAAGGAAGAAAAACCATCTGTCAAACCTGTGAAAAACCCAATCAAGTTTGTTAAACCTATGCTAGGAAGCAGAATCTCTAGGAATATAGCTGAATATGATGAAAAACCTAGAGAAAATCCTAGAACACCAAATAACTTGCCTAAAAGAAATCAAATAAATTGGAACAATCTAATCTCACACAGGTTAGGAAGAGACTTTCAATTACATAAGAAGGCATGTTATAGTTGTGGTAGTTTTTGGCATCTCCAAAAGAATTGCCACTATTACCAAAGACCTGTCTGGAACCAACATACAAGGGTGGATCATAAGAATTTTGGTAGAAACACACATCCTCACTCTAAAACTAACATGGTTCCTAGACAAGTCTTAATTAACAATGGTTATTCTAGGATAATAACAAATGAAAGGCCCCTCCAAAGAAACAAAATTGTTCCTGCTGCTAAGGCAAAAGTAGCTGCTGCTGCTAATCCTAAATCAATGAGGAACACAGTAATGGGCAATCATTTTTATGCTGTAAAGGCCTCAGCTTGCTGGACATGGAAACATAAAACTACTGATCCCAGCAGTGCATCATTGGATTTAAAGAAATTTGACTACAATGATGCACAAGGCAGATCCAAGTCAGTAATGACTTGGGTCTCAAAGAGAAACTAATTCTCTTATTTTGTGTGCAGGGCATTTCACCACAGGAACTTCAAGACAAATGCATATTTGACAGTGGATGTTAGGCACACATGACTGGAGACAAAAGCAACCTTGAAGATTTTGAAGCTATAGATGGTGGATATGTTGCTTTTGGTAATGACTCCAAGGGTGGAAAGATTGTTGGTAAAGGTACAATTAGAACAGGAAAATTGGATTTTGAGAATGTATATTTGGTGAAAGGACTTAAGTACAATCTCTTTAGTGTTTCACAAATGTGTGACAAAAGGAATTTTGTTCTTTTTACAAACATTGAATGTCTTGTTTTGTCTCCTGATTTTAAGTTGCCTGATGATTCATCTGTGCTCCTTAGAATCCCTAGAATAAACAACATATACAACGCAGACATAAAGAACATAGTTCCCAAAAGAGCTTTAACTTGTCTGTTTGCCAAGGCTACCATTGATGAATCCAAACTTTGGCATAGAAGGCTTGGCCACTTAAATTTCAAAACTATGAATCAATTGGTTAAAGGGAACCTTGTAAGAGGATTACCTACAAAAGTTTTTGAAAATCCTGAAACCTGTATTGCTTGTCAAATGGGCAAGCAACACAGAGCTTCTTGTAAGACCAAAATGGTGAATACCATTTCTGAACCTTTGTACATGTTGCATATGGATTTATTTGGGCCAACTTTCGTTAAAAGTTTGAATAAAAGGATGTATTGTCTAGCTGTCACTGATGACTATAGTAGATTTACTTAGGTATTCTTTCTAGCAGCTAAAGATGAAACCTCAGGCATTCTTAAGGCTTTCATAACTAGAATAGAAAACCTAGTTAATCACAAAGTTAAAGTAATCAGATGTGACAATGGAACTGAATTTAAGAATAATGTGATGAATCAGTTCTGTGTGGAAAAGGGTATTCTAAGACAGTTTAGTGTAGCTAGAACTCCTCAACAAAATGGTGTTGCTGAAAAGAGAAATAGAACACTAATTGAGGCTGCTAGGACTATGTTGTCTGAATCAAAATTACCTACTACTTTTTGGGCTGAGCCAGTCAACACTGCTTGTTTTGTGCAAAATAGGAGTAGAGTAGTTAAGCCTCATAACAAGACCCCATATGAATTGTTAAATGGTAGGAAGCCTATGATAGATTTCTTGAAACCATTTGGGTGTCCTGTTACTATCCTAAATACAATTGACCACTTAGGCAAATTTGATGAGAAGGGAGATCAAGGTTTCTTTGTTGGTTACTCTACAAATAGCAAAGCTTTTAGGGTATACAATAAAAGAACACAACATGTGGAAGAAAACCTCCATGTTGGGTTTAATGAAACAACATCTAATGTTGCAGGGAAAGGACCTAATTGGCTTTTTGATATTGACTCTCTCACAAAAAGTTTGAATTATGAGCCAATGTTAGCAGGTACCACTAAAAAATATGCAGGTCAAACAGCATGTTCTAATGCAGGTTCAAATGATGAGGATTTCATTTTGATTGAAAAATGGAAGCTTACAGAAATGATGAATGCATAAGATGCTGCTATTTCTACTGCAACATCCAAGGGAAAGCCTGCAAGTCATGTTGAACTTGCTAATGATGGCAAGAAGGATGTTGAACAGAGGGATGAAGAGTCAGAAAGTGTTGAGACCATGGGAACTAAAGCTAGCAGCAGTAGGTCTGATTCTATCACTGGCGCAGGACAACCTGCTGCTAGTATAAAGCAACCTGCTGCTAGCACACAAGAACCTGCTGCTATGCCCAACAGTTCTGCTAATGAAATTCCTATTAATGATAATGAATCTTCTGACTATGATAAAGATGAATTGGTCAAGATATATGAAGACACTGATGATGAAGTTTTAGATGTGTTTGGAGCAAGGGCTGATCTCTCCAATCTGGAGACTGTTGTTCCTGTTTCTCCTACTCCAACCACAAGGATTCGCAAGCATCACCCAAAGGAGCAAATCATAGGTGATGCTGAAGGTGCTGTTCATACAAGAAGTCAGACAAAAGGTTTAAGAGACCTTGTTGAAGAAGGATTATTTGCTCAGACCATTCATCAAAGAGCAAGCCACAAAGATCTTCAAAGTTGTATGTTTGCTTGCTTTCTATCTCAAGTAGAACCAAAGAATGCTTATCAAGCATTACAAGATGAAAGTTGGGTAGAAGCAATGCAGGAAGAATTGTTACAGTTCAAGCTCCAAGAAGTCTGGACCCTAGTTGATTTGCCTAGTGGAAAAAGGGCAATTGGAACTAAATGGGTGTTCAGATGTAAAAGAGATGAAAGAGGAATTATGATAAGAAACAAAGCAAGATTGGTGGCCCAAGGATACACACAACAAGAAGGCATTGATTATGATGAAGTATTTGCACCTGTAGCAAGAATTGAAGCTATCAGACAGTTCTTAGCTTATGCTTCATACATGAAGTTCACTGTGTACCAAATGGATGTGAATAGTGCTTTTCTTTATGGGACAATTGATAAAGAAGTATATGTCCAACAACCACCTGGTTTTGAAGACCCCAATCATTCTGATAAGGTCTACAAGGTGGATAAAGCACTTTATGGTTTACATCAAGCTCCAAGAGCTTGGTATGACATCTTATCCAAGTACTTGTTGAAGAATGGCTTCCACAGAGGAACCATAGACAAGACTTTGTTCATAAAGAAAGACAAAAATGATATCTTGTTGGTTCAGGTGTATGTTGATGATATCATTTTTGGCTCCACAAATAAGGTGTTATGTGCTGAATTTGAGAAGCTTATGCATAGAAGATTTCAGATGAGTTCTATAGGAGAACTCACTTTCTTTTTGGGGCTTCAAGTTAAGCAGATGGATGATGGGATATTCATTAGTCAAGACAAGTATGTGCATGATATTCTTAAGAAGTTTAACTTCTCTGATGTGAAGCCTGTCAAGCCAACAATGGAGAAGAATAAGCCATTGCTTAAAGATGAAGACGGTGTAGAATTTGATGTGCATACTTATAGGTCCATGATTGGTTCCTTAATGTATCTGACTGCTTCAAGACTTGACATAATGTTTGCTGTGTGTGCTTGTGCAAGATTTCAAGTGTCTCCAAAGATTTCACACTTGATTGCAGTCAAGAGAATCTTTAAATACCTAAAGAGCCAACCTAAGTTGGGACTTTGGTATCCAAAAGATTCACCATTTCATCTGGAAGCATACTCAGATAGTGATTATGCTGGAGCATGTTTAGATAGGAAATCAACCACAGGAAGATGTCAATTCCTTGGCCACAGGTTGATTTCATGGCAATGCAAGAAACAAACTGTGGTGGCAAACTCAACTACTGAGGCTGAGTATGTGGCTGCTTCAAGTTGCTGTGGGCAAGTTCTTTGGATTCAGAACCAACTACTGGATTATGGGTACAACTTCTTGAACACTAAAATCCATATTGACAATAACAGCACCATGTGTATCATTAAAAATCCTGTCTTTCACTCTAAAACAAAACATATTGAGATAAGACATCACTTTATAAGAGATTGCTATGAAAAGAGACTTATTCAAATTTGTAAAATCCATACTGACAATAATGTTGCAGATTTACTCACAAAAGGATTTGATGTGGGTAGATTTCAATATTTAATTGCTAGTATTGGGATAATGAATCTTTGAATAAATCCCCTGTCTTATTATGTTTTTGTTTACATTTTTGAAAGGATTTTATGTTGTTATTAGTCAATAAGTTGATTCTGATACTTGGTTGGAAGATGTGTTCTGAGCTGCTGCTAGTTATACTTAACCTGCTGCTAATGTTTTATCCTGCTGTTAAGTATAACTAGATTTTTTGAAGATTGTAAGGTTTGATTAGGTGGATTTGTATCTTTGGGATAGAAGTATTGTTTGTTAAAAAAAAAAAAAATCACTAATCTTTTGTAGGAAATTCAAAGCAAAGATGCAGATTTCATGGGCAAAAGGCGTTTAATCTTAATTTAAAAAGGGGGTTGGATAGTGTCAGATATCAAGATGCTGCTAGGCAAGTTGACCTGCTGCTAAGCAAGTTAACCTGCTGCTAGGGTTCTGCTGCTAACAATAGAAACCTGCTGCTAAGTTTGAAAGCTCAGGGTCTATTTTTGTAAATTTGGAGCCAACCCAAACCCTAACGGTTATAAAATGCCCAATTCAATTTAATTGCCACATTCAATTAGTGCGCCCACTACCTAAACCGTTTCAAACAGTTACAAAAACCGCAAATCAGTTACAACTCTACAATTACTACAAATCATTAACTTCCCACTTCCCAAAATTCACTTTCCCACAACAATGGCACAACGAAAATTTGCAAAGAACCATAATCAGATCGCATTTCTTCAAAAGGTTAGGGAATCTGAAGATTTTATAGAAATTATTGATTTTCTTAGAGCATCCCACATAAGGTATGCTTTAACTGTCAATCCTACTATTTATAAAACCCACATGAGGATGTATTGGTCTACTGTCAAGTTAAAAACTAAAAATGGGGAAGAAAGGCTAGTTGTCTTCCTACTTCTGAGATTTTTGCTGGACTGGCTAACATTGGGTATTAGAGGGAGGATGATAATTTAACATCTTTTAAACGCCTTTTCAGCCCACAATGGAAATTTCTTGTTCATGCCTTTCTACACTGTCTTAGTCCTAAAACTACTAGTTGGAATGAATTTAGTGCAGGCCAGGCTTCAGGCTTGGTTTGTCTATCTTCAGGCCAACCATTTAATTTTTCGGCTATGATCTTTGAAGAGTTGAAAAAGAATGTTTCTGGAAAATTTTATCTTTACCCAAGGTTTTTACAACTGTTGATAAACAGTTAATTAGAAGATCCCTTTGAACATCAAGATATTGAAATAATTAATACACTGGGTCTTAAAATGTTTCCCTACCTTAGGAAGACTGGGTCTGGGTTCTCTGGAAATGTCACACCTCTCACCCCACATATGCTCCAACTTGCTGCCAACCACCCTCCAAGTGACCCTGAATCATCAAGCCAAACCCAATCCATAGATGAAAATTCTGAGAATGATACTCAGGAGGAAAATGTAAGTGCCACAGGTGATGTAGGTGACACTATGGAAGAGGCTGACACTACTATCCCAGAATTAAACCCTGGACAGGACAGTGTCAACATACTTAAGACCTCAACCATGGCAACACCAAATGTGGAAGGTTCTCAGGATCCTAACACACTTGGTGGTAACCCCAGCCACATGGCTAATATGGGGGGCTCAAGCAGTCAAACTAGGTTTGAGGCTGAGTTTGTGCTCAATGAATCACCTCTCAGGTCAGGTCACACAGACCGAAGTGATGAGGGCAGAAATGATACTTTTGAATTGATGGACAACACTGTACAAAAGGCCAAATCCAATGAACCATCACTCGGGTCAGGTAATACAGACCGAAATGGGGAGGATAGCCTTAAACTTATTAAAGAATTGACGGATAAATGTGCTAGTTTGTCTTCAGAAGTTGCTGATCTCAAGAAGGAATTAATCAAGGTGAAAAGCTCCCAAGGTGCTGAGATTAGAAGGTTGAAGTACAGGTTAAGGCATCTTGTTGGGTTACAGAAGTCTAAGTCTTCTAGGTTGAGATCATTAAAGAAGGAGGTAAATTTGTCCAAACCTATTTTGAGGGAGAATGCTCCCAAACAGGGGAGGAATGAGTATGAGGAGATAGTGAAGTCAGGGGAGGCTGATATTGAACTAGGTGAAAGTGGAAATGCTGATGATATTATTGGTGATGAGGTTGAAAATACAGATAAGGTAAATGAAGATGTGAATGAACCTACTGTGAATGAACCTGCTGCTATGGACATGGGTGTGGAGAATGAAGGTGCTGATGAGGAAATTGATTGGTGCAGTTGTGAAACATTAAATGAGTTTGTGGTGAAGGATAAGTTGGGGAATGAGGTAGAATTGGAAAAAGTAGGGAAAAGAGTAGAGACAAGGGATGATGCTGCTATTGATCCTGCTGCTGGAACAGAGCAACTTGCTACAGAGCAACCTACTGCCAGCACAACTCAACCTGCTACTAGTTCATTACAACCTGCTGCTGCACCAAGTACAGACTCAGATGATGACAACATTCCCCTAGAACAAATCATGAAGAGATACAAACCCACACCAACACCAAAATTTGTTCTAACACCACAACAACCATCACAATCCACAAGACCAAAAGCAAAAGGAATCATGATCAAAGAACCTGCACCCACAACAAAACCATCACAACCCTCTATTTCACCAAAAGATAAAGGCAAAAGCATTCTAGTTGAGAAACCAAAAGAAAAATTTAAGATCATGACTGCTGCTAAAAAAGAACAAATAAAATAACATGATGCAGAGTATATAAAGAGCATGAAAGCTCAGTGGGGGAAAGAAGATGAAATGGATACTCAAAGGCAGATAGATGAAGATAGAAAGGTAGCATGGGAAGAGCAAAAGATAGAAAGGGAAATGTATACTCCTGAGGAACAAGTAAATGCAGTAGATGATCTGCTGGCAAATTTTAGGAGGAAACATAATCAAAAGAAAGATGAGAAGTTTAAAAAGAAGAGAATGACAGCATAAGATGAGATCAGAGGCATGCAAATGTATTTGCACAATCAATGTGGGTGGAAATATAGCAAATTCACAAGGATGCCCAGAGATGCTATCAGAAAAGCATATTATGCTAATCATGCAAGGTTAAACAAACCAGTTAAATCTCTCACAGATGAAGAAGTAAGAGAGCTCACAAGAATGAAAGTACCATCCCATGCCTATATGGACCCTGGTTGGCATAAAGAGCCCAAAGCTGTGAAAGAAAAGGAGAGTATAACTGAAGCTGAAAAGGAAATGAATGTAAATGTAAAAGATGAGGTAGAAGGAAGTTCTACCATTGGTGTTAAGAGAGGTAGAAGAAAGCAGATGGCTAGAAAGAAGAAAAGAAAGACTAAAGTCAAGCTCAGTGACTCAGAAAATGATTCTAAAGGGGCTACTGAAGATGATTTAGATAGGGCTACTGCAGCTGATTCGGATGGGGTTACTACAGATGATATGAAGAGAATGATGGACATTATAGTTCACTTACCACAACCTGAACCAGAGGTAATAAATGCAGCCCCCTTGGAAACTCATTACCAAATCATCTCCTATGTTCATAATGTAACAGATAAAAATGAAGTATGGTGGCAAATCAAGAGATCCAATGGAGTATGTGAGAGGTACTGCAGGTTCTCACAAATGCTTCATTACATGAATAGGGATGACTTGGTTCAGCTTTGGAGATTATACAAGAAGTGGTATGGGCAGACACCTCCAGCGATAGTGTATGAAAGACTACACTATTATCAATTGAAGAACATGTTTGAACCTGATGAAAGAGATCTTCCTTGGAAGAATTTGCAAACTTCTGAAAAGGTTTACAAATGGTATCTGTACCAATCTTGTGGAGTACATGAACTGGAGGGTAAGGGTGTAAGTGTGTACATGTTAATTGAAAAGGATTACCCCTTCACCAACAACACTACCCTACTTACTCAAATGATGCAACTTCTGAAAAGGTTTACAAATGGTATCTGTACCAATCTTGTGGAGTACATGAACTGGAGGGTAAGGGTGTAAGTGTGTACATGTTAATTGAAAAGGATTACCCCTTCAACAACAACACTGCCCTACTTACTCAAATGCTGCAACCTAAAACACTAAGGATGCAAAGAGCCTTTCTATCAGACCATCAAGCTTTTGAACTAGTGGAGAAGTACAGCAAAATCTTAGAGTCAAAGACTTCACAACAGCAGTAAGTGTTTGGAAGCATTCTCCTAGTGGTTATTTCATGTTTTGAAGAAACTTGATGATTTTTGGAAGAAATATCAAGTTTAGGGGAGGATTGTTGGGTCTAAATGATGCTGCTTTATACTGCTGCTCAGGTTTGCACATATTCTTAATGAAAATTGTCTAAGTATTAACCTGCTGCTAGTTACTATCAACCTGCTGCTAGTGTATGTAACCTGCTGCTGATTCTGTCGACCAAAGACTAAAGAATAATCTAAGTGTCAACCTGCTGCTAGTGTATATCAACCTGCTGCCAGAGTAAACATCCTGCTGCTAGTACACGATAAGCTGATGTGTATTATACTATTACTTGGTATTTGTTTAATACATCTTAGTTAACATAGGGCGATGCAGATAGATGGGTTATATAGTATAAGTACAAGTATCATGGGGCGGTTTGGTATTGGTTGTAAAGCAAAAGTGATTGATTACTTTTGATTATTCTATGTATAGTGGAACATTAGTTTATCATATAGTTAGTTCTCCTTAGAGTATAAAAGGAGAAGTATAGATCAGTGTATGATAAGTCTTTTAGTGTCTTTCTCAGTAGCTCTTATAGTATAGTTCGTGTAGAAACAAAGTGTCCTTTGTTTTGTAAGAGTTCTATCACTTCAAGGTTATTTATAACCCTGTTACTTTTGAGTAACCGTAATATATATTGAGGTGTTTATTGAGAATTCGTGTGTGTTGTGTTATAAACTCTTCTTAAGATTAACTACTAAATTCCGCATAGTATTTAATAGTTGTTATTACAAGAACAGTTTCTATACCTATTATCTTGGATATTTATATCTAAGATAATTAACAAGATCATTATAAGCTCAATTTGGGACAACAGGAATTTATATAGAGTTTTTGGATACCTGAATGAATCCAGTATAAGATGATTATGGGAGGAGTTTGAAGTCGTTTAGAGCGATAATTTTTTTTGTTGTAATTATGGGTGTTTGTCTTCACTTATATGATGGCTTACGAGCTTATTGAAAATTTGATAAGCTCATAAGCTCATTTTTGATGACTACTCTAGGTACACTTGGACTAGATTTCTTAAGAATAAGACTCAAGCCTTTGAGGAATTCGAGGTTTTTAGCAAGAAAGTCCAAAATCAACTAGGATGTACAATAGTTTCCATTAGGACGGATCATGGTCGGGATTTTGATAATGAAGTGCAATTTGGAGTATATTGTGATGCTAATAGTATTACTCACAATTTCTCAGCTCCACGCACTCCACAATCAAATGGGGTAGTAGAGCGGAAAAATCGTACTCTACAAGAGATGAGTAGAACGATGTTGAATGAGCAATCAATTCCGCAAAAGTTTTGGTGTAATGCGGTGGACACCTCAACTTACATACTCAATAGGATTTTAATTAGGCCTATCTTAGGAAAAACCCCATATGAAATCATGAAATGTAGAAAACCTACTCTTGATTACTTTAGAGTGTTTGGAAGCAAGTGCTTCATACTAAACACTAAAGATTACCTCACCAAGTTTGACCCAAAGTCTTATGAAGGTGTCTTCCTAGGATACTCTCAAAATAGTAAAGCTTACATTGTCCTAAATAAGGAAACAATGAAAGTCGAAGAGTCACTCAACGTGACATTCGATGAAAGCCCTCCACCAACTAAGACATCACCCTTGGTGGATGATGACTTAGATGAGGAACAAGCCATTAAGGTTAATGGCAAGAAAACCTTAGATGATGACATTAAGGATGAAATAGTTGAAGTTGATGAAATTGTCAATATTAAGGAATCCAAGAACCATCCTATTGAAAATGTCATAGGAAACCTAAACCAAAGAACCCTTAGGTCACAAGCTCAAAACAAAAGTAATTTCTTTTGTTTTATATCAACCGTAGAACCTAAGAATGTTGGTGAAGCGATTAAGGATGAAAGTTGGATACTTGCCATGCAAGAAGAACTTAATCAATTCACCGCTAACCAAGTTTGGGAGTTAGTACCTCCTCCTAGGAACCAAACCATCATAGGAACTAAGTGGGTGTTTAGGAATAAACTCGACGAAAATGGCGTCGTGACTAGGAATAAGGCAAGGTTGGTAGCACAAGGCTATAACCAACAAGAAGGAATAGATTATGATGAAACCTATGCACCCGTAGCTAGATTAGAATCTATTAGAATACTCCTTGCCTATGCATGTGCCTTAGACTTGAAATTGTACCAAATGGACGTGAAAAGTGCATTCCTAAATGGGTATATCAACAAGGAGGTATATGTTGCTCAACCTCCGGGATTCGTTGATTTCGAATATCCGAATCATGTTTATAAACTCAAGAAAGCACTCTATGGTCTTAAGCAAGCTCCCAAAGATTGGTATGATAGACTGAAAGCATTCTTGATTGAACATGAATACACCATGGGAGTGGTAGATAACACACTTTTCACAAAGAAAAGAGATTCACATCTCATCATTGTTCAAATATATGTTGACGACATTATATTTGGCTCAACTTGTCCAGAACTATGCAATGATTTTTCTAAAATCATGCATGACAAGTTTGAGATGAGCATGATGGGCGAATTAAATTTCTTCCTTGGTTTACAAATTAAGCAAATGGAAGATGGTATTTTCTTTAATCAATCTAAGAATAGTAAGGAAATGCTTAAGAAGTTTAGTCTAGAAGAGTCTAAGCCCATGAAAACTCCCATGTCCACGGAAATAAAACTCACGAAAGATGAAGAAGGTGAGTCCGTGGATAGCACTAAGTATAGAGGTATGATAGGTAGTTTACTATACCTCACGGCAAGTAGGCCCGACATTATGTTTAGTGTCTGCCTTTGTGCTCGCTTCCAAGAGGATCCCAAAACCTCTCACCTTGAAGCGGTTAAGCATATCTTCCGATACATTAAAGGCACTATATACTTGGGTTTATTTTATCCCAAGGGGACCGGTATAGAAACTGTTGTCTATGCAGACTCTGATCATGCGGGAGATTACATGGATCGAAAAAGCACGAGCGGCATTTGTACCTTCATGGGTTGTTGTCTAACTTCTTGGTTCTCCAAGAAACAAACGGCTCTTGCTATCTCTACTACCGAAGCCGAGTACATAAGCGCCGGAAAGGCATGTCAGCAAGCACTATGGATGAAACAAGCCCTTAACGACTATAGCATACATTTAGATGATGTTCCTATTATGTGTGATAATAAAGGTGCTATTGACTTGAGCAAAAACCTTGTCCAACACTCCCGTACTAAACACATTGAAATTAGCCACCACTTCCTTCGCGATAATGTTCAGAAAGGAAATATTTCCATTGAGAAAGTTCCTTCTCAAGACAACATCGCAGAGATACTAACCAAACCCCTCAAACAAGAATCCTTTAACTACCTTCGTCTAGGTCTAGGAATGATGGAACATATTCCATAAATCTCATGACTCTTGAAGTCATCCCGTGAGTCTAGTATATTCTAGTCTAGGAACCCCTAATCATAAGAATTTGTTAGGTACAAATTCTTTCCTCGTGTCAAAAGGTCTCACTTAAACAATGAGACTTAGTCGTCATAAATCAAAATGGGACAGAAAACAGTCCCAGCAGATCACGGCTCCACTAAATGTGGCACGGCACCATTAAATTTAATGGAGCCGTGGAACCGTGTATCTGGAACATTCCGTATTTCAGTTCCCTTTTTCTCACATTATTCATTCCAAACCCTCACAACCTCAGCAATTGCTGTCATAACCTAACCTCACAACCCAAAACTCAATTACACCTCTTCAAGATCATATTCAAGACATTGATTTCAAGATCCTCAATCATTTTACCCTAATCAACATAAGTTGTAAGTTATCTTACTCTAATTTCTTTCCAATTTTGAGTCTAGGGTTTATTCAATGATGAAAATTGAATTGGGGATTTTCATTTTTTTTTTCAAAATTAGAAGTCATCAACACTAAAACACCCCAATTCCATCATTTTTAAAACCTCACAAAATTAGGATCATGAAATTGTTCTTCTTCATGCATTGTTGATGCAAACTAAAATCACTATCTCATGCATTCATGATCTCACAAATATTATTCGAATTACATAATCAATATGTACTTTTCGACATATTTGTTTAAGCAAAAGTAAAATTAGGAGCGTTTGGGTAATCTCATTATTTTTCTTTTGAGTCAAGATTACCGCACCTCCACATAGTCTGCATATAGGCACACACTAGACATGTGTTTTATGCAACTAGTCTTTGCTCTAATTTTTTTTAAAATTTTCTTATAGGAAACAAAAATTTCTCATGAATATGATTTTGATCATCTCCTAACCGATACCTATACACCCAAAATTTCCCCCACAACACCCGGTAACCACATTCGAGCCTATGTCAATCTTGTAACCCGTCAGTTTCATGAAGGCCGCGTCGTTGATACATCCCTAACTTACCATCGGGACATCAACACTTCCTTTAGAGCTATAGGATTCGACTGTCTACTCCACATTAACGAGCACATTTGTCCTCGTTTTGTGTTAGAGTTCTTTCGACAAATTGAACTCGTACGTAACGAGGATCAATCTTTGTCACTTTGGTTTTGGGTCCGAAATCTCAAATTCGTATTAACCCTTGAGCAATTTGCTCAAATCCTCCGTATACCCAATCATGGGCAATGTGCCTATACTGAAGATTGGTGTCTCGAGTCCCTTTTTCACTATCGTGAAGAGGAAAGTCCATATAGCTCCTACATACCCTCTCCAACCGAACTAACCAAACTTATCCGTATTCACCCTCACCCACATCCAACGAAAATTCGTTTAGAAGAAGTCCGTCATGAACTAATTTCTTGGGCAGTCATCCTGCGAGAAAATGTTCTTAGTCTAACAGGAAATCGTGAGCAACTTCCGGCGTGCAGTCCTCATATGATTTACTGTCTCCTAACCCAACAACCATACAATCTTGCTTACTTCTTCGCTAAGCGAATTGTACATCTCAAGGGAAACAAAAATAAATTGATACCCTATAGGATGTTCCTAACCCGTCTCTATCACCACTTCATGACCTTTCACCCTTACCTTCATGGTCCTCAATACTCCCTCTTCACACCAGTCATGAAACCCATAACCGAGTCATATGTCTCAACCATCCTCATTTCCGAATCCACCACCCACTATGCACCCTTTGATGATCCAAATCATGCGAATGAGACATATGCTCAAGACGAGAGTGTGACAAGAAGGGGGAATACTCAAGTCATAAGTAGTTAGGAAGAGATTTATGTCTCTCACTAGGATTTATTACTAATAGACTACCTTAAGTCTTAATACTCAAATTATCTTGCATGCTTAATACTTGACATATCATATTCCTTGTGATATTTGAATGATATTTTATCTTATCCTTTATGCTTGCATGCTTTTGATTATCTTGGAACATTGCATGATCATCTTTATGTGCTAGATGTAGCATTGTATGGGATATATTAGGAAAATAAATACCTAGTGAGTTGAGACACTCTCATTTTCAGGAACTAGTTCCCCTAGAAAATATCCCCCTAGCTGCCCAGAACTAGCCTGCAAAGAAATTTTCGTGACAACAGTGTCACGGCACCACTAAATAGGGACGACACCGTTAAATTTAACGGTACCGTGGAGTATTTAACGGAGTCGTGTACCTGTATAACAGATTTTTCCTATTGCTCCTACTTCCCTATCACCCTAACCTCAAACCTGCAAATCTTGCACCCTCACATACACCCTAAGATTCCCTTGCTGCTCCCTAACACCCTTCCTTTTACTTTAATTCAAATTTTACCCATCTTGCCTATATAAGGCCACATCCTTGCAAGATTTCCTTGCTCATCATCTTCAACCTCACATCACACTAACACCATGTCCTCAATACAAGGATCAACCACCCACATCTCAAAGAAACCTAACCATGTCACAACCCGTAATTTCAGGTCACTTTCCTAACCTCGACAATTCACTATTCATCAGTTACTATTCATCATTCACTATTCATCAGTTACTATTCATCATTTCACTATTCATCGTTTTCGGAGTCAGTTTGAGACTTCGAGAAGCGTTCAGAAATTTTACTATTCATGTGACACTATTCATCCCCGGGAGGGAATCACTATTCATGTCCACTATTCATTTCAGCGTAAACATAGTTTACGGATATTCATATTCGCGTAACCGGTTTGGTTTGACTGCGAAATTCATGCATCATCAGTAAGAACACTGCATACGGACTAGGAATAGTCTGCATATCGTCAGATTTACATTTTCATACTATTCCACTCGTAGGTTTATCAAATTAATATTTTTATTACATTTGACGTATTACGTATAATTACTTTTAATTAAAACGTTAACGCGCGACCAATAAATATGACTAACACGTCCGACACTCCCGACTATGGTCCTAATATATTTTCATACTCTTTATAATAATATAAAATTTATATTATTAATTCACACGGTGTTTTGAGGATTTTTACCGTATTTACCGGTATACGTTTAAACTTCCGTCGGTTTACGATAATTCAACCCGACAATTATTTTAACACCCGATTCTCATCAGGAATGAAATTTTATAATTTTTATAACGTTGTTATATCTAAATTGGTACCGTTAAATTTTATTTCTAGCAAACTCGGTACCCGGTATCCCCTAAAACTATTATATACACACAATAACACACAAAAGTCTTACAATATCTAAACAAATCTCCACATTTTCTTCCTTTTTCACCCATGTTGCCGCCCCACCCCTAGCACCCTTGGTGACCAAGCTTCATTAAAGCTCATTTGACTAAAAGACTTTAACCAAGTAGCTAGATATTTTATTACTCCAAGACTTTAACACATAAACTCATATTTACAAAATCAAAAGGTGAAACCCTCCTCTTCTCCTCTCTAGTGCACGGCCAAGATCCAAAAGAACACCAAGATCCTTCAATTTTCCAAGATCAAGTGTTAATCAAGTCCCATTTGTACTCCTAGTTAGGATTTTGAAATAGAAATCCCTAGGTTTCTTACATAATCATCTCCAAAATTCATCAAATCTTCAAGTAAGCTTCAAGAACATCTTTCTAATCTTTTCATACTTTCAATCTATTGTTTTTCATGTTATATTGATGATTGATCATGCAAAATACAAGTTATCTATACCACTTTGTTCATTTTCATAATAAACCCTAGATCTATAAGTTTTATTAACATCCTTATGAGATCCTTGGTAGATTAGCAAGGTTGATGATGTTTAGGACCCCATGACACCCTAAGAAGGTGTATGGTAGGATTTGGGATCATTTGAAGTTGTTTGGTTGGTTTTTGAACAAGATAATAACTAGAAAACCAAGTTTTTACAAGTATACATACCCTACTGTCTTTAAAAGTGAAACGTGGGAAACTCAGTAGGTATGAGGTAATTTTTGGTCAAATATTTAGAAAATACATTCCGAGACGAAGCCGTGGCCGAAAACGGGGATAAAAACGAGTTAATAACGAAGGAGATATGATTTTTACAAGTTTAACGACGAAAACTAATTTTCAGAAAATTAACAAGCTGTTACACGACTTTCGACGGACCCACTGAGGCGTTTAACGCGACCTAGATGACCCGAGCTACTAAAAATATATTAGTACATGTTTATACGAAACCACGGATATAAAGAACGTCAAAAACAAGCTAATAACGAACAAGATACACGCGTTTAAACATCGATAATATACCTTTCATTTTGACAGCTTTTTAACTAGAAAATGTTTACGTACTAGAAACTATATTTTTCACGTAACGACTATGGAGAACCGTAATTCTTACCCGTTGGAACACGTACGATCAAAGACTTATTAACACGACTACCATATCACATTTCAATGTTTTCAAAACGCCAAGACCAACATTAACGTTTTATACACATTATGACACGACTAGTTTTACGTTAGCAAGTTAACATATTTATACCAAGTTTTGGAAAAACTTTACATATCAACGATAACTAGTATTTTCAAATGACGAGTGGTATAGGTTACATATACATGTACATGCACTACATTGCTTCATGATCTCAAGTAGTATTCATGCATTCATTTTAGGTAGCGGCTAGTGTTCGCGCCTTGTTATTGCCAAGTATTCCAAGTGTTCCAGTATTTCAATTATTCCAAGTATTCCGATTTCATAGCATTGTTGTATCATCACTTCAGGTGAGTTTTCATAGCCCCGTATACATTTTATTATTGTTTTCAAATCCCACGGGGGAGAATACATTGCAACTGTTTTCCATACGAGCCAAAGTATCAGACTTCCTGTACATAGATTAAGTTACCTTGTTGCCAATTGAAAGTCCCCATATAATCATGAACCGTTAATTTACCTGTAAGCGAGAGTGAGTGGATAGATCTATCGAGGGTGACGCCTCCATCCGTGTTGGCTTTGACCAACAACCGATAGCGGATGCATTTCATGTCTTTTCATTTGAGTGTCTGGCAAAACACTCCCAGGGGCTCCAGAGAATTCAGTCACAGCGTCGGGGTCATGAGCTTAAGGCTATTGTACAATCATTTTTTTTATGTGACTTATGTCATACACTTTATACTTGTGGCTATCGTATAACTTCATTTTATTAAACCTATGAACTCTCACCAACTTTATGTTGACCGTTTTTAGCAATGTATTTTCAGGTAATTAGCTAGCGTGTGGACATGCATTTGGCTATTTTGGAGTCGCGGGGTCGACTTGCATCCCTTATTTTCATGCACTTATGTAAACGTTTGATCTTCTATGGTTTTGTTATATAAACTTGCAACATCATTTGGGACCTATGTTTTGTAAACTCTGATTTTATTTATGATCAAACGTGTATTTTCAAAACGGCACTTTAGGTCGTTCAATATATCCATTGTATGAGACGCCATGAAAGTCACACCAAGGTATTCATATCCGCTGCCATTAACAGGTAAATTCAGGGTGTGACAGATTGGTACCAGAGCAATGGTTATAGCGAACTAGGTTGTCCTCATACCCTAGACTATAACTACCCCAATGGTAGCGTCTCATCATTACATCATAAGTGCACATTATTATTTGCGAGGATTCATTACATGGGTTATTCATTTCATTTTGTATTGTTGCCACAGAGATATGTCTTCCAATTCCCGCACTATTGTTATATTTTCTGATGTTTACATCGAGGACGCTATGTCTTCTACTACTTCCATTGTTGCACCTACTCCTCAGATTTCACTTATTGCACCACCTTTGGTTACTCGTGCACCTACAGATTCATCATCCCATACTATTCCGGTTTCCGCAGAATCCAACTCTTATGTTCCGACGTCGCAAGACGATCGGGACGTCCCTATTACTTCAGCCCATACAGAGTATACCATTTGATAAGACGTACATGCTTAGTCCTTATGGACCTATTAGAATGTTTATTGCAAGAAAGATAGTATATCTTCATTCCCTCACTATTAGAACACTCACTACTCATGTATTACCACCAGTATCAGCTACTCATACCACTATTGGTCGTCCCATAGTGCATACTCCAGTTTTACCGCTTAGACATCGCAAGATAGCGTAAAAGAAGGTAGTGATTCCTTCAGTATTATCACCATCGACTTCATCATCATCATATGGAACCCCATTTATACCATCACATTTCAGGGACTCTACTCACATACTTAACTTACCGCTTGAGAAGCGTACATGGTTTGATACACCATTACCATCTACCACTAAGGACACTACACCACCTTATAGATTAAGGTTGATGAGAGTTCGAGAGCCCTTACTGTTAGACAACCTACTACTCTTCATCGTTAGATGATGATCTCTAACTAATTGAGACTACACATGAAGGTTTGGATGCCCCACAGACCAAACAAGAGCAACAACAAATCGCCAAAGAGTGGCATTCCTCGCAAAGACTCTATACTATCTCAGGTATAATCGACTCATACTTCCATGACATAATGAACCAACAAGATGCTTTGAGCAATATTACACCACCACAAGAGAACTCTTCACAACTCCCTCTTCATTACCAAGTTTGATTACATCACATTCTAAACCGATGAGTTGGATTTCATCATTGGTCATCGTAACAACACCCCACCAATCAGATATGACGCCGAGACCTTCGAGATTCGGGAGTCTAACCTTGCCTTTCAGTACGACCATTGTCATTTCCTTTTTCCCATTCTCACTTGACATGAATTAGATAACATCTTGTGGATGACACCAAGATCACGGACTCAACAGGAACATCTATAGATTCCTCAAGGATGGATTGGAATCTACATTATCTCAGACATGAATCGATGCACAACCCCGGACCTCACTTCAGGACATCATCCTAGCTTTTACCTTTACTCGCTTTTACTATCATCTTGGCCACGGGAAGTGTGGCGTGGTTCAAAGAAACTTGTGGTATTTTGATTGTTGTACAACGAGATCCCCAAGTATTGACTTTACTATATGGGTATGGTTGTGCTATCTATGACACCGGTCAATGTAGACCAAAATTTTTAAGTGTTGTATTCATGTGTTATGAGGATATACGCATGGTTGTGGTGGTATACCTAGTGAACAATGATCGTTGCTATTACGAGTACTCATGGTTGTATTTATACACGCTGAGGTTGTACATGTTGTGGTTGTACATATCGTGGTTGTATTTACACTTGTGGTGGATTATATATATACATGTTGTGGTTGTATATATTTTGTACGATAATCATTTCTAGTATGATTGTTGTTGATGTATTCTGTTGTGATGTACCAGAATTATGGCACCTAGGAAAGCAAAAGCCAAGGCTGCTGCAACGACTACCCCAGAAATGACTCAGGCTGCTATCCGGAAGCTCGTTAGGGATAGTGTAGCCGAAGCTCTAGAGATTGAAAGAGCCGCTGTTGCCGCAAGAGCTGCCGAAGATGCTTCTCGGATAGGGACATCGGGAGAAGCTAGCAACGGAACCAATGGGAAGAAATGTACTTACAAGGATTTCAAGAGTGGAGATCCTACTTTGTATAAGGGTACTGAAGGGGCTACTGCCATGGTTCGATGGTTCGAACATACTGAATCCGTGTTTATCTTATGCAACTGTCCGGATGATTCCAAGGTTAAGTTTGCCGTGAGTACGCTTCGTGATCAAGCCTTATCGTGGTGGAACTCCTATGCAAAGCCCATAGGGATGGAGAATGCTTACAAGGTCACATGGGACGAGTTCAAAAAGTTGGTAACTAAGAAGTTTTGCCCACGAACCGAAGTGAAGAAGTTAGAGGTGGAGTTCTATGATCTGGTAACTGTGGGTAATGATATTGAGACTTACATTCGGAGGTACCAAGAGTTAGCTGCTCTATGCCCATCTATGGTGCCTGATGATGAAAAATTGGTAGAGAATTTCATTGGTGGATTGCCCGAAAGCATCCGTGGTGATGTGATTTCTTTTGATCCGCAAACTCTTGATGAGGCAATCAGGATGTCTCAAAAGCTCATAGCTCAAGTTCTGAAGAAAGTGACACCCGCCAACAACAACAACAATAACTTCAACCGAAACCGTAACTACAACAATAACACCAACAATTACCAGAACAACAACAACAAAAGGAAATGGGATGACAACCAAGGTAACAACGCCAACCAACCACCACCCAAAAGACAAGAAACTGCACGGGCCTATGTTGCGGGTCCGACTGAAAAGAAAGGTTACGCCGGTACTCTACCAAAGTGTAACAAATGCCAAACACATCATAACCCGGGGGATTGCCCTAAACCTTGTTTCAATTGTGGGAAGATCGGTCATCTGGCTAAGGGATGCAGGGCTGCTCCTGGGGGAAATAATCAGAATCCACCGCCAACATGTTATGGTTGTGGAGAAGTTGGACACTTTAGGAACAATTGCCCGAAAGGAAATCAGGACATGGGGACCAAGAGGAATTAACTCGAGGAATAGCGTGCGTGTTTGGGAGAGAGACCGTCAGGACATTAGCAACATCAAAGACAACAACAATGCTTAACCAGAAGGAGTTCATGTTTTAATAAACCGTAGTTGAGCCCTCTAGGGTTGTATCTTTCTTTTGTACTTTCCATAGGTACGTTGGTGTAACCTAGTTGTATTAAGCATTTTCCTATCCAATGTAATACCTATCTTTTGTTATCTTCGCGATAATCATAACCATCGTTTATTCCATTCCTATTCCAATTGCTCAATTCTCTATAGTTTCGCAAAAATATACCTTTATCTTACTAGGGATTAGGCCGATTTCATTCTTGACGGATTAGTAGACTAATACCATTTCATAAGATTCATCCATGTATCCAATGAAACCTTCAACAAATTTAATGCAAGTTATTTTACTACCCTACAGGAGAACTATTTTTCAGAACTTTCAAAATAAACCATTTGGTACCACCCTATAAATGGATTTCCTGTCATTTTATCAAGTATTTACTACCGCTACGCGAGACAATTTTCATGTTACTTTCAAAGGAAATATCTAGAAAACCATTTATCAAAACAACACGCTGAACACCATCTAAAACTTTTGGGAAAAAGTAATACCGTTTCGATTTAACCAAGCATCGCATCGTTGGTCCTCAATTATACATAGCCTGATCACCTATGTATAATTCAGGAGGAATTATGCCGTGAAGAAAATAGTCACATTTTCAGAAATTATTAATAACAATCTTCATCCAAAAGCTTTGTAAACAAATGGAATTTTTCATGAACACCCCTTTTAACAAACTCCCACCGGATACTTACATCACTCATCACTCACTCAGCCATTAAGTTGAATTTGCACCATTGACTTCTCTAGGAGAGACTCTACATTATGAAAGATATTTTATGACATAGAAACGGCGAAAGGATAGACGATACCCCTCAGATTTCTAGCAATTCCTTTAAGATATTCCTTTTCTAATTGGATATACACGCTCTACCATAGTTAGCCCGACGAATCCTTAAGAGAACTACCTGAACACTATAGGATTTATTCAACACCACATAACCAACTTTGAATGGATTAGGATAATCTTTCGAGTATTGACGAATTTCATCATCAGCAAAAATAACCATCACGGGAATATATAAAGGCACCATTTAAGACACCCTATGGCCGAAGTGACCATATACATATTTATATATCGAATTTGGAAAGTTAAATTCACGGACCTAGAACTAAACCGGGAGACAACAAAGGAAATTTCACAAGTCAAGAATCAGTTACAAGAAATGAAAAAACAATGGAAGTTAGGTCGATGCATGATGCACATCATACGGAATTGATACCCTTGAACAACGAACCTCCTAGATTCAAGTAGAAGCACGAACTATGATTGAAAGCCTTGCCTTGGAAAGGCATGATACAATTTTTGATAACCCGATAGACTGAGCTCTCGGTATCGGACCATTTCGGATTCTAGTTAGAGCCGGTCAGTTGGCATACACACCTAAGTTTCCGTCAGAACTCAGCAACGTTCATAACACATTTCATGTTTCAAACCTCAAGAAGTGTCTTTCCGACGAGTCGTCCGTTATTTCACTCGAAGAAATTCAACTAGATGACAAGCTTAATTTTGTGGAAGAACCCGTAGAAATCATGGACCGTGAGGTCAAGCAATTGAAGCAGAGCCGAATTCCTATCGTGAAAGTTCGCTGGAATTCTCGAAGAGGACCCGAGTTTACTTGGGAACGAGAAGACCAAATGCGACGCAAGTATCCACATCTTTTTCCCGAGCCTGCTTCTGAAACCAACGACAATTGAATTCAGGGACTGAATTCCCTTTTGGAGGGGCGACTGTCACAACCCGTAATTTCAGGTCACTTTCCTAACCTCGACAATTCACTATTCATCAGTTACTATTCATCATTCACTATTCATCAGTTACTATTCATCATTTCACTATTCATCATTTTCGGAGTCAGTTTGAGACTTCGAGAAGCGTTCAGAAATTTTACTATTCATGTGACACTATTCATCCCCGGGAGGGAATCACTATTCATGTCCACTATTCATTTCAGCGTAAACATAGTTTACGGATATTCATATTCGCGTAACCGGTTTGGTTTGACTGCGAAATTCATGCATCATCAGTAAGAACACTGCATACGGACTAGGAATAGTCTGCATATCGTCAGATTTACATTTTCATACTATTCCACTCGTAGGTTTATCAAATTAATATTTTTATTACATTTGACGTATTACGTATAATTACTTTTAATTAAAACGTTAACGCGCGACCAATAAATATGACTAACACGTCCGACACTCCCGACTATGGTCCTAATATATTTTCATACTCTTTATAATAATATAAAATTTATATTATTAATTCACACGGTGTTTTGAGGATTTTTACCGTATTTACCGGTATACGTTTAAACTTCCGTCGGTTTACGATAATTCAACCCGACAATTATTTTAACACCCGATTCTCATCAGGAATGAAATTTTATAATTTTTATAACGTTGTTATATCTAAATTGGTACCGTTAAATTTTATTTCTAGCAAACTCGGTACCCGGTATCCCCTAAAACTATTATATACACACAATAACACACAAAAGTCTTACAATATCTAAACAAATCTCCACATTTTCTTCCTTTTTCACCCATGTTGCCGCCCCACCCCTAGCACCCTTGGTGACCAAGCTTCATTAAAGCTCATTTGACTAAAAGACTTTAACCAAGTAGCTAGATATTTTATTACTCCAAGACTTTAACACATAAACTCATATTTACAAAATCAAAAGGTGAAACCCTCCTCTTCTCCTCTCTAGTGCACGGCCAAGATCCAAAAGAACACCAAGATCCTTCAATTTTCCAAGATCAAGTGTTAATCAAGTCCCATTTGTACTCCTAGTTAGGATTTTGAAATAGAAATCCCTAGGTTTCTTACATAATCATCTCCAAAATTCATCAAATCTTCAAGTAAGCTTCAAGAACATCTTTCTAATCTTTTCATACTTTCAATCTATTGTTTTTCATGTTATATTGATGATTGATCATGCAAAATACAAGTTATCTATACCACTTTGTTCATTTTCATAATAAACCCTAGATCTATAAGTTTTATTAACATCCTTATGAGATCCTTGGTAGATTAGCAAGGTTGATGATGTTTAGGACCCCATGACACCCTAAGAAGGTGTATGGTAGGATTTGGGATCATTTGAAGTTGTTTGGTTGGTTTTTGAACAAGATAATAACTAGAAAACCAAGTTTTTACAAGTATACATACCCTACTGTCTTTAAAAGTGAAACGTGGGAAACTCAGTAGGTATGAGGTAATTTTTGGTCAAATATTTAGAAAATACATTCCGAGACGAAGCCGTGGCCGAAAACGGGGATAAAAACGAGTTAATAACGAAGGAGATATGATTTTTACAAGTTTAACGACGAAAACTAATTTTCAGAAAATTAACAAGCTGTTACACGACTTTCGACGGACCCACTGAGGCGTTTAACGCGACCTAGATGACCGAGCTACTAAAAATATATTAGTACATGTTTATACGAAACCACGGATATAAAGAACGTCAAAAACAAGCTAATAACGAACAAGATACACGCGTTTAAACATCGATAATATACCTTTCATTTTGACAGCTTTTTAACTAGAAAATGTTTACGTACTAGAAACTATATTTTTCACGTAACGACTATGGAGAACCGTAATTCTTACCCGTTGGAACACGTACGATCAAAGACTTATTAACACGACTACCATATCACATTTCAATGTTTTCAAAACGCCAAGACCAACATTAACGTTTTATACACATTATGACACGACTAGTTTTACGTTAGCAAGTTAACATATTTATACCAAGTTTTGGAAAAACTTTACATATCAACGATAACTAGTATTTTCAAATGACGAGTGGTATAGGTTACATATACATGTACATGCACTACATTGCTTCATGATCTCAAGTAGTATTCATGCATTCATTTTAGGTAGCGGCTAGTGTTCGCGCCTTGTTATTGCCAAGTATTCCAAGTGTTCCAGTATTTCAATTATTCCAAGTATTCCGATTTCATAGTGATGAGTGGCCTTTTACTCATCATTTTATACCCGAAAAACCCCACAAAAACGACCAAAAACACCCAAATGGACCATATAATATTACAAATATCCTTGGATTGTGTTTTATGTGTTGCAGGTACAAAAGGATTGAAAACGGGGCAAATATGGACAAAACCGAGCTTGGAATGGAAAAGAGCCGGAAATCGAAGACGGAAAAGACATTTTTCACGTGGATTTTATTCGAGCTCAAAAATTCCTAAAAAGGCCCTTGGATTATTACTTGTTGGCAAAATTGGACCCTTGAAGAAATTTGAAGAACTGGCAGTCTTGGTCCTTGAAGATTGCATGATTTACAATTGTGGTCCTTGTGATAAATCCCTTTATCCTAAAACAATTAACACCAACCGGACACTCAACTAAAACACACCAACCCACTTAATTCATTTAACACAACCGGCCACCCAAAATAGCTAACCCACAAATTAAACCCCAACCCTTTACACCAAAACCCACAGCCCATCACACATTAAACCAATAAACCCGGCCCACTACCACAAAAACAAACCGACCCACACTCGCATATAACTAAAAGCGGGTAGCTAACTTCGGTCAAATCCCCATTTGTTGGTCAAACTTTCAATCAACACCAACTTAAGAACCCTAATTCGCTTCTGCTCTTCTTCCACCCCTAATCCCCCGCTCGCTAACCTCCCTACCACCTCACCACAACAAGCCAAAGACATCACATGACTTTGTCCATGGTCCCCTCCCCTCCACCTCAGCGATCCGAGGCACCAAAGGAGATCAACGATCAAGATTTAATGAAGTAGAGGGCACGAAAGATCCAAGGGCTAGTAAAGAAGCACAAGTGCGCAAGAAGGAACATACTCACACTGAAAACACACAAGAGAACTAGGGTTTTCTTATTTTTTCATATAAATAGGTTAGTAGCAGTCGAGTAGAGTTTTTTTTCCTAGGTTTATTTTAGCGTTTTTTTTTTAAGGTACCTTGTATTTTATTTGTAATTTACTCTTGTTTAATTTAAGTTTATTTTTGTTTGTGCGGTTTATTATTTTTCTAAATTATTTTTGCTTATTTGTTTATCTTGCTTATGATGTTATTAGTCGCTTAGAATGTTTATTTGTTTATGATGTTATCTGTTTAATTTTAACTGTTCGTGTTTATCGTCTGTGTTTGTGTTTGTGTTAGCTTAGAAATCAGTTGTTTGTGTTTATGTTTGTTTTAGTGGTATTTAAAAAAGAGTTGGTCTATCTATTGTCATGTAAAAAGAATCAGTGTTATGAAGGTGTTTGACTTTTTGAGTCAAACGGTTAAACTTGCTCATTACTGCTCTTGACTTTTTATTGTTCTAACTTAAGTGGTTTTGATTAGTGTATGTTCGATCTTTTGTGTTGTTATTGTCAGTTAATATGGGTAGTTTGCTTATTTTTATTGTCTATGTTTATTGTTAATGTTTAATGTTTATTTGGATTTGGATTTGGATTTTGCATATAACTAGTAGCTGTGTTGAGTTAATGTTGCCTGTGTTGGATTTGGATTTGTTAATGTTGAATGTTTGTATGTGTTGAGTTTATTAGCAGCTGTGTTTAGATATCGCATGTTTGTGTTTGAATTTTGGTTAATGTTGCCTTGAGTCACTTGTTGCATTTGAGATCTAAAAAAAAAAAAAAAAAAAAAAAAAAAAAAAAAAAAAAATTAAAAGCAAAAAAATGACAAGCGTGAGGTTCGAACCCAGGTCAGAGAACACCCAACACAACACACAAACCATCTGCTCTAAACGCTTTTCTTAGTTAAATTGTTGCACTTGTTTTTATTTAACCTTTATCATTTTAAATCCTTTAAGCTTATTATAAGCTGTTAAGCTAAGAAACCGCTTATCCCCTTAAGCTGTTTCAATTTTCTTATTTTTCCTAGTTCCATTATAGTTTAAAGTATTCACTAAAAAATTTTCAGATTTTATCTTTTTCATTTAATATTTTTTATCAATTATTTTCTTTTAAATAGTTTTTAAATTATAAAAAATTATTAAAAAATCAAAAAATATTTTTCTTTTTTTCAAAATTTTCTTTTTATATTTAAGTCGTAGGAAAATTATTTTGATACACGTTGGATTAGTTTTTCAAATATTTTGACGTTTTTACTCGTTCGTAGTTTATCGTTCACGTTATTTAATTTTCGTTTTTATAGATTTTAGTAACCAAACAAAACTCTCGTCTTATCAAGCACTTTAATTACGAACCAAAATCGATATTCTCAATTTCACGCCTCGCAGGGAGAACGACCCGGGTACACGCTTATCCGGTTATTACAATTGGTTGTTTTTGAGTTAAGGATTTCAAGTTGACTTTTCTTCGTGAGAAGTTTGACTTGTGATTACTTTGACCCGAAATTCGACCCCGACATCAATTTTTGGCGCCGCTGCCGGGGAGGTGTGTTGCGACAATATCGTCACGGTTTGACGATTAGTGACTTGAAGAACCTTCCTCGTGAAGATTCGTAAATATCTTGTAAATATTTTTTATCCAAAAACCCAAAAAAAATTAAAAAATCCAAAAAACCCAAAAATATTCTTCTTAACCTTAATGTTCTTGGTGCATGCGCACACGTTCTTCTTCGTCATCGAGTCCCTTTCTTGAACTCGTCGCAATTCCGCGAAGACGTAATCGTAGACGTGCTGCCTCATTAGTCGAACCCGAGATTCGTACTAATCCCGATCCTCCCATTGATATAATGGCGGAGAATCGCACCATGCTTGAGCTTCTCCAAGCACCCACCGAGGGTTATGGAGATGCTATTGTTGTTCCCCGATCGTTGCCGATAATTTCGAACTTAAACCGGCATTACTATCCTTAGTAACGTCGAATCAATTTTACGGTTTCGAGAGGGATGACCCTCATTCCCACATTCGATGGTTTAACAAAATTTCATCTACCGTCAAATGTAGGAATGTTCCTCAAGAAGCAATCAAATTGCTTCTCTTTCCTTTCTCTCTCGAGGGGGCAGCCGGACTTGGCTTGAAAAACAACCCCCTCGTTCTATCTTAACATGGGAAGATTTGGTGACGAAATTTGTGAACGAATTCTTTCCCCCTTCCAGAACCACAAGCCTTAAAAATGAAATTACCAAATTCACTCAAAAATTTGACGAATCATTTAGTGAAGCGTGGGATCGTTTCAAAGACTTACTTCGCAAATGTCCTCACCACGGATTTTCTGAGTTGCATCAAATTGATACGTTTTACAATGGATTGAACCAAACCGACCAAGATTCTCTAAACGCCGCCTCCGGTGGTTATATATTGAATCGAACTACGCGTGATGCTTTGTCCATCATCGAGAACAAGTCAAAGGTTCGCACCTCACGAAGCAAGCCGGTTGTTTCTCAAGTGAGTGTTTCACCTTCTACTTCACATTCGATGAGTACTTCTAGCACGGATGCTAAAATTGACAAGCTCACGAATGCAATTCAAGCTTTGGTTTTCTCTAATCAGAAAAATCCTTCTTCTTCTTCTACCATTTCTTCTACCCCACAAGTTTCTCCACCCGCTCAAGTCAAAGCGGTGGAAGAAAGTTGTGTTACTTGTGGTGGTCCTCATGCTTATTACAATTGTACCGCCACCGATGGCCGTCCTTTTGAAATCAATGCCGTAGCCGGGTCTTACAATCAAGGAGGTACTCAATACCGTCCTCAAGGTGACTCGAGCTATCGTGCTAGCTATCAAGCAGGACCACCCGGTTTTCCTCAAAACAATCAAAACCAAAGTAGGGGGCAAAATGTTCCATATCAAGCCCCTACTAACCAATACCCGACCCAAGGGGTCAATTACAATCAAGGGTATCAAGCTCAAAATTACCCAACCCCGATTGCTCCCTCTAATGATCTTTCAAATTACATTATGACAAATGAGGTGAAAATGAGGGCTATGCAAAATCAAATCACAAATTTGAAAAATGAATTTGAAAATTCAATGATTAAGCAGGGTAATGAGCTTAAGAACAAAATCGATCAATCTCAAACGAAGATTGAAAGTATGTTTGATACCCTTATTAACAATTTCACCAAGCTTCATCCTCGGGAACTCTCCCGGGTAATACAATTCCTAACCCAAAGGGTGAATTGAAAGCCATCACCACCCGAAGTGGTAAAGCTTATGAGGGACCCACGGTTCCAACTACTACTTCTTCTTCTTCTACAAAAGTAGTTGACCGTGAGACCGAGGTGACAAAGGACAAGGTGCATTCCACAAGCCCACAAAGTACCGCACACGTCCAACCTTCGGTAGTCCCAACCCCAATTCCGGAACCCGATGTTCCGAAGTCTCAACCTAAACCTTCTATCCATTACCCATCTAGACTTAATGACCAAAAGCTCCGCGAAAAAGCTAGTATTCAAATGGAAAAATTCTTCCAAATCTTTCAAGAATTGCATTTCGATATAAGCTTCGCGGATGCTTTACTTCTGATGCCTAAGTTTGTTTCCACCATGAAGAGTTTATTGAGCAACAAGGAAAAATTAATTGAATTAGCAAAAACTCCGTTAAATGAACACTGCTCAGCGGTTCTCCTAAAAAAGCTTCCGGAAAAGCTTGGAGATCCCGGAAAATTCCTCATTCCATGTGAATTTCCGGGGATGGTTGAATGCTACGCCTTGGCCGATCTTGGTGCAAAGCATCAACCTAATGCCGCTCTCTGTTTGGAAAAAACTTTCTCTCCCCGAATATACCCCCACTTGCATGACCCTCGAGCTTGCGGACCGGACCATAACCCGTCCACTTGGAATAGCCGAGGATGTCTTTGTCAAGGTTGGGAAATTCCATTTTCCCGCCGATTTTGTGGTGGTTGATTTTGATGCTGACCCCCGGGTTCCTCTAATTCTCGGAAGATCATTTTTGAGGACCGGGCGGGCTTTGATTGACGTGTACGGAGAAGAAATAACTCTAAGAGTTGATGATGACAAAGTCACGTTTCAAATCAATCAAAACTCTAAACCGCTAACCACCAAAAGCAACGTTGCTGTGGTTAATCAAAAATCTGATCCAGTAATTGCTTCCAAAAGAAGTGATTCGATTCTCTCAAGATTTGCGGTTAAGAGTATGTCTGAAAAACGTGCTGAGCTAAAAGCTATGAAAATTACACCCGGTTCAAGCAAATGGTTTGCAAGTTGTTCCGCGGATGTTAAGAGTATTCTTGATGATGATGAATCTGATTCGGAGACCACAACGGAAGTGGTGGAAATTGCTAGCTCTAAGAGCACACCACTTGTCCCACCTCCGGAATCGATTTATAGAATTGAGATTGTTGAACCAAACCTTTCCGACTCTTCCCATCCTTCTCCTCCGATTGAGGAAAGTGATCTCTCGAGGGAAGAGCTCGATGTGTTCTTTGATGATGCTCCAATTTCGCCGGAAATTGTTGAGACCGATAGTGATCCCGGGGAAGATGTCTCGTTATTACAAATGAAATTTGATGAACCATTATTTTTCCTTCCCCCGGAAGATGTTAAAGAAGAAAAGCTTCCTAAATCCGTTCAAGTTGTTGATTCTAAATCAGAAGAGCAAAGTAGTGGCAGTACCACTTCTAGTATTGATTCTCTTCTTGAGGAGTTCGCCGATGAACTCGCTCACATCGATCCAATCCCACCGGGGGATGAGGACGATGACTTTGATTTTGAATCTGATCTTAAAGAATTGGAATTTTTGCTGAACCGTGATCCGTCTAGATGTGATTCTTATCCCGAGGAGTTCGCCGATGAACTCGCTCACGACGATCCACTTCCATCAGATGATGATCTTTTCGACTTTCATGCTGATTTTAAAGAAGTCGAAAAACTTTTATACCATTCTCCATCATCTGATTCTTACACCGAGCTTAATGATTTACAAGATGATGATGACCTCTTCGATTTTGGGGCCGATCAAACCGAATGGAGAAATCTTTTATATGGGAAACCTACTGATGAAAAAGGCCCTAAAATGGAAACCATAATTGAGGATGCTACAATTGTTTCTAATGACTTATCTCCTCATTCTCCCGAGGATGATTTCCTTTTCTCCATTGAGTCTCCCATCGAGTACCCTGCTGAGTTTTCTTGTGAAGACAAAGTGTTTAATCCAGGCATACTCGATGATGGTAAAATTCATCCTTTGATGAAATTGACTCTTGATAAGAATTTAAAGTTTCCCGCCTCATCTAAGGAACTTTTAATTCTGGAGAAAAATGATTCACCTCTACTTCTTTCCCCTCTACTTCTTTCTGGTCAAAAACTCCCGTTCTGCATGGAGTTGTCTCTGATTGAAACTTTACTATCGTTCCCAGCCGGAAACGAAGACAAAGTTTTTGACCCCGGCATCACCGCTTTTATCTTCTAGAGCCGTGGGTATCTCATCGGAGTGGAACTTTCATATGCTTCAATGTTTATCCAAACATCTTGAATGAAAGTCCGATGGAGATTATCTCTTCCACTTGCTCCCCCAAGGACAATTAAATTCGGGGTCGAGTCAAGCTCATGTGACTCGGTTACCAAAAACAAGCGCTTCGTGGGTGGCAACCCATGCTTATCATTCTGACTTCTTTCTATTTTCTAACACTAAGTGTGGGGGGAGTTCCTCTACTTGTTGCTTTGTGGTTGTATGTTTGCCTCTGTTTTCAGGATTCCCGTAGATTGTGATGATTGACGCGCCTGTTTTCAATCCAGCCGCCCAATATCCTATCTTTGTGTTTATGCTTATCCAGGGATATCTTAAAAATCCTTTTTGTGAAAACCAAGATTTCTTTTCCATACTTAGATTGTAGTGTTTCCTTTTTACGTTCTATAGTTTCGGCTCAGGCCGGTACTTTGAATATTGAGGGCAATATTCAATTCTAAGTGTGGGGGAGGGATTCTTGCGAATTTGACCCAAAATTTAAAAATTTTGAAAAATTTTCACAATTTGTACCTTCTAGTCCCCTAGCACCCCCGTTTTGACCAAAAATTTTAAAATTTTTATCGTATTTTTAGTCTAAAAGAAGTGCTTTGCACAATAAAAATAATTTGCTATACATTAATACTTCGGTATTAATGAAAGTTTAGACTTGATTAGGCTAGAACAAGGGGAATCCCGACTCTGCTAGAGTGTTGATCTAGCTGCTACCCTTAACGTTTAGGCTAAGTTTTTGCGAATTGTGCAAGTGAAAATGCTAAGCGTGGAGTAGTTGGTTCTCTTTAGAGCTTATATAAGTAATCTATGGCTTTTCCTCCCAGAAGATCCTAAAATGACTAAAATTAGTGCTATTTTCAAACTTTTGAACGCAAAAACCGTTTTTGTTAAGCAAATAAATTTTTATACAAGCTTGATTTAGAGTACTAGTTCAAAGTTTTATTTAAATTTTAGAACAAGCATCCTTTCTTACAAACGTAATAAAGATGCAAAATGAAAGTGAGCAATTGCTTGAAAGTTGCAAAAGTTAAAGTTTAAGTATGAATAAATAAGTGCTCTAAGCTACGGATTCGAGATCGGGCCTTGGATCCTTAATTCCAAAAGGCGTTTAGGTCTTGGCTACCCTCTTGCACCGGCCCTTGGACCCTTAATTCTGAAAGGCGTTAAGGTCTTGGAACTCTCCGTTGTAACGGCCCTTGGATCCTTTATTCCGAAAGGCGTTAAGGTCTTGGAACTAAACCGTGAAGCTCCGTCGTTTAGGGTACCAAAAAAAAAAAAAAAAAAAAAAAAAAAAAAAAAAAAAAAAAAAAAAAAAAAAAGTGATGAAAAAGAAGAAAAAAAAAATGTTTATGTTTGTCTATAAATAAGTGTGAGAAACTTGCTTCTTCTTAAATTTAAATCGAAAGTTGAACTAGTATTCGTCAAAATTGTCTAAAAATTGGACGGTGATTTAGAAATTGTTGACTTCAAAGATCCCGTGAGCTCCGATACTATTCTCAAGGGTGTAAAAACCTAGCCTCCTAAGTTTACTAAGGATAAGCTGAGAAGAAAGTCGCTACATGGAGTGATCTCACCTTTGATTCTTTAATTTCTAAATCATTGTCGGTTTTTAACCCTAATAAATGTCGATTTTTACGATCAAAACTTTGAAAACAAGCACACACACCTAACTTATGAATAATTGTGGGAGTGAAAAGTTAAGTTTCGGCTTACATAGGTTGCTAATATAAGTAGTGTTAGCATTTTACAAAAACGTTTGCACAAGGGTTTTTAGACTTAGTTGGGGAGTATAAAAAGAGGATGACGATTACAATTCCCCGGAGTCACCCATTTTGTGTGATTCCCGTTCCATGATGCCACTTTTGAAAATCAAGCATATTATTTACGTTTTATCTCGTTTTAATTTACTTGCATTTTATAAAGTCAAAACGGGGTGGTATATTTTTGGTAACCTTTATATTATTGATCCTTTCATTACTTTATATGATCGGATTGCTAGGGACTAGCAATTGCTTAGTGTGGGGGATTGATGAGTGGCCTTTTACTCATCATTTTATACCCGAAAAACCCCACAAAAACGACCAAAAACACCCAAATGGACCATATAATATTACAAATATCCTTGGATTGTGTTTTATGTGTTGCAGGTACAAAAGGATTGAAAACGGGGCAAATATGGACAAAACCGAGCTTGGAATGGAAAAGAGCCGGAAATCGAAGACGGAAAAGACATTTTTCACGTGGATTTTATTCGAGCTCAAAAATTCCTAAAAAGGCCCTTGGATTATTACTTGTTGGCAAAATTGGACCCTTGAAGAAATTTGAAGAACTGGCAGTCTTGGTCCTTGAAGATTGCATGATTTACAATTGTGGTCCTTGTGATAAATCCCTTTATCCTAAAACAATTAACACCAACCGGACACTCAACTAAAACACACCAACCCACTTAATTCATTTAACACAACCGGCCACCCAAAATAGCTAACCCACAAATTAAACCCCAACCCTTTACACCAAAACCCACAGCCCATCACACATTAAACCAATAAACCCGGCCCACTACCACAAAAACAAACCGACCCACACTCGCATATAACTAAAAGCGGGTAGCTAACTTCGGTCAAATCCCCATTTGTTGGTCAAACTTTCAATCAACACCAACTTAAGAACCCTAATTCGCTTCTGCTCTTCTTCCACCCCTAATCCCCGCTCGCTAACCTCCCTACCACCTCACCACAACAAGCCAAAGACATCACATGACTTTGTCCATGGTCCCCTCCCCTCCACCTCATCAATCCGAGGCACCAAAGGAGATCAACGTTCGAGATTTAATGAAGTAGAGGGCACGAAAGATCCAAGGGCTAGTAAAGAAGCACAAGTGCGCAAGAAGGAACATACTCACACAAGAAAAACACAAGAGAACTAGGGTTTTCTATTTTTTTCATATAAATAGATAAGTAGCAGTCGAGTAGAGTTTTTTTTCCTAGGTTTATTTTAGCGTTTTTTTTTTTAAGGTACCTTGTATTTTATTTGTAATTTACTCTTGTTTAATTTAAGTTTATTTTGTTTGTGCGGTTTATTATTTTTCTAAATTATTTTTGCTTATTTGTTTATCTTGCTTATGATGTTATTAGTCGCTTAGAATGTTTATTTGTTTATGATGTTATCTGTTTAATTTTAACTGTTCGTGTTTATCGTCTGTGTTTGTGTTTGTGTTAGCTTAGAAATCAGTTGTTTGTGTTTATGTTTGTTTTAGTGGTATTTAAAAAAGAGTTGGTCTATCTATTGTCATGTAAAAAGAATCAGTGTTATGAAGGTGTTTGACTTTTTGAGTCAAACGGTTTTAAAATTGCTCATTACTGCTCTTGACTTTTTATTGTTCTAACTTAAGTGGTTTTGATTAGTGTATGTTCGATCTTTTGTGTTGTTATTGTCAGTTAATATGGGTAGTTTGCTTATTTTTATTGTCTATGTTTATTGTTAATGTTTAATGTTTATTTGGATTTGGATTTGGATTTTGCATATAACTAGTAGCTGTGTTGAGTTAATGTTGCCTGTGTTGGATTTGGATTTGTTAATGTTGAATGTTTGTATGTGTTGAGTTTATTAGCAGCTGTGTTTAGATATCGCATGTTTGTGTTTGAATTTTGGTTAATGTTGCTTGAGTCACTTGTTGCATTTGAGATCTAAAAAAAAAAAAAAAAAAAAAAAAAAAAAAAAAAAAAAAAAAAAAAAAAAAAATTAAAAGCAAAAAAATGACAAGCGTGAGGTTCGAACCCAGGTCAGAGAACACCCAACACAACACACAAACCATCTGCTCTAAACGCTTTTCTTAGTTAAATTGTTGCACTTGTTTTTATTTAACCTTTATCATTTTAAATCCTTTAAGCTTATTATAAGCTGTTAAGCTAAGAAACCGCTTATCCCTTAAGCTGTTTCAATTTTCTTATTTTTCCTAGTTCCATTATAGTTTAAAGTATTCACTAAAAAATTTTCAGATTTTATCTTTTTCATTTAATATTTTTTATCAATTATTTTCTTTTAAATAGTTTTTAAATTATAAAAAATTATTAAAAAATCAAAAAAATATTTTTCTTTTTTTCAAAATTTTCTTTTTATATTTAAGTCGTAGGAAAATTATTTTGATACACGTTGGATTAGTTTTTCAAATATTTTGACGTTTTTACTCGTTCGTAGTTTATCGTTCACGTTATTTAATTTTCGTTTTTATAGATTTTAGTAACCAAACAAACTCTCGTCTTATCAAGCACTTTAATTACGAACCAAAATCGATATTCTCAATTTCACGCCTCGCAGGGAGAACGACCCGGGTACACGCTTATCCGGTTATTACAATTGGTTGTTTTTGAGTTAAGGATTTCAAGTTGACTTTTCTTCGTGAGAAGTTTGACTTGTGATTACTTTGACCCGGAATTCGACCCCGACATCACATAGCATTGTTGTATCATCACTTCAGGTGAGTTTTCATAGCCCGTATACATTTTATTATTGTTTTCAAATCCCACGGGGGAGAATACATTGCAACTGTTTTCCATACGAGCCAAAGTATCAGACTTCCTGTACATAGATTAAGTTACCTTGTTGCCAATTGAAAGTCCCATATAATCATGAACCGTTAATTTACCTGTAAGCGAGAGTGAGTGGATAGATCTATCGAGGGTGACGCCTCCATCCGTGTTGGCTTTGACAACAACAACCGATAGCGGATGCATTTCATGTCTTTTCATTTGAGTGTCTGGCAAAACACTCCCAGGGGCTCCAGAGAATTCAGTCACAGCGTCGGGGTCATGAGCTTAAGGCTATTGTACAATCATTTTTTTTATGTGACTTATGTCATACACTTTATACTTGTGGCTATCGTATAACTTCATTTTATTAAACCTATGAACTCTCACCAACTTTATGTTGACCGTTTTTAGCAATGTATTTTCAGGTAATTAGCTAGCGTGTGGACATGCATTTGGCTATTTTGGAGTCGCGGGGTCGACTTGCATCCCTTATTTTCATGCACTTATGTAAACGTTTGATCTTCTATGGTTTTGTTATATAAACTTGCAACATCATTTGGGACCTATGTTTTGTAAACTGATTTTATTTATGATCAAACGTGTATTTTCAAAACGGCACTTTAGGTCGTTCAATATATCCATTGTATGAGACGCCATGATAGTCACACCAAGGTATTCATATCCGCTGCCATTAACAGGTAAATTCAGGGTGTGACAGAAACCTAACCGTAAGACCACCATCAAAGCCTCTCTTTGTGGATCTTACAAAAGATGATGAAGCCAACACACCACCTTCTCAAACCACTCCTTGTTCACCATCTCCACCCAATGCACCCTCCAAAACAACATCTTCCTACACAACATCTTCATCATCCTTCAACACCACCTCATCCATGGAGTACACACTTTCCCCCCATAACTCCATTGGATTATAACATGCAAACTCCACCACCAACAAACTCACCACCACCACCTTCACCTATTATGGATCAACCCATCCAACCCCATCCCTTTGATCTTCATAGTGCAAATTGCCTATGTTGCCTCCATAACCGTAATCTTATCTTTTGCCTAAGAGATGAGATTCACTTCATGTTCTCCTTTGTTGAGCACCTCTTGAACCACCACCCCCCCCCCCGACCCCAAATGATCCCACCATCTCCACCACCTCCTAACCAAAATAACTAAACATTTACTTGTTTAGTCCTCCACAATAAACCCTTAGGAGCCCTCTTGGAAATGAAGCTCGCCTCTAGTTATTAGGAATTTAGGCTTCTTGTTATCTTCCTTTATGTTTTCTATGAAGTCATACATTAGTATGACACTTGTTTATTTCATGAATGAATGTTTTTATGTAGAGGTTTTCCTTTTAAGGGATTAGATATTTGTCATATGTGCTACTTGTTAGATATTGTATATGTGTTATCTAACTTTGTTTTGTAGCACACATCATTGCTCGATTCCTTGGTGTTCTCCAAATGAGGGGGAGTATACATCAAGGGGGAGCCGCAACCACCTTTTTGATTTGACAAAAAGGGGGAGAAATGGGAGTAAACTCATTGAAAACTTGTTGAAATTAATTTTAACATAAATTGAGTTTATATTTTGTCATCATCAAAAAGGGGGAGATTGTTGATGCAAATAATGTTCTAAAAACGTTATTTATATCTTTCGATTACTTCACGTTTTGAGGATGACAAAATGTGAAATCATGTTACGTTAAAATTAACGTAAACAAGTTTTTAATCGGAAGATCCCGTTTCTACGCAAATCACTCTAGAACAAAGTTACAACTTGAACTAGTGATCAAAGAAGTGATTTTGTGTCTTAGAGAATTCACATTTTAAATGGGACAAAACATTTTTTCAAAAATACACATGACAAATTATTTTTGAAATATTAAGAAATGTTTTAATGGAAAAATTAGTTTGAATTTCGTAACAGCTATTTCCCCCCCAAAATCAGTTCTAACCTTCCCCAAATAAGTTTTCACCAGAAAAGACAAAAAAGGGAGCGTCTTTGTCTGGCACGGCTCCACGGTTCCACTAAATTTAGTGGAGCCGTATGGTATTTAACGGAGCCGTCCGTACAAATTTTTCTGTAACGTTTAGATTTTCTTTGCCTATAAATACCAACCCCTTTCATAGATTTTAGGCATCCTTTCACACACAAAACTTTCTGAGTTGAATACTCTCTTCATACCTTCTTTCTTTGATCATTAGATTAGTTTTTTCTTTTGTTCAAGAGTGATCCAATCATCCTTCAAGTGATCCTCTTCATACCTCTTCACTAGCAAGAGAAGAACACAAGTATCCAAGTTGATACAAGGTGTTATCATTCCTCTTCATTTGCAAGAGAAGAACTCAAGTACTCAAAGAAGATACAAGAGTTATAGTTGTTAGGTCTTTGTAACATTTGTTACATCCTTGTTGTATCTAAGTATACATCAAGATTATCTTTCTTTTGTGAGAGTGTGAGTGAAGATCATTGTGATCTTAAGAGATAGTGAAAATCTCTTGAAGCCATTGGGCTTGTGTGTGAGTGATCAAAGGATCTAGATTAGGTAGATTAAGTTGAGTGAAGTGAGAGTTGATCATTGTGATCGTGTTGAGATCTTGGTGATCTCTTGTAGCCATTGGGCTTGAGTGTTTGGACACGTGGACCTTGGTAGATTGGTGCTAGCTAAGATTAGCACTCGACATCTAGCTTAGTGTCGGAAATAGGATAAGCGACATGTACGGTTTTCTCCACCTGAAGGGAGGTTGTTGACATAGTGCTTGAAACTCTCGAGTGTGGTACTCGGGGAGAGGAGTAGGGCGAAGAAGAGCTTCGTAGCTGAACCACTATAAATCCTTTGTCTCGGTTTGATCTTTCCAACTCTATCTTTTACTTTACTTTTATTAGTTAGTTTAGTATAGAGTTCATATTGGTGTTGATTGATTGCACATAAGTCTCGAATCAAGGTTTTTCGTAAACAAACTTTTAAAACAATTTTTTAAAGATACAAACACCGGTAAAACTATTCAACCCCCCCTTCTAGTTTTCCACAATATATATATATATATATATAGGGTCCGGTTATATATATATATATATATATATATATATATATATATATATATATATAATATTCCACAATATATATATATATATATATAAAGGGTCCGGTTCTAGCAAAAAGTGTAATTAGATAGAAAAGTGAGAAAAAAAGTTATAGGGTAGAATTTATAATATTTGAAACTTGAGGGTAAAAAAAGAAAAAAACTTCAAAAAAAGAGAGGAGGAATCTTACATATCCGTCATTTTCAATTAACTAAATTATTTCACCAGGTACCAAATACACACTCCGATCGAAAAACCCCAAATCTGATCCAAATCCGATCAAAATCAAATCAAAATCCGATCAAAATACTCATTTATGCACTAAACTTTTAATCTGATCAATGAAACACGCAAATCAGATTAAAAAACTCTAATTTTTAACCGATCAATATGAGGTTTGCAATCCGATCATACAAAAATGAAGAAAAGATGGATTCCACTCGTAAGTGCACTAAATTTGTTGATTGATTAATCTTTTTAATGTTTTAATATTTTATAACTCGTATTATTTGCTTTTTCAGCTACTAGTAGAAGTTGAATATATAATAGCAGTAAGAAAAAACTTATTTTCAGGCGTTAATGTGTAAACACATGATAGTTGTAATTTTGTTGAATTAGTTAGGGCATCGTTGTGTAAACTCATGATAATTTCAAGTATTTTTGAATTATTTGACATTTTAGGGCATCAATGTGTAAAAAAATCATTATTTGTATTATTGTTGAATCATATGACGTATTAGGGCATCGAAGAACATATTAGGGCATCGATGAGTATGATTAGCGTAATGCATCATCAGGCATCGATGAGTATGATTAGCGTAATGCATCATCAGGCATATTAAGGCATCAGTGTGTATGTTTAGTACATCCATTTATATGTTTAGTGTATCCGTTTTTATGTTTAGTGCATCGTTATTCATATTATGGCATCCATTTGTATGTTTAGGGCATCGCTGGACATATTAGGGCATCGGTGGGTATGATTAGTGCATCAGTGAGTATGATTAGTGCATCGTTGGACAAATTAAAGCATCAACGTATATGTTTAGTGCATCCATTTACATCGTTGCACATTTTAAGGCATCAACGTGTATGGTTATCGCATTTCCATTTTTGATAATATAGAGAAGAAAAAAATGGATGCCCAATTCTGATTATGAATTTGTTGATTCTGAAAGGTTGGGGGGTCACCCGAGATGATGGACGACTTGCACTTGGAAGACTAGGAGCTCTTCCCGAGCAGGTATTGATTCTTACTAATTGAGTAAATCTACATTTCCGTATTATCTTAATTTATAGTCCTGATTTTTTTTCTGTTAAATCATTTTTTTATAAAATTATATATGGCATGTCTTGAATTTCTTATAATGATCAACCTAATTGCATTTCTGTATTAACTTAATTTTGTTTCGCATCAGTCTTCGATCGGCAACAGTCATCCAAGACGGGATATGATCAAGGCTAAAAGCGCCTTGAAAAGAAGACGTTGGGTTGTGGTGGCTGCAGGGGTGATATTGGTCTCAATGTAGTTGATGATGGCTACATAGTTTCTGATCATACTTATAACATCCCGTAAACTTCCCTTCCATTTGTAAATAGTAAACGAAGACTAATCTATCGTCACTGTTTAATTAACCGTTTTTACGGACTAAATTTTTGCTTTTATTCAACATTATTACTAAACGGGACGATTGTGTTAAAACTCCTTCCTTCATTTTAGTAACTCGTATACCCAAACAATATCAACCAAGATTTAAAAGGAATTGACCTTCTAATGTCACCAAACAAATAGCAACATTTACTCAAAACACAACTAAATCACGGGATTCCATTCTCCCTAAATTCGAGACTTCACAAATAAATATTAGTTGACAATGATAAATCTCTACACAAAAATATATGCACTTTTCCTAATTACCCGTAATTATCACACTTAATTTACACAAATTATCATTAAAAGTCTTCATTAAATTGCAAAACCAAATGGCTGTCTAAATTTGGCCCATCCTCAGCCATTACACGATACCAGCCCACTGATCCAAGCATTACCAATTTAATTCTTAACTTGTGATCTTATTTAGAACTCGACATCCCAAGTCACCTCCAAAACGCCTTTGTATTTTTCGATTCTCGAACACGACTAGTATATATTATTGTACTTCTTAATTACCCATCCCAGCCATCAACTAGACGCAAATATTACTCGAGTATACGTTTGATAGTTTAAATGAGCCAAGTGTTGTCCCATTCATCTAATACCGTTACATTTAGCAAATCATCGATTTTATGGGTTGTTTATCCATTTCAACTTTTATTTGATCAATTGTGATTTATAGGGAGTGTTTAGTGTTAAGAATATCAAGCTCGACATAAACCCGATTCGTTTACTCACCAAAGTTACATGTCGACATAAAAGGAGTAACCCAACTCCCATTTGGTCTCTTTTACTCTCCACATGCCACTAAAGTCATCAAAGTCAGTAACCTCATTTCAAATAACCAACATTATATTCACTGACATTCAATAATAGAGCAAGTAACTGTGGCTTACTAGACTCCACTTGCACCAAAACAAATGTATAAATCATATACATACATGCAAATAACTAAAGCCAAATATCTTGAACTTTAACTAAACATTCACTCATTCACACGGTTAGATACTGTCATACTCAAACCAAAATATCTACCGAATATATACATATTCCAACCACAAGAGACAAGATTTCAAACTCTCTATAACTTTCAATGATTGCTAGGCCAGAAGCATGCGAATATTTCTGCTAATCCATAGTAACAAACCATAGCAACACAAAAAAACTCTTTAGTTTCTTCCTTTTGTTGGTGAGCGTCGGCCAAAGGATCCACAAACCACATTATTTGAACCACTGAAACACTCAATCTTACTTATACACTCTATCTCTCACGCTACTACAAAACAAACATATGAATACATAGAACTAACTACAAATTAAACCAACCCACTTGCAACTTGTATTTCTATATATGTACGAATACTGGAAGGAGATCACACACACTATTTACACTAAAAAACAATCACAACTTAAATTATGATAAGTCTTTTATACTTTCTTCTTCCTCCCTCTCCTCTCCCTACTGCCGCCGCCGGCAACCCAAGAACCACCACCACCGCCGCCTCTATAACCACACCGCCATCACCATCCTTCAACAAATTTCATTCTCGTTCTTTTGAGCTATTACACGCGCCACCAAGTTCACCCTAACATCATTTTCATTCGAGTTTCATTCCCGAATCACCACCACTCTCATCATCTTTCTCATCCACAGCGTGTAGATCGTAATTTTCAGGTATGACTCGCGCACGAGTTGACTCGTATATGAGTCAACTCGGTTTAATCTTGATCTTTTCGGGTTTATATCGAACGGGTTTAAGGGTTTTATTAAATAAAAATGATTAAAACCTAATTTGGTATCGAAAGTGTGGTTGTTGGTGTCGAGTTATACGAACCGTGGGCATAAGCTCACGGTATTATTGATGTTCTTAAATCTTTATTCTGATTTTGTGAGCTTGTTTTGATTCTTGATGAAGTAGTCTTGATATTATTGTTGTCATTTATTTGTCTGTCGTTGTTATTGGCTGCACCGAGAGACGAAGCCTAGACCATGATGGTCTCGGCAAGTTGATGTTATTTATTGTTGTCGTTTACTTGTTGTTGTTGTTATCAGACTGCCATGAGAACTAGAGCCGAGACCGCTAGGGTCTCAGCCGAATACTTGCTTAATTGTTGTTATGTTGTTGTTTGGTCCGAGCTTATAAGCTTATAGCTTATTTTGTAGTAAATTAGTTTACCTTATGTTTGGTTATGTTAGCGGCTTATCTTGTTTTGGTCTCAGTCGAGTGTAAAAACTCGTGTGGGTTCGAGTAAAGATCCGTATGGATCACGTTTTGGTCTCGGTGGTACTTAGGATTGCATATTCCGGCTTATCGTTTGACTAATGACTCATTTTGTGGCTTATTTGACTTGCGAGTTTATTTGGTTTATGATTTGACCCGTACTCATGCAACCGAGGGTGTTTTAGACCCCTTGTGGCTCTCGGTAAAATATTGACCCGTAGGCCTTGTTTGTTTTGGACCATGGATTGTAAACGAAAGACAAACCGTATCATGTTGTTGTAAATTTTGAATTGACAAGAACGAACCCTTAAAGGGTGTGGGTTGGTTTGTGTTTTCAGTGACCAAGGGTGCCTTGGTTCGTTTATCAGCAGAACACCAATAGGGTGTGTTTTTGTTGTTTGTAATAGGGCCAAGCCCACATAATAATTAAGGTACGTTTGGTTTTAGACATGGGCCAAAGCCCACTAAAACTTAACAAGTAAATTTTTATATTTTCTAAGTGTATCTTTGTGGTTATACATTATAAAACTTTTGCTACATATAATTTCTAGTTGATGATTTTCGGACTAATATCATTGGACATCAGACACATTGGGCCTTATGGATTTTAATATACGAATTATAATATGGAGTAAACAACGGATTATAACATTTGGACAAGTTGACATATATACGGGAATTTGGATTTTGAATTATCGTCAAACTTAACGAAGTTAATAATTAGACTTAGTATGTTATAATTATATTGATATCAAATTTGATGACATATATATTTGTTAACTAAACTATTCGGTAACTTAAGCAAATCGGGTTATGTACTTTTGGTTGAGACTTGTATTATCGACAAACTTAATAATTAGAATTAATTTGTTATAGTTAACTCGATATTAAAACTCGAAGACATATAAACTAGTAAGCTAAGCTACTTGATTGATTAACTAGTTGGAACGTATAAAACTCCTAAACTAAAGCTATTCGGTAAATTAACTAACCGGATTAACTCTAGTTAAAATGGATTAAGCTTAAATCATTTGGTAAACTATTTAACCGGAATAGCTTTGGTTAATTCGACTAGAACTTAACCATTCACTTATTTTAGCACTTATATACTACTTGATTCTTACGTGTTTACTTTCTTCTCATACATGCGTACTATGCTCTATACTTTGCTACATGATCTTTACATGTTCCTCGCATACCTGTGTAATATGTTTTATACTTTGGTGTGAGTTTCTGAGTCTTGACTTTCAAACCACTACACGTATAACGATACCAAACATTATTAAACGGATATAACGAAAATACTTTTTGGAAGCAAGTTTTGAAATAACACTTGGGAATGGGAACAATTATCTATTGGAAACTTTTACGCTTTCGTATATGCGTTAAGATGAATTCTATATTCTTTAGATCGTGCCGAATTCCATATCATCGTGCGCTGACTCTTGACATCGCTGATGTTACTCTATTCTGCCATACTCTTTGGCACCATTATATTCCTTACGACACTACATGCTAAGGTGAGTTCATAGCCCCACTTTTCTTGTTTACTGTTTTATAAACTCTTTGGGGGAGATACATGCTCAAATACAATGCTTTTACTTTTCATAAGTATTCTTAACTATTTACACATTACTGTGAGTTCCATCGACCACTCTTTTACTTATTTTAAATTACATTTGAGGGAAATACATACTTGTATTTCCTATAAACTTTACTAGTTTACTTTAAACACTATACTCAGTTGATAAATCACTCTACTTGTTAATGAAACGTAACACTTACCTTTATTTACAAAGGCACTATAAACTTTTGCGGACTATTATGAGTTATAAATCCACTTTATACATTTTTATATCTCATGGAGAGATACCTGCTATAAACATGATTACAAATGATTTTCAACTGTATGCTATACCTGATTCACTATTGCCTAAGTTTACCTTTATTGCCATGTTCGAAGTCCCTCACATCATGAACCTTAATCACTTGCGAGTGAACGTAAATAATTGTGAATAGATCTATTTGGGACTGACAATCCCCGTTTGGGTCTGCTAGGATGAGCCACCCAGGCGCACTTTATTTGAACCAACTTATGAGTTATTCGCAAATACTCATCACGAGGGCCTATATACTTTACATCATTTTGATGCCAGTTAAGCGTTGAGTTTCATGAGACTTAGAGCAATAGAAAACAATACTGTAGTCATGATACAGTATTGCCACTATTTTTATTTAACTTGAATTTGTATTCACTACATAGCAGAAAATCACTACTTGGCAAACAATAACTATTTTTGTGTTGACCCGGTTAGGGCTAACAAACGAACTATGAGTATATAACAAACCCACTACCTATTTTATAACACACCAACCTATGGGTATATAATATCGTAACCCATCGCTTATTTTATTAATAATTGTATTTGTTACAATTATTACCAAAACTTGGAAACTATTGAAAATCAACTGATTTTATTTAAACTCTATGGATTTACTCACACTTTGATTTTGACAATCAACCGGTTTAACTATAAACACTATGGTATTACTCACTCTTTGATTTTGTGAATCAACAATACTTACTCACAAACTCTTTGATTTTGGAAATCAACAATATTTACTCACAAACTCTTTGATTTTGTAAATCAACAGTTTTCAACTACAAACTCTATGAACTCACCAACCTTTGTGTTGACGCTTTTAGCATGTATTTATCTCAGGTCCATATTGAGCACGGATGGTACGGAGAAGCACAGATAATTATAAAGGCTATAAACATCATTCAAAAACCTATTTAATAAACTTTGGAAACCACTGGGACTTACTTTGTAAACTCTGATATTCGAATGATAAATCTTTTAAAACGACCAAATTGGTGATCGTTTTCTACTATTCAACTGTTGTGCCATGAAGTAACACCCAATTTAAATTCCGCTGCATATCACGAAATTGGGGGTGTTACAGATTGGTATCAGATCTACAGTTATAGAGAAACGGGTCTAAATGAGGTCCGAACTATAACTACTTTTACAAACAAAACATTTTATAGCCTTTCGCTCTCCGTGCTTACCATCCGCCAGACGCTTATGTGACTTCTAGATAGTTTTGCTACACCAACACTCTAATGTGTTGATATATATACTCACCAACTATTTCGAGTACTATACCAACCATTCTTAATTATCTTACTCCCATCTTTATAAATGCGTGTGAAAGACGTTTCCCGTATTCCTGAAAAAATCCGCGCATGGATTATTTTATGGATTAGTACGAGTGTAAAATCAGAAATTCTTAAGTAGGATGGTTTACAATGTCTTTATTTAAATGATTGGGATGCCTTTTATTTAAATAGAGAAATTGTAAAGCGCCCAACCATAAGTTTATATTTCCTTATTTACATTGTTTGGGACGCCTCTCTATGTAAATAATGAATTATAAATAAGTGGGCTTATTTGTATCTGTAATGACACGAGTACGAAACCGATAATCATGAAATCCATCAAACACACAGCCTAACTCCCATTAGAAACCATAAATATTGATACATAATGATATTATTAGCATTGGTAATGCTAACATTACAAATATCACTAAGAAAGGCATAACATCACCAATCGGTTGATCCGCTATGCCAACGAAAAACACCATTGCACCAGCAAGAGCAAGAACCACGACTGGGTGCAACACCTCGAATATCCTGTACGACGAGAATACACAAGTATTAATGCAATAAAACATTAATACATGGTGTTAGTATACGGATTCAAAGCAACATTCCTATCGTAACCCTATCTCTTACCCCCATATTTCATCTGCGCTGATGGCCAAAACGAAGAGTGCTATGAGAAGCGCTATGACTTCGGCCAAGGACTCCAGATCTTCATCTGGGACGTAAGCCAAGAAGATGGCTGCAGCAGCGTACATAATTACAAGAATGGTGTAGGTGTAAGACATTTTGTAAATGTTGGGAGAGAGAAGTGTGGGTGATGAGGAGTGAAATCCGGCATGTATATAGAGGAGTAGCAGTGAGGCTACTATTCTAGCTGCTTGCGTTCACTATTCCTCACACAAGGACAAACAAGATTCCCCATCTCCTAAAGCTGAGATTCAGCATCTTTCTCTACATAAACACCGAATCCTCATCCGAATATCTCTATATAAGAATCTGTTATCAACAAAACTCTTTGTTTAACGGGTAGGTTACCCGCACAGATCCTTATAATTGGAAACCATGTGAAACCATAAAGGAATAACAATAGTCATTCCAAAAGAAATTTTTCCAAGTTATGTTAACTGTGGAAATAGTAAATTTCACATGAGATTACAATAGTTTCATCCACTATTAAGACATTATGAACTACATAATGGTCTTACTTATTCCTCTAACGTTGTAAATTTCACGATGCTCCCTCTAAACTCCCAGACATTGTATGTGATTACAAGGATCTCAAAACTATTTCGTAACCTTACGTCTTACCACTTTGAAATTTATCACAAAACTCTAATGATCTCTATTTCCTTATCAGACACTGTAAGTAAATACAGTGGCCTCTATTTTTCTTTGACACTATAAGTGATACATTGGTCCCTATCTCAACCTCAAGCACTGTAAATCCTACAGTACCCTCAATTACATTCCAAACACTGTAAATAAAACAATTGGCACATTTAATTCCAAAACATGGTTACTGATCTAAATGTCGTAACATGTTCTCACATTCATAAGGACATCCGCCTTTGTACAAATCTTGATTTTCTAATAATCACGAACAATATAAACCAAGTACCAGTATTGTGAAATAATAAAACGCGTGTTGATAAACATTTCAGATTCACGAAAACCAAACCAAACTTATCCTTGAAACATTTGTCCTCGACCCATTGCTAACAGCAACCCAACGCTCTTTTGTTTATCATTGGGCCTTCATCATAACCAACTCGAGCCCAACTCTATTTAAGCACAAAGACTTAAGAATTATTCCTAATCAAATCGGCTCATGCCCGCTTACTTTGAGTCGTTTTCTGTAAAAAAAAAATTCACTTAACAACCTATCAATATTTTTACACGTCTCGATTAAGCACTTACCAAAGAATCATGTGATAACCAAGTTACACCAAATCTCAGCCCAACTGTCATGTTCTCAAATTGCCTCAACTAGGCCAAAAATCATATATTACCCAAGTACTTTGTTCCATTCGAGCTCCAAAGAACCTCAGCCAACTCAAACCAACCCCCACCTAGTTATTTGACCATGTTTCATGTTATTAAACCCTTTGTGAACTCAACTACAACCAAAACAAACCAACTTTCGTGTTTCTCTTTTGTCCCCAGCAACGGTTAACAACCCCTAGGAACAAAATGATTTTGAACTATAACGCATTTCATCTTATGGCATATTGATTTTCCCCTCCTAACTTCCATACCTATCTAACAACTCGAATATTTTGTACGATAGATACAAACAAATTATTAACGTAAGACACGGTTTTATATATAAAAAGCAAACAAATTTTGTGTATATTTTGTTACTCAGAAGCAAACTGATTCATCATCTACAAAAACTTGGAACCAATCCTGTGATGTCACTTAAAACTTTATTTAACAAGTTTTTCTTTACAAAAAAAAAAAAAAAAAAAAAAAAAGCTATTACTTACAAACTCCTTGTTTAACGGGTAGGTTAAACCCCATAGATTTTGATTTTCAAAAGTTATGAACCATATTTATTTTCAAAACGCAATAGAATAACAATTTTCATTCAAAAGTAAAATTTTTCTCAAGTCAAGCTGACTGTAGAATTATAATGATCACTTGTACCACAATAAATTCATCTCCTTCGAAATTTATATGGCTCCAACGCTTAAAATCCTTTAATCATGCTTACACTCTTTCCAACACCTCGTATAGAAGATTGCACAGCCTACGACTTCATAACAACTTATCATGCGGGAATCTTCATCCCAATGACTTCCACTTATTGCAAAACAACCCTGACAACCACCTTAGACTGGAATCCCGGGACGGGATTCGGTTTAACGGGTAGGTACTATAACATCCCGTAAACTTCCCTTCCATTTGTAAATAGTAAACGAAGACTAATCTATCGTCACTGTTTAATTAACCGTTTTTACGGACTAAATTTTTGCTTTTATTCAACATTATTACTAAACGGGACGATTGTGTTAAAACTCCTTCCTTCATTTTAGTAACTCGTATACCCAAACAATATCAACCAAGATTTAAAAGGAATTGACCTTCTAATGTCACCAAACAAATAGCAACATTTACTCAAAACACAACTAAATCACGGGATTCCATTCTCCCTAAATTCGAGACTTCACAAATAAATATTAGTTGACAATGATAAATCTCTACACAAAAATATATGCACTTTTCCTAATTACCCGTAATTATCACACTTAATTTACACAAATTATCATTAAAAGTCTTCATTAAATTGCAAAACCAAATGGCTGTCTAAATTTGGCCCATCCTCAGCCCATTACACGAACCAGCCCACTGATCCAAGCCACTACCAATTTAATTCTTAACTTGTGATCTTATTTAGAACTCGACATCCCAAGTCACCTCCAAAACGCCTCTGTATTTTTCGATTCTCGAACACGACTAGTATATATTATTGTACTTCTTATTTACCCTCCCAGCCATCAATTAGGACGCCAAATATTAGCTCGAGATATGAACGTTTGATACGTTTAAATGAGCCAAAGTGTTTGTCCCATTTTCATCTAATCGACCCGTATACATTTTGCAAACTCATCCGATTTTATCCGGGTTTGTTTTAATCCCATTTCAACATTTTTATTTGATCAATTGTGATTTATTAGGAGTGTTTAGTGTTAAGAATATCAAGCTCGACATTAAACCCGATTCGTTTACTCACCAAAGTTACATGTCGACATAAAAGGAGTAACCCAACTCCCATTTGGTCTCTTTTACTCTCCACATGCCACTAAAGTCATCAAAGTCAGTAACCTCATTTCAAATAACCAACACTATATTCACTGACATTCAATAATAGAGCAAGTAACTGTGGCTTACTAGACTCTACATGCACCAAAACAAATGTATAAATCAAATACATACATGCAAATAACTAAAGCCAAATATCTTGAACTTTAACTAAACATTCACTCATTCACACGGTTAGATACTGTCATACTCAAACCAAAATATCTACCGAATATATACATATTCCAACCACAAGAGACAAGATTTCAAACTCTCTATAACTTTCAATGATTGCTAGGCCAGAAGCATGCGAATATTTCTGCTAATCCATAGTAACAAACCATAGCAACACAAAAAAACTCTTTAGTTTCTTCCTTTTGTTGGTGAGCGTCAGCCAAAGGATCCACAAACCACATTATTTGAACCACTGAAACACTCAATCTTACTTATACACTCTATCTCTCACGCTACTACAAAACAAACATATGAATACATAGAACTAACTACAAATTAAACCAACCCACTTGCAACTTGTATTTCTATATATGTACGAATACTGGAAGGAGATCACACACACTCTTTACACTAAAAAACAATCACAACTTAAATTATGATAAGTCTTTTATACTTTCTTCTTCCTCCCTCTCCTCTCCCTACTGCCGCCGCCGGCAACCCAAGAACCACCACCACCGCCGCCTCTATAACCACACCGCCATCACCATCCTTCAACAAATTTCATTCTCGTTCTTTTGAGCTATTACACGCGCCACCAAGTTCACCCTAACATCATTTTCATTCGAGTTTCATTCCCGAATCACCACCACTCTCATCATCTTTCTCATCCACAACGTGTAGATCGTAATTTTCAGGTATGACTCGCGCACGAGTTGACTCGTATATGAGTCAACTCGGTTTAATCTTGATCTTTTCGGCTTTATATCGAACGGGTTTAAGGGTTTTATTAAATAAAAATGATTAAAAACTAATTTGGTATCGAAAGTGTGGTTGTTGGTGTCGAGTTATACGAACCGTGGGCATAAGCTCACGGTATTATTGATGTTCTTAAATCTTTATTCTGATTTTGTGAGCTTGTTTTGATTCTTGATGAAGTAGTCTTGATATTATTGTTGTCATTTATTTGTCTGTCGTTGTTATTGGCTGCACCGAGAGACGAAGCCTAGACCATGATGGTCTCGGCAAGTTGATGTTATTTATTGTTGTCGTTTACTTGTTGTTGTTGTTATCAGACTGCCATGAGAACTAGAGCCGAGACCGCTAGGGTCTCAGCCGAATACTTGCTTAATTGTTGTTATGTTGTTGTTTGGTCCGAGCTTATAAGCTTATAGCTTATTTTGTAGTAAATTAGTTTACCTTATGTTTGGTTATGTTAGCGGCTTATCTTGTTTTGGTCTCAGTCGAGTGTAAAAACTCGTGTGGGTTCGAGTAAAGATCCGTATGGATCACGTTTTGGTCTCGGTGGTACTTAGGATTGCATATTCCGGCTTATCGTTTGACTAATGACTCATTTTGTGGCTTATTTGACTTGCGAGTTTATTTGGTTTATGATTTGACCCGTACTCATGCAACCGAGGGTGTTTTAGACCCCTTGTGGCTCTCGGTAAAATATTGACCCGTAGGCCTTGTTTGTTTTGGACCATGGCTCGTAAACGAAAGACAAACCGTATCATGTTGTTGTAAATTTTGAATTGACAAGAACGAACCCTTAAAGGATGTGGGTTGCTTTGTGTTTTCAGTGACCAAGGGTGCCTTGGTTCGTTTATCAGCAGAACACCAATAGGGTGTGTTTTTGTTGTTTGTAATAGGGCCAAGCCCACATAATAATTAAGGTACGTTTGGTTTTAGACATGGGCCAAAGCCCACTAAAACTTAACAAGTAAATTTTTATATTTTCTAAGTGTATCTTTGTGGTTATACATTATAAAACTTTTGCTACATATAATTTCTAGTTGATGATTTTCGGACTAATATCATTGGACATCAGACACATTGGGCCTTATGGATTTTAATATACGAATTATAATATGGAGTAAACAACGGATTATAACATTTGGACAAGTTGACATATATACGGGAATTTGGATTTTGAATTATCGTCAAACTTAACGAAGTTAATAATTAGACTTAGTATGTTATAATTATATTGATATCAAATTTGATGACATATATATTTGTTAACTAAACTATTCGGTAACTTAAGCAAATCGGGTTATGTACTTTTGGTTGAGACTTGTATTATCGACAAACTTAATAATTAGAATTAATTTGTTATAGTTAACTCGATATTAAAACTCGAAGACATATAAACTAGTAAGCTAAGCTACTCGATTGATTAACTAGTTGGAACGTATAAAACTCCTAAACTAAAGCTATTCGGTAAATTAACTAACCGGATTAACTCTAGTTAAAATGGATTAAGCTTAAATCATTTGGTAAACTATTTAACCGGAATAGCTTTGGTTAATTCGACTAGAACTTAACCATTCACTTATTTTAGCACTTATATACTACTTGATTCTTACTGTTTTACTTTCTTCTCATACATGCGTACTATGCTCTATACTTTGCTACATGATCTTTACATGTTCCTCGCATACCTGTGTAATATGTTTTATACTTTGGTGTGAGTTTCTGAGTCTTGACTTTCAAACCACTACACGTATAACGATACCAAACATTATTAAACGGATATAACGAAAATACTTTTTGGAAGCAAGTTTTGAAATAACACTTGGGAATGGGAACAATTATCTATTGGAAACTTTTACGCTTTCGTATATGCGTTAAGATGAATTCTATATTCTTTAGATCGTGCCGAATTCCATATCATCGTGCGCTGACTCTTGACATCGCTGATGTTACTCTATTCTGCCATACTCTTTGGCACCATTATATTCCTTACGACACTACATGCTAAGGTGAGTTCATAGCCCCACTTTTCTTGTTTACTGTTTTATAAACTCTTTGGGGGAGATACATGCTCAAATACAATGCTTTTACTTTTCATAAGTATTCTTAACTATTTACACATTACTGTGAGTTCCATCGACCACTCTTTTACTTATTTTAAATTACATTTGAGGGAAATACATACTTGTATTTCCTATAAACTTTACTAGTTTACTTTAAACACTATACTCAGTTGATAAATCACTCTACTTGTTAATGAAACGTAACACTTACCTTTATTTACAAAGGCACTATAAACTTTTGCGGACTATTATGAGTTATAAATCCACTTTATACATTTTTATATCTCATGGAGAGATACCTGCTATAAACATGATTACAAATGATTTTCAACTGTATGCTATACCTGATTCACTATTGCCTAAGTTTACCTTTATTGCCATGTTCGAAGTCCCTCACATCATGAACCTTAATCACTTGCGAGTGAACGTAAATAATTGTGAATAGATCTATTTGGGACTGACAATCCCCGTTTGGGTCTGCTAGGATGAGCCACCCAGGCGCACTTTATTTGAACCAACTTATGAGTTATTCGCAAATACTCATCACGAGGGCCTATATACTTTACATCATTTTGATGCCAGTTAAGCGTTGAGTTTCATGAGACTTAGAGCAATAGAAAACAATACTGTAGTCATGATACAGTATTGCCACTATTTTTATTTAACTTGAATTTGTATTCACTACATAGCAGAAAATCACTACTTGGCAAACAATAACTATTTTTGTGTTGACCCGGTTAGGGCTAACAAACGAACTATGAGTATATAACAAACCCACTACCTATTTTATAACACACCAACCTATGGGTATATAATATCGTAACCCATCGCTTATTTTATTAATAATTGTATTTGTTACAATTATTACCAAAACTTGGAAACTATTGAAAATCAACTGATTTTATTTAAACTCTATGGATTTACTCACACTTTGATTTTGACAATCAACCGGTTTAACTATAAACACTATGGTATTACTCACTCTTTGATTTTGTGAATCAACAATACTTACTCACAAACTCTTTGATTTTGGAAATCAACAATATTTACTCACAAACTCTTTGATTTTGTAAATCAACAGTTTTCAACTACAAACTCTATGAACTCACCAACCTTTGTGTTGACGCTTTTAGCATGTATTTATCTCAGGTCCATATTGAGCACGGATGGTACGGAGAAGCACAGATAATTATAAAGGCTATAAACATCATTCGAAAACCTATTTAATAAACTTTGGAAACCACTAGGACTTACTTTGTAAACTCTGATATTCGAATGATAAATCTTTTAAAACGACCAAATTGGTGATCGTTTTCTACTATTCAACTGTTGTGCCATGAAGTAACACCCAATTTAAATTCCGCTGCATATCACGAAATTGGGAGTGTTACAGATTGGTATCAGAGCTACAGTTATAGAGAAACGGGTCTAAATGAGGTCCGAACTATAACTACTTTTACAAACAAAACATTTTATAGCCTTTCGCTCTCCGTGCTTACCATCCGCCAGACGCTTATGTGACTTCTAGATAGTTTTGCTACACCAACACTCTAATGTGTTGATATATATACTCACCAACTATTTCGAGTACTATACCAACCATTCTTAATTATCTTACTCCCATCTTTATAAATGCGTGTGAAAGACTTTTCCCGTATTCTCGGAAAAATCCGCGCATGGATTATTTTATGGATTAGTACGAGTGTAAAATCAGAAATTCTTAAGTAGGATGGTTTACAATGTCTTTATTTAAATGATTGGGATGCCTTTTATTTAAATAGAGAAATTGTAAAGCGCCGAACCATAAGTTTATATTTCCTTATTTACATTGTTTGGGACGCCTCTCTATGTAAATAATGAATTATAAATAAGTGGGCTTATTTGTATCTGTAATGACACGAGTACGAAACCGATAATCATGAAATCCATCAAACACACAGCCTAACTCCCATTAGAAACCATAAATATTGATACATAATGATATTATTAGCATTGGTAATGCTAACATTACAAATATCACTAAGAAAGGCATAACATCACCAATCGGTTGATCCGCTATGCCAACGAAAAACACCATTGCACCAGCAAGAGCAAGAACCACGACTGGGTGCAACACCTCGAATATCCTGTACGACGAGAATACACAAGTATTAATGCAATAAAACATTAATACATGGTGTTAGTATACGGATTCAAAGCAACATTCCTATCGTAACCCTATCTCTTACCCCCATATTTCATCTGCGCTGACGGCCAAAATGACGAGTGCTATGAGAAGCGCTATGACTTCGGCCAAGGACTCCAGATCTTCATCTGGGATGTAAGCCAAGAAGATGGCTGCAGCAGCGTACATAATTACAAGAACGGTGTAGGTGTAAGACATTTTGTAAATGTTGGGAGAGAGAAGTGTGGGTGATGAGGAGTGAAATCCGGCAAGTATATAGAGGAGTAGCAGTGAGGCTACTATTCTAGCCGCTTGCGTTCACTATTCCTCACACAAGGAATATCTTCAGCTATGAATAAAATGATTATAGACTTCAAATTATATTGATCGATGTCTGCGTCTATGTTTAAATATCTTTATCACCCTTTTTCAAATGTGGCGTATGTTTGGTTTGTCCTTCCATTTTTTGTATTCTAAAGGTTGGTGCATCTTTGTTATTTCACTCCATAGATACGTGTAGGTGGGAGAACATGGATGAAAATGGAAATAATAGATTAAATGGAAGTAGGGCATCTATGAGTATGATTAGTGCATCGAAAAGGTAGATATTAGTGCATCTATGAGTATGATTAGTGCATCAAAAAGGTAGATATTAGGGCATCCGTTTGAGGCACTTTAGTGCATTCGTTGGAGGTACCTTAGTGTATCCGTTTGTATCATAGTAGCAAAACAAGTTCAGTTTCATGACAACACATTGGCTACCTTCAAGCTACCTTACAACTAGGTCACCGTGAGATGGTTGTGTAGTGTGTTAAAGTGTATCTAGTTAAACTTTTACTTGTCCTTTGTTTGCACATTGGCTGATTGGCATGATAATGAGTTGTGTACATGTATTCTATTTGGTTTTTAAGTTTGTTTTATGGGAGTTGATAGATGCAGTCAAGAGATGAGTTGAATTATATTACTTCTTGTTTTTCATTCCATTTTTTGTTGAATCATTAAACGGCTGTTACGTTTACATGGCAAGTACCACTAGACTGCTTCTTCAGTGCACTTTTAGATTCATGTGTATTTAGTGTCTTAGGCTTATACTGTAGTTTAGGGCCACTGGATTACTGCTTTGCTGCACTTAGAAATTTTTAGTGCTTCATGGTTATACCTTGAAGTAGGCCTTATTTTTGTTTCCACAGGCTCCCCTGCTATACATTATGTTGAAAAATCCAGTTTTGGTACTCTTGTTTCTAAATGATGTTTATGTCCTGTTTTAATATTGACAACACATTCATAATGTTTATAATATGGTCTATGTTGATTAAGTACACTTTATCAATGATTTGCAACAAGGTTTAATATGTTATATGAAATAGAAAAGATCAAACCGGGGCAACACAAGCAGATGCAGCAATATTAGTTATAGATGCATCAGTTGGTGCATTTGAAGCATGTATTGATATTGGAGGTGGTCAAACACAGGAGCATGCATAGCTGATTAGTAGTTTTGGTGTTGACCAATTAATTGTGTGCGTGAATAAATGGATGTTGTTCAGTACTCAAAGGAACATTTCGATGCTATTAAGCTGCGACTTGGAACGTTTCTTCGGTCTTGTAGTTTTAGAGATTCTTCAGGGTCGCGGGTTCCGTCGAGTGCTATGGAAAATCAAAATTTGGTAGGACAAGCTTCTGATTCATGGTTGCTGTCATGGTTAGTTCTCTTTATTCTTGATTTGGTTGTTTGGTTTATTAGCTATTCTATAAATGATATGATTTCTTACCTTTTTTTTTTGTTATAGAGGTGGCAAGTGTATGTGGGTATGGTTGAGTTTTGTGTCAGCTCGAATGGGTCATTGGGTAAAATCAAATATTACTCAGTACCTTAGTGCATCTGTTTGAGGCACTTTAGTGCATCTGTTTGTGACTAGAGGGTGTATATTTCATTAGCAGGTGCAGTTTGAGAGTGTAGCGGGCTGGAAATTCTTTTAGAGATTGTTCAGGCGCGTTTTCATTAGAGGGTGTATATTTCATTAGAGGGTGTATTGCCGCAAAAGTTATTTCATATTTGGTGTTACAAGTTATGTTGAGCTCTTACTCTACAATGTTTTGATCAGGTGAATGAAGTAAAGTTTAATGAGTATGCATCTGTAGTTGTTTCAGCAGCGTATGACCGTTCCTTGCGTGCCTGAGACTGCAGATCTCACAGCACTGAGCCCATTCAGGTGTCATTTTTTTTTTACAGAAAATTAAAAGTTATCAAAACTCATATTGGTTTGTGCTGAAAGTTATCTTTGATTTGCAGATCATTGACACTTTCATGGACAGTGTCATGCCTATTTGTTTAACAATAACGGAAATCATTGTGGGGATTGTTGATGGAACTGTACGGACATTTGACATTCGAATGGGAAGGTATGTGAGAATAGTCTAAATCATCGTCGTATTCCCCCTTCCCCAAGAGACTGGGTTAGAGGCTTAACTTTTTTTTTTAATTGTTCCATCTCCAGAGAATTATCTGATGACTTGGGGCAACCTGTCAACAGTATCTCTTTGTCAAATGATGGCAACCGTGTATTAGCAAGCTGCCTGGATTCTACTTTTCGGACTTTGGACCGGTAAATTTAAATTTGCATCAGTGACTATATTTAATGCATCTATGGACATATTAGGGCATCAGTGAGTATATTTAATGCATCTGTTTAATGCATATGTTTGGGCATCTGTTTGTATGTTTTAATGCATATGTTTGTATGTTTAACCGTTTTGGAGATTAAAACATAATCCGAATTGAATGGCGACCACTTTGATTATATTTGTTCTTATTTTGTTGGCTTGTGCTCTGAAACACTTTTTTAACTAGTATAATTTTGTGGTTGTAATAGGCTGCTCGCAAGTCTGCTCCAACAACCGGTGGTGCGAAGAAGCATCACATATATAGACCTGGAATTGTTGCCCTTCGGTTTGTGGCTCACTCTTCGCATTTTGTTAACTTTTTTTTAAAGTTTCTTTATGCATATTTTTCATCAATCGTGATGTTAAATTATAATATAATGCAGTGCAATTCGTAAGTACCAGAAAAGTACAAAACTTTTGATTAGGAAGCTTCCTTTCCATAGGCTTGTTCGTGAGATTGCTCAGGACTTCAAGGTTTACCTATTTGTTATCTTGTCTGTCATTTACATCATTTATGTACTGCTATGAAAGTTCTCGTCTTTTTCTATATTATGATGTTATCATGCTTATGGATGCATTTCAGTATATGACCCGAAGCAAAGGGGTCGGAGCTGATGCAGGGAAAGAAACTATCATGCTTGTAAAGAGCACAAGAAAACTTTTTAAGTTGTAATATTGGTGTGTTGTAGCTTGTTTCCAGTTGCTTTTTGTAGAAATGTTTGGATGTGCTACTGACATTCCTTTTTAGAATTTGGATGATGCTCAAATTTGTATTTTTTTTTTGTCAGTTTTGTTCTCAGTATATATATGTATACATGTGTTAACTAACTAACCATTTGCGGGCATTGACTTGATAGCAGAGCATTTACTTGATAGCAGGTTTCTTCATAAGTTGTCCATCTCAGATGTAAGAGAACAAAATACCAGGTGTATTTTGTGATGTATTTTGTGTCATATTTTGTGACGTAGAAATCAATACGAGTTTGAAATACTGATTCAATGTTTCTATAAAATAATTGTTACTAATAAATCTTTATTTATTAATTTATCAGTCAAGTTTTCTATAAAATATGAGTTTGAAATAATGATTCACATATCACAGTTCTTTAAATCTACAGTCTAAAATGAAACAAAAAAAATTCAAATTTTAAAACAGCCCTTGAAAAAAAAAGATAAAACCTTGTAAAATAATAAAAGTTACAATGAGGCCCTTGTAGTTGGCGAAAAAAAAGGAGGTGGGAAGGGAGCGGGTGATTTGCACTATTTTCTCACTTTTCTACCAATGTGGGTTTTTTTATAGAACCAATATATATATATATATATATATATATATATATATATATATATATATATATATATATATATATATATATATATAATATATATATATATATATATGGAGACTTTCTTGCGAGATTCATCTTATCTGCGAGAACTGACAGAACCACAAAAAACATGCATGCACGCCTTTTAAAATAAAATAAAAATACATGCAAATCATCAATAATCGTAAGTATCTACCTATGTTCTTCAATATCAGCATGAACTCATCCTCTTTCTTCACAAAAACTTTACACACGACCGCAATATTGTCATTGCACGCCTTATAAGAACATACATGCACACCTTCAAAGAAAATTTTTGTATTTTCAATTTCTTATCAAATTCTTTAGAACAACAATGTTTCTTTTAAAACATAGATGTTGTTTTTAGAACATATGTGCAAAAATACAATTATTGAAGGCTTGCATGTATGTTTTTGGTGGTTCTGTCAGTTCTTGCAGATAAGATGGTTCGCAAGAAAGTCTCACTATATATATATAAAAGAGTTCGTGGAACGTTTTGAGCCACTAGGGTTCGACAATAACATACACTAAACATATACGGAGCGGAACAAACAGGTATGTTACTGACACAAGGTTTTTCTCTCTAACACCTCCAATTATATTAATAACGTGTCATCTAAACTATGACAGGGGTCAAAGAAGACTTCGACCTTGGAGGTTTAACAGTACCAAAAGTAGATTTTGTTTAACAGTTGCATGCCACAAATGAAAACAACCTTAATGTATTAAACATAAAACTCAATACTAAAGATGTGTTGCAACAGTTTTGTTAGCCAGTCATTCATTTTTTGACTTGTAAAAGTCAAACTGGTCAAACCCAAACAACCCCTAAACAGAATATGCAGCTGCAAACATGCAATTGAAACCAAAACTAGGAACATCAAGATAAAAACTATCAACTAAATTTGATTCAATTCATAAGGCAATTAATAAGAAAGGTACGACAATTGCAAATCATCGTAACAGAATGTTTCTAAACATTCATCTTCTAAACATTCATCAATTTCAGTATCTTTAGTTTTTTTTTTCTTTCTAATTTTCTAACTGCTGCCACCTCTTTCCAATGCTCCTTAGCCACTTCAGCATGCCTTTTTAACCTGACTTCCCTTTCTTATTCCTCCTTCTAAGTTTTTTCAAAAAAATCTTCTAGTTCATAATAAAATATTTCATCAGAAGGGCATACGGGGTTTTTTTTTTTATGCTCGACAGCTTCAACTTTAGGTTGTTGTTTTTGGTTAAATAGGAGGTTGTTTTGATGCACGACAACATTTGCATCATCTCTTGCTCTTTTGTTTCCAGACGACATATTCATATACAAATGTGATTGATGAACAAGGTTGATGATCTAAGACGGGTGTGCAGCAACATGTTTATAGAACGAATATATACACAAATAATGGGAAAACTGAAGAGTCAGTATTAAATTTTAGTACATTTATAGGTTAATGTGTTAAATTCATAATTGTGTTCATATTTTCAAGAATAAAAACATTCAAAGAATAAATCACATCTAGATTTGAAATGTAACATATTACATAGATGTTCTTAAAACATATTAATACAACCATATCATAGATAGAAAACATATAGATATAGATGTTCTTCAAACATATTAAATAAACTAATATAAATACGGCCATATCATAGAGGTACTTCAAACATATTACATAAACATACTTAAAACCGAAAATAATACAACCATAACATAGATAAGACAGCTTTCATGGTTTTTTTACTCTTACCTCCATGACTTGCACGATTAAGTTGTTAATCGATGTCCACATAGAGCGCGCCTCTTCCTTAAACACGCGTAGTTCCTCACGACCCTGAAATATATTTTTGCAACATTGACATTTAGAGGCGTGTGGTTCTGGCATTGGTGGAAGCGGGTTTTCTGGGTCTGCGGAGACATACCATGCTTAAGAGCATCCTACTTTCAATTGGTAACGGACCGCATGTTTGTGACTGTTTGTTGCTAATTTTCTGGGTTGTGCATCCATGGTGAGCTGAGAGTTTGAATGAGTTTGATGAACAAGGTTGATGATATGAGATGGGTAGGTTTGTGTGAAATTATGAGAAGTAAATGAAGCGAGTGGTATAGGTAGGTTTGTGTGTAAATGTGAGAAGTTAATACTCATTTACCTCACACAAATAAAGTCAAACGGGTTTATTTCAAAGTAGCCTGACCCTATATTTGACTACACAAAAGTAAACTCAAAGTTCAAACTAGGTTAGAAAGAGTGTGTGTTAATCCTCAAGTAAATTCTCCTACCAACTAGTATGGAACACCGTTCAAGTAAAAAAAATGAAGAGAAAAAATATGGATGGTACTCATAGAGACGTGGTGGTGTTGGATGACAGCAACGAATCAACTAAAATGAGATGCATTGGCTGTTATATGGAAGTTAAAAATATGGCTGGTTTAACTTTTGAAGCAAGGCTACCTAGAGGAGAAAGTATGCGGTATTCCTGTTGGAGTCATGCTTACAGAGGCAAAGGACTTTTTGCAATTGCTGAAGGTGGTGGTCAGTAGCTACAAGTGGTGGTGTTATAGGTTAGGTGTTAGAAGTGGAAACATAACTAGAGGGGTTGGTGCAGTGGGTAGTGGAGATGGAAGTGGGACAAGAACAGTACCTAAAGATCGGGAAGAAGAAGCAAGTCAAAAGGAAAGTGCAGAAGAAACTTGTTCAGGAGCAAGTCAAGAAAAAAGAAGCAAAGAAACTTCATTCAAAATAACCAAGAAGACCGCATGTAGGTTCATTCCATGATTACTAACTAGTTGTTGGATGTTGATGGAAGTGTGTTACTCTTTTGTTGGTTTTATGAGATAAATAAAATGTTTATTCCATGGTTGATCATTTATCTATATAATTTGCATACAAATTACTATCTTTGTAGGATAACACGGATAAACCACTGACAATCTCATATGCAAAGAATATGGAAAATAACAAATTTAACCAAACGAAGTTGCATTACTAATATGACACAAAAGGTAAACCACTGTTAAAACAACTGCCATCCAAATACATAATTATTTAGCAACAACCTATTACAACCATATAAAAAGTTACAAGGAAAGATTTCATTTTTTGTTGGCTTGTTCCTTCATGAGCTCCACAAGGTACTTGTGAATGCTTGTCCACATGAAGCACGCCTCTTCCTTAAACACACGTAGTTCCTCATGAAGCTTAAATATATTTTGGCAACACTGACAATAAGAGAAGTGTGGTTCTGGCATTGCTTCAAGTGGTGGTTCAGGGAGACAGGTGTGGTAAAGAAGAGAAGATCCCTGTACGGTTCTTTTGATACCATAGGTGTGTGTTTTTGAGTTTGAGGATTGTGCATCCATGGTGACTGAGCGTATCTTAAGAGTGTGTGTATGGTGGACAGGTTGAGTGTGTGACTGTGTGAAGTGATAACTGATAAACAAGTTGTATGCTTTAGCAAGTTAAGCCATTGTGATAAAGTCGTGCATTGGGACGCAAAATAGACAAGTGAATTAAAAATGAACAGCTAAAAGACGATAATACCCTCAGTGACGAGGCACTTAACGAGGAGAATAACGGGCATTAGCAAAAAGTCGCTCTCGGTAGCTGTTTTGCAAAAAATGTAATATTAATGTCGTTTTTGCAATACTTTTTGTCTCGGTGTATTTCTTGCGCATTTGGGCTAATTTATGGAATTTACCCTTTTATTTTTAGGTCCAAATAAGCAAATCCCACCCCCGCTTGATTTTACACAACTTGAAAAGAAAGAAACTTGATCATCGTCACTTTCTTCCCCAGTTCCCCTGAACCCTAAAAACCAATAAATCCCAAATTACCCCTGAAACATCATCAATTCAATCCGATTCACAATAAAAACAATTCATCTCCGACTTTGACCCATCTAAACCCCCATTAAACCCAAATCCAAACACCCCCACAACCACCATCACCCCAATCTCCAACAACTGGAGAAAACCCCTAGACCTCCCCACCAAATTCGACGACCCCAATCTCGCTTTCGAGTCCTCGTCTCTCTCCGTTGACCCAGCTGATGCATCGAATCTCACTTACGGCTTAAACGTTCGTAAAAAAGGTACTACACCTAGTAAAAGTGTTAATGTTGTTAGTAATGTTGATGATGATAATGTGTTTATGGGGAAATCGGGTAGCGCGATAGATAGTATTATGATTAGTAAGTTAAGGGGTGGTTTAGATAATTTGCCTGAGGATAGGGGTTTTGAGGAGTTTGATGAGATGCCGGTCGAGAATTTTGCCAGCGCGTTGTTGAAAGGGTACGGTTGGGAAGAAGGGATGGGCGTTGGGAAGAATAAGAAGGATGTTAAGGTGGTTGAGTTTAAGCAACGGAGCTCCAAACAAGGGTTGGGGTTTGTTGATGATATGCCTGCTCCACCTAGTAATGAGAAAAGTAGTGTTAGACGTGATCGTAGGAACGAGAACAGTAGGAAGGAAAACGGTAGTGTTGAGAAGACGAAGAGTGGAAAAAGGGGTCGAGAGAGGTATGAGAGAGAAGAGACGAGTGTTGGACGGGGGAGGAATTGGTTAAATAGTCAAATTAGGGTTAGGGTGATAAGTAAGGAGTTGAAACGTGGGCAGTTGTATTTGAAAAAGGGCGAGATTGTGGATGTGGTGGGGCCTATGACGTGTGACGTGGCGATGGATGAAGGAAGGGAAATTATACAAGGGGTTGAGCAGGAGGATTTGGAGACGGCGTTGCCAAGGTGTGGTGGGCCGGTGCTGGTTTTATATGGGAGGTATAAGGGGGTTTACGGGAGTTTACAGGAGAAGGATATGGATAGGGAAACTGCGGTTGTGCGTCATGCGGATACTCATGAGTTGTTGAGTGTTAAGTTGGAGCAGATTGCGGAATATGTTGGTGATCCTGATGATATCGGGTATTGATTAGTGCTTTGTTTCAGGTAATTGAGTTATGAATCTTAATCTATACGAGATTGTAGAATTATATGATGTAAACTTGTGTTATGTTATTTTGATTGTTGAAGTTATCAATTTGATATACTTGTCTACTGGTTTGAATTTTAAAAAGTTTATTTTCATGCTTAAATGCTTTTTTGCTACATAATTTGATTGTTTGGATTTTGCGTTTTAGGAGTTAGGACATGGCAATCAAAAGCAGATATGAGGTTTGCACATAGTCAAAGTTTTACTAATGTAATATTCAGTTTGAATCGTGGTTTAAGTGACCGTAAATAATTCATAATGCATACATGATGACTAATAGAACTATGTGTTATGCATATCATTTAAATTTTCCAGAACAACATGACGACTTTGTATTTCATGACTAAAATCAGTCCAGAATATTGCTTTTGAGCCAAATGTACAATTTAGGCTTGCTTATTAGAAGTCTAAGGTTTACGAGCTGATTATGCCAGGAGACTGTTAAAAAGTAGGGCTTTACCCGGTTTGAGTCTGTGTGGCGGTCAGCTCAAACTCCATGAATTAATCGCCAACAGGTCGGAAGCCATGGTTACCCAAACAAAAGAACTCCACATGTAATTTTCTGTGTAAAAATTTTGTAGATAGTAGTAGCACCATTGTAGATAGTAGTATGTATAACACACATATATATATATATATATATATATATATATATATATATATATAATATGTATACATATATATATATATTATATATATATATATATATGTATACATATATATATATATATATATATTATATATATATATATATATATATATATATATATAGATATATATATATATATGTATGTATGTATGTATATATATATATATATAGATATACATATACATATATATATATATATATATATATACGTATATATACATATATATACGTATATATACATATATATACGTATATATACATATATATACGTATATATACCTATATATACGTATATATACATATTATACGTATATATATATATATACATATACACATATATATACATATATACACACATATACATACATATATATAATATATATATATATATATATATATATATATATATATATATATATATATATATATATATATATATATATGTATATGTACATATATGTATATATATATATATATATATATATATATATATATATATATATATAATATGTATATGTATATATATGTATATATATATATATATATGTATATATATGTGTGTATATATATATATATATATATATCTATATATATATATATATATATATCATCGGGCTTGGATTAGGTTGACATTAGCTGTAAAAGAGAAAATTGGTATTCGATTGAGTTAAAGGATTATAGTTAAATAGCTGTAGAAAAGAAAAGTGGTATTCGATGGAACAACCATATTATAAGTAAACTTTGCATGGGGTAAATGATCTTACCATGTTTTTATCTTTCTTTTTGCTATTGTTTTCATCAAAGGAGAAAGTTCTTTTACTTGTGTTTGACCATCACTCCCGGTTTTGAGGTAGTTGAAAAAGCAAGTTAGTGCCTGACTTACACCGCTAGTTCTTCCAAAAGCAACTTAGAATCTCTATCCGAAACAGTTGTTTAAGACATGTCATCTAATCATACGATATCTTTAGGGACCAATTTGGCTACGTTCAAAGTATCATTGGTTTTGGGACATGGTTAGATATCTGTCATTTTTGATTTTTTTTTAACAACGACAAGTCGAAGTCTTTCCCACAAGCTAAGGTTTCAAAAAGTTATTATGAAGTTTTGGATGTCTATATTGCTATCAATCACATCAGAACCTCAGGACCATAATATCGTTCTATGTGGCTTATGTTTGTGTTTCCAGGGACATATTCTAACAGCTCTGAACTTCTGACAAATATCGATCTACTTTTATGAGTTTGCTTTACTATCAGTATTTATAAAACTAAAACTTGTAGCAGCTTTTGCAACTGGGAATAGCAAGAGATGGTCACATGACCATCTATTATACATAGAAATCCCACTTTCGACATGTCTGATTAACGTACTACAATTAAACTGATCCTAGGATCAAGGTGTTAGATCTTGCTTCTGAAATACCTAGTACTCTCTTTGTTATCTTCAGAATTTAGGTTTAGGTTAGTTGTTCTTTGTATATTTATTGAGACCATGGATTTGCAAGCCTTGCATCGTTAGGTGTCCTCTATAAGAACTAGGCATTAAATGTTTCCTTGAATTTTTCAACAGATTACATCTAAGGATGGAATGATGGTGAGAAAGGAACTTTGAAGAAGCTGCTAAAGAACTTGATGCTAGGAACAATAGGCTGGAAAGCTCAAAGGAATTTATCTAGAGTTTTTGGATACCTGAATGAATCCAGTATAAGATGATTATGGGAGGAGTTTGAAGTCGTTTAGAGCGATAATTTTCTTTTTTGTAATTATGGGTGTTTGTCTTCGCTTATTCATAAGCTCATTTTTTAGGACTTGTGTGCTTGTCAACTTGGGCTTATAAACTTAAATAAGCTATAAGCTCAAGTTGATAAGCTCACAAGTGATAAGATTGAGCTCATGGAGGTTTTTGACCGTGCCCATCTTAATCCTCACTAGAGCATAGCTAATGCTGCCACAAGACACAAGTGCAAATTCTTTCTGGCATAGTTATTTCTTCCATATCTCCAATGTCCACACCAATGCTTACAACTCACATAATTTTAGGCTGGCCACTAAATAAAGCAATTGGTTGTCCCTTCTGGATCATTACATTTAGCTTAAATGTTATAGAAATGTTAGGTATAGACGATACCATGACATGGGTCAGTTTCTCTTTGATTATGTGAAATGCTTTTTCTTGTGCTTAACCACAGCACTTCATGATTGTATGACTATTCTCTGTGGTTTATTTTGGTATTTCCAGAATCATATTGGAACAACTCCGAACTTCTAAAAAAATATCGAGTAACTGGTTGCTTAGTCTATGAGATTGCTCACTATTAAATCATCAGTAAATTAAATAATCTTGCAACTTCTGCAGCAAGGGAGTAGCAAACATGACCATCCATATAAACCCATTCTATGCAGACAAACAAATCCCACTTTAGACATACCTGATTAAAGTATATCTCTTAAATTGATCATCTGATTGTAGGATTAAAGTGCTAAGTCTTGTATGATATAATTGATACTCTGTTTGTAGTATTCAGAATTTAGGTTTAGGCTGGATGTCTCCTGGTTAATCGTTGAGACCATGATCATCTTAAGGCTCAACATACGTGTCTACTGCTATAAGGCATTAAAATTTTCGTTGAATATGCTTTCTAATGAATCACATCTAACAGATGGAACAATTGTGAGAAAAGAACTTGAAGAAATTGCTAAAGAACTTGATGCTAGGAACTATAGGGCGGGAGTATTTGAAATTGAAGTTCATTCTCCAGAATTTAAAAGAATATGGTAGTGTTTTCATTGACGTGAATGAAGTTTTTGTAAGATGATTCTGGGAATGAGATAGAAATTGTTTTAATTTGTTGCCAGCGATTTAAGTTCTTGTAGGTAGATATAGTAGAGTATGCAAACAGTCATCTCAACAAAATTAGTCATTGTTGATCAAGCGCAACGGTTTAGGCGCATAGAATCTTGATCTCTTTGTTTAGCAACCACGTGAAGCCCGGCTGCTGCTCTGTTTCAGATTTGTGACCACAAAAAGGTTAGTTTCTGCGATCAATGTAACATCAGTTTACTTAAGTAACCTCCCGATTAACATATATAGTTAAAGAGGTAATTGTAACTTTTTGATTAGATGTGCTTTGATAGTGTGTTTAGTGTGATGTCAATCATGATAAGCTAAATAATGCCATCAATTACTTTTTAAATTGTTGCATGGTCAAAAGTCGGAACAAAATTATGAAAAATATTTCAAACATTCCTTGCTCTATACAGCAAATCTTATTATTAATTAGCAATAATAATGTGACAATCATATTAGATTATTCGATTCATTTTCACTCTAATAATTCTTGCTACTATTTGTGGGGTAATTTTGTCTAGTTTCTTTTCTTATCGGTCTATGAACGTCATATCAACTTTAATTTCATCGGAATTAGAATTTGACTTTACATCAACTTTTACTTTCATCGGAATTAGAATTTGACTTTATAGGAAAACACATACTTTGCTTGTTTAATTTCTGTTTTTGTAGCATCGTAAACATGATAAAAAGTTTATACTATTGACACAAGCAATTTTTTTGTTAGATTTTGAAGTAATTAGTGAGTGGTATTACCATGAAGTCATGAACACGTCGTCCAGAAAAGTGTCAAGTCTTGTATAGTTTTGATGAACTGCACCTTATAACTATTAGTCATTTCGTCACTAACTATGAAGAACTATAGTTAATGATAATTGTTTATAAATCATTTTATAATGGTTATCGCACAATAGGTCAAGCAGATTTGTACATTACACACTTCGCAGAAAGCATATACTTCTTTTTGATATATATATTATATATGATAATGAGAAAAGGCGCCGCGTCTGGGCGGGCGTTTTTTTCACTTCGTTCAAATAAAAGTTGTACCCATACGGAATTCTTCTCTTATATATATAGTATATATATATATATATATATTATATATATATATATATATATATATATATATATATATATATATATATATATATATATATATTATATATATATATTATTATCATATATATATATATAATAATACATATATATATAATATATAATATCATACATATATATATAATATATATATATATATATATATATATATATATATATATATATATATATATATATATATATAATATATATATATATATATGATAAAGATCAAATAAAAAGACAAATATCCGTACATTACGTAAAAAGACTTTTTTTTTTTAAAGTTCGTGATAAATTCCAAAAACATTTCACAAGATCGGGTATGTTGGTGCATGAAAAAGTTGTGAAAGAAGTTTTTCTAAAAGTGGATACTTTTTTCGGAAAAAAATTATGAAAATATACGTTTATGCATTAAATTGTTTTTTTTTGTATCAAAAATTCGTTTTTGCACCGAACTTCTTTTGATTTTTTTCATCAAAATAACATTGTGCATCCAACTAAAACAAGTTAAAAATTTTGTGCATCAAAATTTTTTTGCTCATTAAAATTCGTTTTTTGTGCATTAAAAAAAAATGTACAAAAACTCAAAGTTAGAAAAACTTCTTTCACAAAAGTTTTATGCACCAACATACCCTATCTTGTGTAATTGTTTTGGATTTTTTCGTGAACTTAAAAAAAAAAAATTTTTACGTAATGTACGGATACTTTTATTTTTATTTTAACTTTACCATATATATATATATATATATATATATATATATATATATATATATATATATATATATATATATATAAAGGGTCCGGTTCTAGGGAAAAATGTAATTAGATAGAAAAGTGAGAAAAAAAGTTATACGGTAGAATTTATAATATTTGAAACTTGAGGGTAAAAAAAGAAAAAAAACTTCAAAAAAAAGAGGAGGAATCTTACATATCCGTCATTTTCAATTAACTAAATTATTTCACCAGGTACCAAATACACACACCGATCGAAAAACCCCAAATCTGATCAAAATCCGATCAAAATACTCGTTTATGCACTAAACTTTTAATCTGATCAATGAAACACGCAAATCAGATTAAAAAACTCTAATTTTTAACCGATCTATATGAGGTTTGCAATCCGATCATACAAAAATGAAGAAAAGATGGATTCCACTCGTAATTGCACTAAATTTGTTGATTGATTAATCTTTTTAATGTTTTAATATTTTATAACTCGTATTATTTGCATTTTCAGCTACTAGTAGAAGTTAAATATATAATAGTAGTAAGAAAAAACTTATTTTCAGGCATTAATGTGTAAACACATGATAATTGTAATTTCGTTGAATTAGTTAGGGCATCGTTGTGTAAACTCATGATAATTTCAAGTATTTTTGAATTATTTGACACTTTAGGGCATCAATGTGTAAAAAAATCATTATTTGTATTATTGTTGAATCATATGACATATTAGGGCATCGATGAACATATTAGGGCATCGATGAGTATGATTAGCGTAATGCATCATCAGGCATCGATGAGTATGATTAGCGTAGTGCATCATCAGACATATTAAGGCATCAGTGTGTATGTTTAGTACATCCATTTATATGTTTAGTATATCCGTTTGTATGTTTAGTGCATCGTTATTCATATTATGGCATCCATTTGTATGTTTAGGGCATCGTTGGACATATTAGGGCATCGGTGGGTATGATTAGTGCATTGGTGAGTATGATTAGTGCATCGTTGGACAAATTAAAGCATCAACGTATATGTTTAGTGCATCCATTTACATCGTTGCACATTTTAAGGAATCAACGTGTATGGTTATCGCATTTCCATTTTTGATAATATAGAGAAGAAAAAAATGGATGCCCAATTCTGATTCTGAATTTGTTGATTCTGAAAGGTTGGGGGGGTCACCCGAGATGATGGACGACTTGCACTTGGAAGACTAGGAGCTCTTCCCGATCAGGTATTGATTCTTACTAATTGAGTAAATCTACATTTCCGTATTATCTTAATTTATTGTCCAGATTTTGTTTCTGTTAAATCATTTTTTTATAAAATTATATATGGCATGTCTTGAATTTCTTATAATGATCAACTTATGTCCTAATTGCATTTCTGTATTAACTTAATTTTATTTTGCATCAGTCTGCGATCGGCAACAGTCATCCAAGACGGGATATGATCAAGGCTAAAAGCCCCTTGAAAAGAAGACTTTGGGTTTTGGTGGCTGCAGGGGTGATATTGGTCTCAATGTAGTTGATGATGGCTACACAGTTGCTGATCATACGCATGATGGTTGTGAGAGATTTTTGAAAATTGACTCAATAGGACATTAACTACGACGTAATGTTAGTTAGGAGCCTTAACTCTCGTACTTTGAAAAGGCCAGCAAATTCAAACATTCTGAAAACAGCAGGAAAAGAATCAAAGCTTCATAAACTACCTTTGTCAAAGCCAGAATTTTGTCTTTCTGTAACGACAAGGGGTTGTACGACAGCAAGTCAACTTAGGCATAATAGTGGTTCGACTACAAGGACACCTTCCTTGCCCTACTCCACTCCCCGAGCACCTAACTCGAGAGTTTTCTTCACTATGTCAACAAGCTCCGTTATGAGGGAGAAAACCTTACACAACTTTAGCTTACACCAGCTTAATGACACAAAGCTAGATGTCGGGTTCTAATCGTAGCTAGAACCAATCTCACAACTCATACACGACTTAAACACACCTTCTTCAAAACTTCTTCTTCACGACTTCTTCACGACTTCTTCTTCACGACTACTTCACGACTTCTTCTTCACGACTACTTCACGACTTATTCACAACTTCTTCACAACTTAAATACTACGGCTTCACACCTTCTTCACAACCTAGCACAACCTATGTACACTTCTACTTCTTCACAACTACTTACACACCTTAACTACACAACTTCACTACTTACACACTAATCTATCACAAACAATTATTCACACAACTATCTAACAAATATACAACTTATATACAAATGAATGATGACACACACAACTTAGGTAGCTAAGTTGCAATACTTCTTCTCTAGTTGTTGAAGGAGTATTCTTCTTTTGCACTTGAATGGAGGAAGCTTGGATCACTTGGAAACCAAAGCTTAAGAATATATGATCAAAGGATTTTTGAAAGTATTTACAAAGATTAGAGATGATTAAGAACAGAAAGTTGAGTGTGCAAAAGGTAAGAAAAAATCCAGGGGAAGGCTTGTATTTATAGGGAGAAAACTGGACAGCTGGAACCTACTGGAGCGGGGGCGGTCCCCTTAATTTTAAGGGGGCCGCCTTTATGAATTAAGGGGGCCGCCCCTGCTGAACGTTGGCCAGTTTTGTCCTTTTGTGGGGAAGGTTTTTCTGGGACATTTTTGCCATTTTTGGTTAAAAATTTGAATTCATATTTTTATAAAAGATTAAACATATTTATTTAATACCAAAAATATTTTTCAAAAATATATAAAATGTTTTTGACATTTTATAAAATGTCTAGTGATTAAGAAAATGTTCCTTTGATCATATAATGCATTAAGCATTAGTTCATTCATGTCACACCCCCAAAATCGGGTCCAGCGGAAGCTTACACATCGCTGGGGTGCAACTCAATTGGTATCATAACACAAGTGTAAAGAACGGTTTTCACATCAATCATTTAGAATACATTTGATAAGTCAAAAGTGTTAAATTTACATTATGAAAAGTGGTGCGGAAGTTGGCCCATAAAATAAGTTAAGCGGTCCCAAATGTTTTATCAGAGTCTTCTATGACCATGCCATGCCCTGCCAAAAGCCTCCAGTAGCGTGCTATTGCTTAGTTCCTGAAAATACATGCTAAAGTGTCAATACGAGGTTGGTGAGTTCATAGAGTTTGTTATAAATAAATTGAAAAGCCTTTAGAGAAAGTTTCCACAGCAAAGGCATTGTAAATCCACTCAGTTCCAAGCCCCGCCCATTCAAGACTTGCAACCTGTGTGTTTACAACCAACTGCTAAAATATAGTTTGAGTAAGACATGTGCGGATACGAGGTGCGTTCTATAACACTAGTAGACCTTATGCTGCTCACTAGGAGACTTATGTTCGGCTACCCCAAGTGATAGATACTTAGGTCCGTGATATGTTCTGTACGGCTACCCCAAGCGTTAGATACTTAGGTCCATGATATGTACTGTACGGCTACCCCAAGTGATAGATACTTAGGTCCATGATATGTACTGTACGGCTACCCCAAGTGTTAGATACTTAGGTCCGCGAGTTGCTTTCAAGAATAACACAAATAAGTTTAACACAATCATGTATGTAAGCAAGCAGTTTAAGCATGTATCTCCCCCGAAAGTTCAAAACGTATAAAGTAGGGGCTATGAAACTCACCTGATGTGATAGCACAATGACAGATATGAATATGCTGAAATGAGGCTCGGTCTCTAACCGCGACCTAATGTGAATGATATGATCTAAGGTAAGCAAATGAAACAATGCTACACATGCAAATACGTATGTTAACGATACCACTCGTTAGTTTTGAAAATAATGTTTATCGTCGAAAACTACATTTTTGACGTCTCGGCAAGTTATGAACTACTTTTCGTGTAAATATGTTGAAACGGCACTCCACGATCTTTGTTTGGTGTTTTATCGGTTAATATAATGTTTTCGTCGCAAAATAACACTTTTTATAACTTGTGAAAATATGACCAAACGGCCTCGCAAAACTAGTCGTAAAATATTGTACGTTAAGAGTTAGGAATAGAACTTGACGTTTTTGAAAACCTTGTAACATGATCTTAAAGCCGTCTCATTTGAGTTTTGGTCATACGTGACTCATTCAACGGGAAAATAGCTCGCAACATGGTGACTTGAAAGAAAACTGTTTTACACTTGTAATATATTTTGCTATTAGAAGCTGTCAAAATTAAATAAGTTTCGTCGGGTTTTCAAACGTGTATATCTTTCTCGTTATAAGCTCGTTTTCTATGTTCTTTATATCCCCGGAATCGTGGGACAACATACTAACATGTTTTTGATAATTTAGGACGGCTAGATCAAGTTTTATGCTCAAATTTGCCTGTGAGTACTGTTCATCAGCAAGCATTTCCGGAAAATATAGTTTTCGTCGTTAAACTCGTTTTTAGCGTATCTCCTTCATTATTAACTCGTTTTTATCCCCGTTTTCGGCCATAGTTCCGTATCGGAAAGTATTTTCTGAATCTTAGGTCTAAAATTACCCAGAAGTCCCTGATGTTTCCACGTTTTGCAAAAATGGACAGCAGCTTTCTATAAGTGTCAAAACTTGGTTTTCCTAGTTACTAACTTGTTCAAAAACCAACCAAACAACTTCAAATGATCCCAAATCCTACCATACACCTTCTTAGGGTGTCATGGGGTCCTAAACATCATCAACCTTGCTAATCTACCAAGGATCTCATAAGGATGTTAATAAAACTTATAGATCTAGGGTTTATTATGAAAATGAACAAAGTGGTATAGATAACTTGTATTTTGCATGATCAATCATCAATATAACATGAAAAACAATAGATTGAAAGTATGAAAAGATTAGAAAGATGTTCTTGAAGCTTACTTGATGATTGGTGAGCTAGAATGAAAAATGACCACAACCTTGGAGTTTTTATTGCAAAACTCTAACAAGGAAGGTATTTGGGACAAATCTAACACTTGTTCTTGAAAAGTTTTGGATTCCTCCTTGGTTCTTGTGGTGTGCCGTGGGAATGAGGAGAGAAAGGAGGAGAGTGTGTGAAATTTTCTAGTGAAAATGAGCTAGTTTAGGCATTATATAGGCCAAGGGCATTTTGGTAATTTCAACGAAAGGGTAAAATGGTAATTTCACTAGGTTTTTGAAATATCTAGATATTTTTGAGAAAATATCTAGATATTTTAGGTTGGATACTTATCTTGACTTACGGAGTGAGTTTTGGTCCCGTTAATTGCTAACTGTAAGTCGTAACGTCACGAAACTTAAAACCGGGTATCCTAAAATCTCAAAATTCATGAAAATGTCACGGAAGGTGGAAAACATATATTTCTCTTGTTGGTAATGTTGTTTGGACATATCGGGATGCCTAAATGACGTTTAAACCTTAAAGTAAGTATCGGACACGGTTTCGTGATTCTTGCAGAAATTATCCGACGAGTGCCAAAATCTCGGGTTATCATTAAAATAGTTTAACTTACGAGAATATGAAATAAAAATTTTGGAATGAATAGTGCCAGTGAATAGTAAAAATGAATAGTAACTCGTGAATAGTAAATTGTCGAGGTTCGGAAAAATGGCCTGAAATTACGAGTTGTGACAGTCTCCACCTGTTAGAGGAATTCAGTCCTTGAATTCAGCTCGCTCGTTCTACGTACGTACATTCTCATGGTCGGGTTTGATGGGGGTAAACTTTCCCATGATCGAGCATAGCCTTCAAAAGACCTCTAGGTAACCGATTTTTACTTAATCCCACAACTCATCAAACAAGAACTGTCATGGGATTAGGCTAAATCGGTTTGAGGTTGTCGATTCAAATTTAATCTCACAACTCATCAAACAAGAACTGTCATGAGATTAAACTGAATCGGCTCGGGTAACAACTTGATTCCAGTTTGATCCTCGCAACTCATCAAACAAGAACTGTCACTTAGATCAAACTGGGAACAAGTGGTTTGAAGGAGGTCTTTTGAAAATTTGGCTCGATTATGGAATTGCTTACACCGATCAAATCAATCCGGACATAATTCCATTATAACTACTCTCAGTATTGCAAAATTCATCTCTGAGTCGAACATAGGTCGTCAGGCTATGTCCCACTGTCCCGGGTCGAATATAGATGACCAGTCTATATTCCATCGAGGTTCAATGAATTTTGGAATACTCAACTTAGTTATAATAATACTATGTCCTTCACATGTAAAGGGTGGTTCAAAAGACTAAGGCAGGTGATCAGGCTTGAGGTCGAATGATGAAACTACGTAAGGAAAAGATGTAACGCTGCGACGTGCATGATATGTAAGCATACTTATATGTAAGACAATCATAGTAATCAACGAGAATACATGAGTATAATCTATCTGGCAATAAGATATAAATCTCATTAAATATGTCAGCAACAAACCACAAATGAGGCATCAGCTTGGCAGGCAGGCACGTTGTAACACCCCCAAAATACCGCAGCGGAAGACTGTGTCATTAGGGTGCTACTTCATAATACAAAGTACAAGTTATAGAAAACGACCTCTAAATGAGACGTTTTGAAAAGTTTCCATTCGATTAATAAACTCCGAGTTACAAACATGAGTTACATAATATAATACATAAGTGTTTTAAAACATATCGAATGGTAATGATAAAAGCATAAGTCTTCAAAATATGCCGAGCGACTCTTATGCTCCATGCAACAGCTATCATCTTACTGACCTGAGATAAAAATGCTAAAAAGTGTCAACACAATGGTTGGTGAGTTCATAGAGTTTAGTTTAAAAGTAAAGTATTTGAATAAAGATTTCCCCCGCAAAGGTATTGTAAATCCACTCAGTCCCAAGTCCCGTCCATACAAGACTTGCAACCTGTGTGTTTACAATCCACTGCTAACATAGAATGAATAGGATAGATGACTTGCATACCAATGCACAATGTAATAGATGTCTTGCATACCAATGCACAATAGAATAGATGACTTGCATATCAATGCACAATGTATTAGATGACTTGCATACCAATGCACATAATAATAAATGACTTGCATACCAATGCAAAACATATTTGATAACCGAGAAAAGTAATTTAAGCATGTATCTCCCCCAATGAGTTATAACAATTATGTAATGGAAAGTGGGGCTATAAACTCACCTTGAACTAATGATATCACAACGTATAACGGGATTGATGGATTAAGCCTGGAAGTCTCTACGTACAACCTAGAAATATGATATCGTGTCTTAGGTTCTAAAACAATGAAGTGAATATTCGAACATGTCATATATAGTTTATATATCTCGTACTACCGTTCGGGCCATCATAATTCAGAGGTCACGCAGTAAACGTTCGAGGAGCCAGGACACTTTAACTCGTAAATCCACAAATCGTCGATCCGTTTACCCAAATAACCCCTCACATAAAGCTCCCTAGTGTTGTAGTATTCGATAGAAAATATATTTTGTTTACTTGATTATATGACACATTAAGAGTTTATAAAACACTAAATAATCAAATAAAAGTTCATAAGTATTTAAAGTATATAAATACTTACCTTAATATAGAATGCTTGAGTATTATAGAAAAAGGGAATATAAGCGGAGCTTCGACGTAGAATTTGTAATCTTCGTAAACCCGAGGCTACTTGAAGATTATAACAACGCCTTTTTGAAAACCCGAAGTGATTTGAAGATAATAACAAGTCTTTTTGGAGACTTGTGATTATTCGAAGATTATAACGTCTCTTTCTTGAAAACTTGAAGAAAACAAGATCAAAGTCTAGCTTTTGCTCAAGAACTCATCAACTTTCTTATGAAATATAAGAGAAGTGCCTAGGGTTTTAGGACTTTAGAGATAAAGAAGGTGTGGTGCAAGTATTAGAGTTAGTTTAGCTAGGTATTTATAGGAAAGTCTTTAGGGTAGTTTTGTAAATACTTGTTAACACTTGTAAGGATCTTATGAATCAAGGGCTAGGATCAAGCCAAGTGCCCTTGGAGGCTTCCTTGACAAGCTTCATGAAGCTTTCATGAGAAGCTTGATAAGTTTCATGCATTATCTTGCTTTTACGGAGTCAGTTTTGTCCCGGAAATTGCTAACTGTAAGTATTTAAATCACGAAACGTAAAACCGGGTATCGTAAAAATACGAGACTTATAGAAATGATTAAACTTGTCAATATACTCATTATTATCTTATAAAAATGAGTGATAAGCTTAATGGGTCGCTAAAACGCTGATAACGCTGGAAACGTAGGTTTAAAACGCGAAATACGTAAAACGTACGAAAGTTGCGTAAAATTGAGAAAAGTAAAATGTAACTTTTCTAATAGGATTATAATGAACTTAAAAGACTTAAAATGTCTAGGCTAGGCTTAGTCTCATGTCGGCTGGTGTTTAAACGTTCTTTTAGACCTAAAACCGTAAGCCTAAAAATCAAGGAATGACTTATAAGATCAAGGAATGATTTTTATGGTCAAAGGAGGGGGAAAATATGTTGACTTTTCCAATAATATAAAAGCTTCTAATCGTCTTAGAAAATATGGTGCAGGTGAAAGCTAAGGTTGCGGATAAGTAAAAGTGCTTAAAACGCAATTCTAGTTCTGTAAGGCACGAGGCTTATTTGTGACATTTTAATTTAGAATTTTTATTCTTTAAAAATTCCGTAATTAATTGCGAGTGTTCTAAAAATCAATCTGATGCGAGAAAAATTGTCGCAGGTGGTTTTCGTTATGCGTAGGATGTTTAAACGACGTTTAAACCGCACGTATAGCTTCTTAATAACTTTTGCGAAAATGACCCGAAAAGCGTCAAACTTTTATTTTGTCATAGAAATAATTTATCTCACGAGAATATGAAATAAAAATTTCGATATGATATAAAAATTTTGGAGATGAATAGTGCCAGTGAATAGTAAAAATTTCGGGAATAGAAGTTTAACCTGAAAATGTGAATTGTTACAGTCTCTACCCCTTAAAGAAATTCCGTCCCGGAATTTAATGTGTCTAGGTCTCTTATCTTAACAGAGGCATGAATAAAGCTAGATTTTTTTTGTACTAGAATAGAATAATATGGTAGGATAAGGTACGTACCCGTTTAAGCATTGCGGGTTTCCCTAGCACCCAAGTAGTATGCTCGACCCCGAGGAGGACTAACATTGTTTTCATGGTTTGGGTTTCCTGCTTCAGGCATTACGGCTAGAGTCGGGTTATCCAGCACTTGTCTCTGTGCCCCATTCCACTTAGGACACTCATACCTGAGATGATTCGGGCTGTTACATTCATAGCACGTCCTTTGATTATTCCTCATGTTGCCTGCATTTTGTGGCGCTTTACAATGATTCGTATAATGACCCAACCGATTGCAGTTCTTACACTCACGGCATGGCACAGATCCTGGGTGATGGGAAGCACATTTAGTACACTTAGGATGTGGACCTGAATATCCTCTCTGACCAGAAATAGTTGCCACAAATCCTCTTGCCTTCTTGTTGTCAACCATTGTGCCTATTTGCTCGTCCGACCCACTCGCTCCCTTCCTTTTATCATTGCTCTTCAAAGCTCCATTTCTAACCATCTCATCTGTTAAAGTCCCCGCTCTCAGTATTGCACTTTGAATAGTAGAAGGCTCGGTTGTTTTCACCGTCCCACGAATCTCAGGAACAAGGCCATAGATATACCTCTCAATCCTTTTGGATTCAGGGGTAACCAAATGAGGGACTAGTTTGGCTAGTTCATGAAACCGATCTGTGTAGGCCGCATGACCAGCCCCTACCATAGAGTGATGATAAAGTTCATCTTCCAGTTTTTGCATCTCGTTATCCGGACAGTATTCTTCTTTCAGCAGTGCTTTAAAGTCCTCCCATGTCATGCCTACAGCCGCCTCTCTTCCTCTAGCTTGAATCTGCGTGTTCCACCATGTCAATGCTTTCCCTGATAGCAAGCATGCCGCATATTTCACCCTTTGATGGATTGCACAGCTACTGATGTCGTTTACAGACTCCATCTTCTCGACCCATCGTGTATATGTTAATGCACCTCCTTTACCATCAAACTCAATTGGCTTACATGCCGTAAATTCCTTATACGTACATCCAGTCCTATTATGGTTGTTGTTGTTATTATTACCATTCCTCCCTCCATTATTGGTGGTGTCATTTATGCTTCCGTGGTTTCCCGAATTGTTTATGTGATCGCCAACTTGGGTGACTATAGTGGGAAGTAGGTTTTGTAGTTGTTGGGCAATAATGGCGGAAAAATCAGGATTTCCACCATCGTTACTATGGTTACTAGTGTCGTGAGCATCTCCTCTACCTCCACGTCCACCAGTCCTTCCACCCCTTGATGTCGTACCACCTCGGTTAGTGCTACGAGTTACTCTTTTTGGTCCCATGATTTCTACAAGGAAGGTCATTTGTCGACGTCAGATATGAGGTAGATTCCTAGACTACTTAGTCTTAAATCGTTACTAACTTGAGTCAATGCCGATTAATGCAAGCATGGTCACATATGTCCACGTGGGTCGTGATGCATTTATAATTATGTTGGCCACCATAATTATACTTGCCTCCTTTCACACGTGTACGTATCACCAAGCACACATTTCTCAACGTTTATATAAAAGAGTAGGGTAATCATCTCCCAGAAAATCCTCGAGTGAACTCATCAAATTTCTGCGGCTAAGTGATAACCTTTATTTAACTTAATCCCATGTCTCATCAAACAAGAACTGTCACAAGTTTGAGTTAAATAGACAGTTATCACTGAGCTCCATGCTTTTGATGTCTCGATTTAGATTCTGAGATTTTCCCCTATCGGTGCAGATATTATAATATTTAAGAGTGCGCATATAAATGGGAAAAGTTCTATGTATGTAAGGCGATAGGGATCAGAGTCTCAATGTATATAGTAGTTATAGTCTAGGCACCTAAATGCAACCTAGTTCTCTATAACCAATGCTCTGATACCAATCTGTAACACCCCCAAAATACCGCAGCGGAAGACTGTGTCATTAGGGTGCTACTTCATAATACAAAGTACAAGTTATAGAAAACGACCTCTAAATGAGACGTTTTGAAAAGTTTCCATTCGATTAATAAACTCCGAGTTACAAACATGAGTTACATAATATAATACATAAGTGTTTTAAAACATATCGAATGGTAATGATAAAAGCATAAGACTTCAAAATATGCCGAGCGACTCTTATGCTCCATGCAACAGCTATCATCTTACTGACCTGAGATAAAAATGCTAAAAAGTGTCAACACAATGGTTGGTGAGTTCATAGAGTTTAGTTTAAAAGTAAAGTATTTGAATAAAGATTTCCCCCGCAAAGGTATTGTAAATCCACTCAGTCCCAAGTCCCGTCCATACAAGACTTGCAACCTGTGTGTTTACAATCCACTGCTAACATAGAATGAATAGGATAGATGACTTGCATACCAATGCACAATGTAATAGATGTCTTGCATACCAATGCACAATAGAATAGATGACTTGCATATCAATGCACAATGTATTAGATGACTTGCATACCAATGCACATAATAATAAATGACTTGCATACCAATGCAAAACATATTTGATAACCGAGAAAAGTAATTTAAGCATGTATCTCCCCCAATGAGTTAAAACAATTATGTAATGGAAAGTGGGGCTATAAACTCACCTTGAACTAATGATATCACAACGTATAACGGGATTGATGGATTAAGCCTGGAAGTCTCTACGTACAACCTAGAAATATGATATCGTGTCTTAGGTTCTAAAACAATGAAGTGAATATTCGAACATGTCATATATAGTTTATATATCTCGTACTACCGTTCGGGCCATCATAATTCAGAGGTCACGCAGTAAACGTTCGAGGAGCCAGGACACTTTAACTCGTAAATCCACAACTCGTCGATCCGTTTACCCAAATAACCCCTCACATAAAGCTCCCTAGTGTTGTAGTATTCGATAGAAAATATATTTTGCTTACTTGATTATATGACACATTAAGAGTTTATAAAACACTAAATAATCAAATAAAAGTTCATAAGTATTTAAAGTATATAAATACTTACCTTAATATAGAATGCTTGAGTATTATAGAAAAAGGGAATATAAGCGGAGCTTCGACGTAGAATTTGTAATCTTCGTAAACCCGAGGCTACTTGAAGATTATAACAACGCCTTTTTGAAAACCCGAAGTGATTTGAAGATAATAACAAGTCTTTTTGGAGACTTGAGATTATTCGAAGATTATAACGTCTCTTTCTTGAAAACTTGAAGAAAACAAGATCAAAGTCTAGCTTTTGCTCAAGAACTCATCAACTTTCTTATGAAATATAAGAGAAGTGCCTAGGGTTTTAGGACTTTAGAGATAAAGAAGGTGTGGTGCAAGTATTAGAGTTAGTTTAGCTAGGTATTTATAGGAAAGTCTTTAGGGTAGTTTTGTAAATACTTGTTAACACTTGTAAGGATCTTATGAATCAAGGGCTAGGATCAAGCCAAGTGCCCTTGGAGGCTTCCTTGACAAGCTTCATGAAGCTTTCATGAGAAGCTTGATAAGTTTCATGCATTATCTTGCTTTTACGGAGTCAGTTTTGTCCCGGAAATTGCTAACTGTAAGTATTTAAATCACGAAACGTAAAACCGGGTATCGTAAAAATACGAGACTTATAGAAATGATTAAACTTGTCAATATACTCATTATTATCTTATAAAAATGAGTGATAAGCTTAATGGGTCGCTAAAACGCTGATAACGCTGGAAACGTAGGTTTAAAACGCGAAATACGTAAAACGTACGAAAGTTGCGTAAAATTGAGAAAAGTAAAATGTAACTTTTCTAATAGGATTATAATGAACTTAAAAGACTTAAAATGTCTAGGCTAGGCTTAGTCTCATGTCGGCTGGTGTTTAAACGTTCTTTTAGACCTAAAACCGTAAGCCTAAAAATCAAGGAATGACTTATAAGATCAAGGAATGATTTTTATGGTCAAAGGAGGGGGAAAATATGTTGAATTTTCCAATAATATAAAAGCTTCTAATCGTCTTAGAAAATATGGTGCAGGTGAAAGCTAAGGTTGCGGATAAGTAAAAGTGCTTAAAACGCAATTCTAGTTCTGTAAGGCACGAGGCTTATTTGTGACATTTTAATTTAGAATTTTTATTCTTTAAAAATTCCGTAATTAATTGCGAGTGTTCTAAAAATCAATCTGATGCGAGAAAAATTGTCGCAGGTGGTTTTCGTTATGCGTAGGATGTTTAAACGACGTTTAAACCGCACGTATAGCTTCTTAATAACTTTTGCGAAAATGACCCGAAAAGCGTCAAACTTTTATTTTGTCATAGAAATAATTTATCTCACGAGAATATGAAATAAAAATTTCGATATGATATAAAAATTTTGGAGATGAATAGTGCCAGTGAATAGTAAAAATTTCGGGAATAGAAGTTTAACCTGAAAATGTGAATTGTTACACACGTGGCGGTCATAGGGTTAAGTTTTCGTAAAAGTAGCTATAGTTTAGGTTTTAAAATTACCCAATTCTCTATAGCCTAGGCTCTGATACCAATCTGTCACACCCCCAAAATCGGGTCCAGCGGAAGCTTACACATCGCTGGGGTGCAACTCAATTGGTATCATAACACAAGTGTAAAGAACGGTTTTCACATCAATCATTTAGAATACATTTGATAAGTCAAAAGTGTTAAATTTACATTATGAAAAGTGGTGCGGAAGTTGGCCCATAAAATAAGTTAAGCGGTCCCAAATGTTTTATCAGAGTCTTCTATGACCATGCCATGCCCTGCCAAAAGCCTCCAGTAGCGTGCTATTGCTTAGTTCCTGAAAATACATGCTAAAGTGTCAACACGAGGTTGGTGAGTTCATAGAGTTTGTTATAAATAAGTTGAAAAGCCTTTAGAGAAAGTTTCCACAGCAAAGGCATTGTAAATCTACTCAGTTCCAAGCCCCGCCCATTCAAGACTTGCAACCTGTGTGTTTACAACCCACTGCTAAAATATAGTTTGAGTAAGACATGTGCGGATACGAGGTGCGTTCTATAACACTAGTAGACCTTATGCTGCTCACTAGGAGACTTATGTTCGGCTACCCCAAGTGATAGATACTTAGGTCCGTGATATGTTCTGTACGGCTACCCCAAGCGTTAGATACTTAGGTCCATGATATGTACTGTACGGCTACCCCAAGTGATAGATACTTAGGTCCATGATATGTACTGTACGGCTACCCCAAGTGTTAGATACTTAGGTCCGCGAGTTGCTTACAAGAATAACGCAAATAAGTTTAACACAATCATGTATGTAAGCAAGCAGTTTAAGCATGTATCTCCCCCGAAAGTTCAAAACGTATAAAGTAGGGGCTATGAAACTCACCTGATGTGATAGCACAATGACAGATATGAATATGCTGAAATGAGGCTCGGTCTCTAACCGCGACCTAATGTGAATGATATGATCTAAGGTAAGCAAATGAAACAATGCTACACATGCAAATACGTATGTTAACGATACCACTCGTTAGTTTTGAAAATAATGTTTATCGTCGAAAACTACATTTTTGACGTCTCGGCAAGTTATGAACTACTTTTCGTGTAAATATGTTGAAACGGCACTCCACGATCTTTGTTTGGTGTTTTATCGGTTAATATAATGTTTTCGTCGCAAAATAACACTTTTTAAAACTTGTTAAAATATGACCAAACGGCCTCGCAAAACTAGTCGTAAAATATTGTACGTTAAGAGTTAGGAATAGAACTTGACGTTTTTGAAAACCTTGTAACATGATCTTAAAGCCGTCTCATTTGAGTTTTGGTCATACGTGACTCATTCAACGGGAAAATAGCTCGCAACATGGTGACTTGAAAGAAAACTGTTTTACACTTGTAATATATTTTGCTATTAGAAGCTGTCAAAATTAAATAAGTTTCGTCGGGTTTTCAAACGTGTATATCTTTTTCGTTATAAGCTCGTTTTCTATGTTCTTTATATCCCCGGAATCGTGGGACAACATAGTAACATGTTTTTGATAATTTAGGACGGCTAGATCAAGTTTTATGCTCAAATTTGCCTGTGAGTACTGTTCATCAGCAAGCATTTCCGGAAAATATAGTTTTCATCGTTAAACTCGTTTTTACCGTATCTCCTTCATTATTAACTCGTTTTTATCCCCGTTTTCGGCCATAGTTCCGTATCGGAAAGTATTTTCTGAATCTTAGGTCTAAAATTACCTAGAAGTCCCTGATGTTTCCACGTTTTGCAAAAATGGACAGCAGCTTTCTATAAGTGTCAAAACTTGGTTTTCCTAGTTACTAACTTGTTCAAAAACCAACCAAACAACTTCAAATGATCCCAAATCCTACCATACACCTTCTTAGGGTGTCATGGGGTCCTAAACATCATCAACCTTGCTAATCTACCAAGGATCTCATAAGGATGTTAATAAAACTTATAGATCTAGGGTTTATTATGAAAATGAACAAAGTGGTATAGATAACTTGTATTTTGCATGATCAATCATCAATATAACATGAAAAACAATAGATTGAAAGTATGAAAAGATTAGAAAGATGTTCTTGAAGCTTACTTGATGATTGGTGAGCTAGAATGAAAAATGACCACAACCTTGGAGTTTTTATTGCAAAACTCTAACAAGGAAGGTATTTGGGACAAATCTAACACTTGTTCTTGAAAAGTTTTGGATTCCTCCTTGGTTCTTGTGGTGTGCCGTGGGAATGAGGAGAGAAAGGAGGAGAGTGTGTGAAATTTTCTAGTGAAAATGAGCTAGTTTAGGCATTATATAGGCCAAGGGCATTTTGGTAATTTCAACAAAAGGGTAAAATGGTAATTTCACTAGGTTTTTGAAATATCTAGATATTTTTGAGAAAATATCTAGATATTTTAGGTTGGATACTTATCTTGACTTACGGAGTGAGTTTTGGTCCCGTTAATTGCTAACTGTAAGTCGTAACGTCACGAAACTTAAAACCGGGTATCCTAAAATCTCAAAATTCATGAAAATGTCACGGAAGGTGGAAAACATATATTTCTCTTGTTGGTAATGTTGTTTGGACATATCGGGATGCCTAAATGACGTTTAAACCTTAAAGTAAGTATCGGACACGGTTTCGTGATTCTTGCAGAAATTATCCGACGAGTGCCAAAATCTCGGGTTATCATTAAAATAGTTTAACTTACGAGAATATGAAATAAAAATTTTGGAATGAATAGTGCCAGTGAATAGTAAAAATGAATAGTAACTCGTGAATAGTAAATTGTCGAGGTTCGGAAAAATGGCCTGAAATTACGAGTTGTGACAATTCATACCTTAAGTGATTTAAGTTGTAGAAGTGAATATTTACAACTATATACTTGTTTATTTAATAAGTTTATGTTTAATGAGTTTACATTTTGCGATGATCAAAACATAGAGGTATGAGTAAGAATTAATAATGTTTTTAGGCATTATTTATGTCAACAATCTCCCCCTTTTAGATGATTACAAAACTTAAACTCATTAAAACCAAAAATTTATTTTTGGACAAGTATTTAGTGAGTTTACATTCACTTCTCCCCCTTTTTGTAGAATCAAAAAGGTTAAGCCGACAAGATTTAGATACAAAAATTGTCGGGATGAGAACTCCCCTTTGATGTGTGCTCCCCCTCGTTTGAGAGCACCAAGGAGACGAACTATGGAAATCTTGGCTGCAAAAATATTAGGAGTACAAGCATACATAGAAAAATATGGAATATAAAGACAACAATCACGGCAAACAAATATTAAGAACACATAGCAAGACATATATATGCATAGCAAAAATATTTAGAACATGCAAATAATCTATTCATGCATTCAAGATGATCATGTATAACACATGAATCATCATTACATCACACAATATGCTTAAAACATAAGGATTACAACATAAGTAAAAGATACTAATAGTCCTAATATTGCCAAAGAGAGTGATTGGGCTTGCTTGCGACACAAAAGGGTGAGGGATTTTATTTTGGGGCGGAAAGCATGTGGATAGGACTTAGTTATTTGATGCTGAGGGAAATGGAGTGGATATAGCGATGTTATATTGGATTAGAGGAGGAATAGGATGAGGACGAGTGAGTAGATATTCGATCCAAGAAATATCTTCACTCAGGGACAACAGTGGGTGTGGTTTGTAACTTGATCCAAGTTGAGAGAGTGGGGTAAGCAATTTGAGTAGGGTGAAGATTGAGGATCAAGGTTGGCCCTTGTTGTGTTGTGCGAGGTGTATAGCAAGGAGATCACAAAGGTCATGGATTTAGTTTATATCTTCACGGAACCTTTCCTTTTCCGTGAGAATGTGGTTTTGGTCATTTGGTGGAAGTGGATGAAATCGGGGTGTGTAGTTGGAAGTAAAGTTGGATGTTTGACCACTATAACGAGGGTTTTGAAAGGTTTCAATGAGGTTGATTTAAGGTTGATATGTGTAGTTTGGAACGAAGGTGGAGGTTGAGGTTATTTTGTTGAGGTTTGTGAAAGGGTTCATTGGAATGAGCTTGAGGATTAGGAGTATAGTTGGGAACAAATGTGGGTGGAGGTGTTGGTTGTTTAGCCACATCATTTGTTGTGATGGACTTGTTTTGAGGGTTTGGTTTTCTTCTCCAACTAGGCTTTTTGGTCATCCTTGCTAACCTTGAGGATTTTGGCTTTGATTTGATTGGAGATGGAATGATGAGATGATGGAAGATTATGAGGAATGGGAGTGTTTATAGTGTAGGATTGATGAGATTAAGGAATGGATAAAATTTGTTGGATGGATTGGAATAAGATATGTTTGTGAATTTTGGGAAGTTCAGGATGAAATGGGTTAAAAAGCAGAAAAAAATTCTGTGAACTCGTCCAGCAGATGGCCGGTCCCCTTAATTGGGGCCGGTCCCCTTAATAATTAAGGGGGCCGCCTTATCAATTAAGGAGGCCGCCCATCTGGTGTCTTTCTGAGTTCCAGAAATGAGTTTTTCTGTAGAAATGGGTAAGGAGGGCTATGTTTTGAGCTTTTGGTTTCAGGCAAGTCCCACTCTTTAAGGCAATAAAGTATGTATTATGCATATAAGTCATATTAATTATGCAAATAAGCAAGTAATTAAATTATATCTATCAATCAAGAATATTGAAACTAGTAATCACATAAGGCAAGGGTAAGTGTCTAAAGGCACTAGATATTTATGCAAAACATGTTGATTAAAGAAATTAAGCAAACAAGTAATTTCATCTAGCATGTAAACATACTCATCAAGCAAGTAATATCATCTAGCATGTAATATCATCAAGCAAGTAATATCATCTAGCATGTAAACATACTCATCAAGCAAGTAATATATATGAACTAGGAAACAATAAACTACACCAAGTATTTTCTTAATTATATGTGCCTATGTGAGGGATCCTAATGAAACAATAAACTATACCAATTAATGAACTATTTGAGGGACCCTAATGTGTGCCTATGTGCAATAAATGAGAAATTAAGATAGCATGGACTTCTAGATTTGTTACAAATAAAATCTTAATAGACTAACCCTGGTTCGCTTGTTTTGACTTAGTTCACTTATAAATGTCATGTATATAAATATAGATGACAAATATGAGATCACCATGCATGATTTTAAAAACATTGTTTTTAGCATTATTCAACAATGTTTGAAAGTGGGTTTTTGTGTGATGTTAAAGTTATTTGAGTAAAATAGGTTGGGTTTTATTTCAAAATGTGTTTATGAAGAATGAGTAAGAAAAAAAGTTCCCAATCTTTAAACTTTGATTGAAACAGAATTATGTACATAGATTAAGAAAGATGAGATAGTAAAATGTGTTAATAGAAAAGTGAGATAGTCATCTAAAACATCATTTTTCAACATGTGAAATTTATATATACTTTTAAAAATACTAGATTTTTGGCAACAAATATCATTAATCCTAGAAAAAAATGGTTGTTAAAGATCTCATGCTCAAGCGAATTGGTTAAGGCTATTGTCACATGTTACCCTTTTCTACGTATCCTATGGTCATAAGGAATTAATGACGAAATTCTATATGTTTGATGCGAAAGTGTTGAATGGGGTATAACCTAACACCTATAGCTCCTTTGTTGTCGCACACTTATCTACCTAGATGCCATAGTCTCCGAGAGCTTGTTTCATCCATAGTTTTCTAATCCTACTTCTATGTTAATGATTAATCCACTTAACTCATTTCACTACATCACCATGAGTTTTCTAATAGTGGACCTAGAAGATTTCCATTTTAAAAGTTATTGCTAAAGAGGGCCAAAGGGAAGGGAACAAGTGACTCTAGGTTATAAGTAGATTCATAAAAGCTATTATGTATATATATATATAACTAGGCCTTATGAGCTAAATAGGCATGAAATAACTAGTCATTAATCTAAGCATATAGCATAATGATGGAGAACATGAAAAGAAGGCGTACCTTATAGTCTTCAATAAATAGTCTTCAAGATCTTCAAAGTGTTTATATTGACTTATAGAAGCCAATCGTAGATGAGACACCGAAATTCCCGATGAGTAGACACTTTAGCCACTTGGTCCCCATTGTCCAAATGGTCCATAGTTGTTTGGACCGAACATGGTTTGCAATTGACTAGGATGCATATATGGTGGAAGTATTCCCCAAGGATTGAAACTTGGTGGACTTGAATAATTCCACATTTGGTGATTATTATTATGGAGGTTTTGTCTATTTTGGTTTCTTCTAGGTTGAGGGGTTTTAGGACGAGGGTGAGGACTAATTGGTCTTCTAGGTTGAGGAGTTTTATGCCGAGGGTGAGGACTACTTGGTCTATTTGGTAGTGGAGTTTTAGATCTTAATTTTGGTTTAGAAAATCCGGTTTTGGTTTTTAATGATGGTTTATAAAAACTTTTTACTTCCTCATCACTTGCAATGGGTATTTTTCTATTTTTTATAAGTATATACTTAGGTTTTGACTCTAATGGTTTTTGTTCACTAGATTGACATTCAAACTTTACATTTTTATTTTCGCTAGTTGAAATATTGTTTGAATTGACTCCTAGGCCGGTTTTATCTCCCAAAGTTCCTTGAACACTTATTATTTTCTTAAGTGAGTTACTACTATTTTTAAATTTGTCAAGTTTGGAAATTTCATCTTTAAGTTTTTCGTTTTCATTTTTGACCTCTAGACATGTTTTACATTCTATAAAAACTTCTTTTCCTTTTTCTAAATGTTGTAGTCTAATTTTTAATTCAAGTACTTCATTTTTTAATTGATGGTTAGTATGTTTTAGTGACTTATTTTTAGCTATAACTTTTTGACCTAGTTTGCATAATCTAGTATATTCACTATCTAAGTCTTTTTCGTCTAATGATAAGTGTTCATCACTAAAGTATTTGGTTTTGGAACGTACCTCATTCGATGTCTTAGGCATAAGACATTTCTCCTCTTTTGTAGTTTCTTTTTCATCTTCATCACTATCACTCCATGCTCCTCCAACGAACGCCTTTTGGTTTTGCTCCTTTGACATCATTGGACATCTTCCAATGAGATGATTTGGATCACCGCATTTGAAACACTTCCTCTCGCTCTTGCTAGCTTTGTCATCTTTATTTCTTTGGAGTGTCTTTCTTTCATCATATGGTTTTCTAACAAATCTTCCTCGTCTTTTGAAGAATTTCTTGAAGTCTCTTACGGCCATGGCATATTCTTCATCATCACTTTCGGAGGTTGAGCTATCCTCGTCACTTGATGCTTTCCTAGCTTTCAATGCGATTGACTTGCTTTGCTCTTTCTTTCCTTTGACCATCTCGGAGTCTTTCTTGATTATTGGTTCGTAGACCTTCAAGTTGCCAATCAACTCGTCAAGTTGAAGAGTTGACAAGTTCTTCGATTCTTCAATCGCCGTAACTTTAGCTTGCCATTTTGGATGAAGAGCCCTAAGAAATTTCCTGACAAAATTCTTACTAGAAAAACTCTCATCAAGTGCCTTTAAACTTGTGATGATCGTGTTAAACCTAGCAAACGCATTATCAATTGATTCCTCTTCCGGAATCGTGAATTGTTCATATTGTTGAACAAGAAGATCTATTTTATTATCTTTGACTTGACTATTACCTTGGTGAGTTATTAATAAAGAGTTCCAAATTTCTTTTGCAGTTTCACACATAAAGATTCTTTCGTATTCTTTACGTGGTAACGCATTATAAATAACCATTTTAGCTTCGTTATTTTTAGCAAGTTTTCTTTTTAAATCATCATTTTGTTTTTCAAAAATTACAGTTTCATTCTTTTTAGTTTCAGGATTATATTGAGTGGGTAAAAAGTCACCATTAGTAATAACATGCCAAAGATCTAGATCTTTTGATTTCACATAAGTTTCGAATCGATTTTTCCAATATAAAAATCCATCACTTTCAAATAGTGGTGGTCTTTGCATAGATTGCCCTTCTAAATATTTTTCAGATTCCATAGATCGTTTCAAGTTTTAAAATACAGTTTATTTTAAAAAATCTTGTTTAACGTGGCTCTTGATACCAATTGTGGAAAACTAGAAGGGGGGTTGAATAGTTTTACGTCTTTTTTAATTTTATTTTGAAAACTTTTGTTTACTTTTAAATACTTCGATTCGATATTATGTGACTTCAATTCTTAAACAATATGAACAAGTATAGATAAATCTAAGTAAGTAATGCAAGTAAAGTAAAGTAAATGAAATGAAAGATAGAGATGGAAAGATCTAACCAAGACACAAGAGATTTATAGTGGTTCGGCTACAAGGACACCTTCCTTGCCCTACTCCACTCCCCGAGCACCTAACTCGAGAGTTTTCTTCACTATGTCAACAAGCTCCCTTATGGCGGAGAAAACCTTACACAACTTTAGCTTACACCGGCTTAACGACACAAAGCTGGATGTCGGGTTCTAATCGTAGCTAGAACTAATCTCACAACTCATACACGACTTAAACACACCTTCTTCACAACTTCTTCTTCATGACTTCTTCTTCACGACTACTTCACGACTACTTCACGACTTATTCACAACTTCTTCACAACTTAAATACTACGGCTTCACACCTTCTTCACAACCTAGCACAACCTATGTACACTTCTACTTCTTCACACCTTCACTACTTACACACCTTAACTACACAACTTCACTACTTACACACTAATCTATCACAAACAATTATTCACACAACTATCTAACAAACATACAACTTATATACAAATGAATGATGACACACACAACTTAGGTAGCTAAGTTGCAATACTTCTTCTCTAGTTGTTGAAGGAGTATTCTTCTTTTGCACTTGAATGGAGGAAGCTTGGATCACTTGGAAACCAAAGCTTAAGAAGATATGATCAAAGGATTTTTGAAAGTATTTACAAAGATTAGAGATGATTAAGAACAGAAAGTTGAGTGTGCAAAAGGTAAGAAAAAATCTAGGGGAAGGCTTGTATTTATAGGGAGAAAACTGGACAGCTGGAACCTACTAGAGCGGGGGCGGTCCCCTTAAATAGGGGGCGGTCCCCTTAATTTTAAGGGGGCCGCCTTTATGAATTAAGGGGGCCGCCCCTGCTGAACGTTGGCCAGTTTTGTCCTTTTATGGGGAAGGTTTTTCTGGGACATTTTTGCCATTTTTGGTTAAAAATTTGAATTCATATTTTTATAAAAGATTAAACATATTTATTTAATACCAAAAATATTTTTCAAAAATATATAAAATGTTTTTGACATTTTATAAAATGTCTAGTGATTAAGAAAATGTTCCTTTGATCATATAATGCATTAAGCATTAGTTCATTCATACCTTAAGTGATTTAAGTTGTAGAAGTGAATATTTACAACTATATACTTGTTTATTTAATAAGTTTATGTTTAGTGAGTTTACATTTTGTGATGATCAAAACATAGAGGTATGAGTAAGAATTAATAATGTTTTTAGGCATTATTTATGTCAACAATCTCCCCCTTTTAGATGATTACAAAACTTAAACTCATTAAAACCAAAAATTTATTTTTGGACAAGTATTTAGTGAGTTTACATTCACTTCTCCCCCTTTTTGTAGAATCAAAAAGGTTAAGCCGACAAGATTTAGATACAAAAATTGTCGGGATGAGAACTCCCCTTTGATGTGTGCTCCCCCTCGTTTGAGAGCACCAAGGAGACGAACTATGGAAATCTTGGCTGCAAAAATATTAGGAGTACAAGCATACATAGAAAAATATGGAATATAAAGACAACAATCACGGCAAACAAATATTAAGAACACATAGCAAGACATATATATGCATAGCAAAAATATTTAGAACATGCAAATAATCTATTCATGCATTCAAGATGATCATGTATAACACATGAATCATAATTACATCACACAATATGCTTAAAACATAAGGATTACAACATAAGTAAAAGATACTAATAGTCCTAATATTGCCAAAGAGAGTGATTGGGCTTGCTTGCGACACAAAAGGGTGAGGGATTTTATTTTGGGGCGGAAAGCATGTGGATAGGACTTAGTTATTTGATGCTGAGGGAAATGGAGTGGATATAGCGATGTTATATTGGATTAGAGGAGGAATAGGATGAGGACGAGTGAGTAGATATTCGATCCAAGAAATATCTTCACTCAGGGACAACAGTGGGTGTGGTTTGTAACTTGATCCAAGTTAAGAGAGTGGGGTAAGCAATTTGAGTAGGGTGAAGATTGAGGATCAAGGTTGGCCCTTGTTGTGTTGTGCGAGGTGTATAGCAAGGAGATCACAAAGGTCATGGATTTGGTTTATATCTTCACGGAACCTTTCCTTTTCCGTGAGAATGTGGTTTTGGTCATTTGGTGGAAGTGGATGAAATCGGGGTGTGTAGTTGGAAGTAAAGTTGGATGTTTGACCACTATAATGAGGGTTTTGAAAGGTTTCAATGAGGTTGATTTAAGGTTGATATGTGTAGTTTGGAACGAAGGTGGAGGTTGAGGTTATTTTGTTGAGGTTTGTGAAAGGGTTCATTGGAATGAGCTTGAGGATTAGGAGTATAGTTGGGAACAAATGTGGGTGGAGGTGTTGGTTGTTTAGCCACATCATTTGTTGTGATGGACTTGTTTTGGGGGTTTGGTTTTCTTCTCCAACTAGGCTTTTTGGTCATCCTTGCTAACCTTGAGGATTTTGGCTTTGATTTGATTGGAGATGGAATGATGAGATGATGGAAGATTATGAGGAATGGGAGTGTTTATAGTGTAGGATTGATGAGATTAAGGAATGGATAAAATTTGTTGGATGGATTGGAATAAGATATGTTTGTGAATTTTGGGAAGTTTAGGATGAAATGGGCTAAAAAGCAGAAAAAAATTCTGTGAACTCGTCCAGCAAATGGCCGGTCCCCTTAATTGGGGCCGGTCCCCTTAATAATTAAGGGGGCCGCCTTATCAATTAAGGAGGCCGCCCATCTGGTGTCTTTCTGAGTTCCAGAAATGAGTTTTTCTGCAGAAATGGGTAAGGAGGGCTATGTTTTGAGCTTTTGGTTTCAGGCAAGTCCCACTCTTTAAGGCAATAAAGTATGTATTATGCATATAAGTCATATTAATTAAGCAAATAAGCAAGTAATTAAATTATATCTATCAATCAAAAATATTGAAATTAGTAATCACATAAGGCAAGGGTAAGTGTCTAAAGGCACTAGATATTTATGCAAAACATGTTGATTAAAGAAATTAAGCAAACAAGTAATTTCATCTAGCGATGTAAACATACTCATCAAGCAAGTAATATCATCTAGCATGTAATATCATCAAGTAAGTAATATCATCTAGCATGTAAACATACTCATCAAGCAAGTAATATATATGAACTAGGAAACAATAAACTACACCAAGTATTTTCTTAATTATATGTGCCTATGTGAGGGATCCTAATGAAACAATAAACTATACCAATTAATGAACTATTTGAGGGACCCTAATGTGTGCCTATGTGCAATAAATGAGAAATTAAGATAGCATGGACTTCTAGATTTGTTACAAACAAAATCTTAATAGACTAACCTGGTTCGCTTGTTTTGACTTAGTTCACTTATAAATGTCATGTATATAAATATAGATGACAAATATGAGATCACCATGCATGATTTTAAAAACATTGTTTTTAGCATTATTCAACAATGTTTGAAAGTGGGTTTTTGTGTGATGTTAAAGTTATTTGAGTAAAATAGATTGGGTTTTATTTCAAAATGTGTTTATGAAGAATGAGTAAGAAAAACAGTTCCCAATCTTTGACTTTGATTGAAACAGAATTATGTACATAGATTAAGAAAGATGAGATAGTAAAATGTGTTAATAGAAAAGTGAGATAGTCATCTAAAACATCATTTTTCAACATGTGAAATTTATATATACTTTTAAAAATACTAGATTTTTGGCAACAAATATCATTAATCCTAGAAAAAAAATGGTTGTTAAAGATCTCATGCTCAAGCGAATTGGTTAAGGCTATTGTCACATGTTACCCTTTTCTACGTATCCTATGGTCATAAGGAATTAATGACGAAATTCTATATGTTTGATGCGAAAGTGTTGAATGGGGTATAACCTAACACCTATAGCTCCTTTGTTGTCGCACACTTATCTAACTAGATGCCATAGTCTCCGAGAGCTTGTTTCATCCATAGTTTTCTAATCCTACTTCTATGTTAATGATTAATCCACTTAACTCATTTCACTACATCACCATGAGTTTTCTAATAGTGGACATAGAAGATTTCCATTTTAAAAGTTATTGCTAAAGAGGGCCAAAGGGAAGGGAACAAGTGACTCTAGGTTATAAGTAGATTCATAAAAGCTATTATGTATTTATATATAACTAGGCATTATGAGCTAAATAGGCATGAAATAACTAGTCATTAATCTAAGCATATAGCATAATGATGGAGAACATGAAAAGAAGGCGTACCTTATAGTCTTCAATAAATAGTCTTCAAGATCTTCAAAGTGTGTATATTGACTTATAGAAGCCAATCGTAGATGAGACACCGAAATTCCCGATGAGTAGACACTTTAGCCACTTGGTCCCCATTGTCCAAATGGTCCATAGTTGTTTGGACCGAACATGGTTTGCAATTGACTAGGATGCATATATGGTGGAAGTATTCCCCAAGGATTGAAACTTGGTGGACTTGAATAATTCCACATTTGGTGATTATTATTATGGAGGTTTTGTCTATTTTGGTTTCTTCTAGGTTGAGGGGTTTTAGGACGAGGGTGAGGACTAATTGGTCTTCTAGGTTGAGGAGTTTTATGCCGAGGGTGAGGACTACTTGGTCTATTTGGTAGTGGAGTTTTAGATCTTAATTTTGGTTTAGAAAATCCAGTTTTGGTTTTTAATGATGGTTTATAAAAACTTTTTACTTCCTCATCACTTGCAATGGGTATTTTTCTATTTTTTATAAGTATATACTTAGGTTTTGACTCTAATGGTTTTTGTTCACTAGATTGACATTCAAACTTTACATTTTTATTTTCGCTAGTTGAAATATTGTTTGAATTGACTCCTAGGCCGGTTTTATCTCCCAAAGTTCCTTGAACACTTATTATTTTCTTAAGTGAGTTACTACTATTTTTAAATTTGTCAAGTTTGGAAATTTCATCTTTAAGTTTTTCGTTTTCATTTTTGACCTCTAGACATGTTTTACATTCTATAAAAACTTCTTTTCCTTTTTCTAAATGTTGTAGTCTAATTTTTAACTCGAGTACTTCATTTTTTAATTGATTGTTAGTATGTTTTAGTGACTTATTTTTAGCTATAACTTTTTGACCTAGTTTGCATAATCTAGTATATTCACTATCTAAGTCTTTTTCGTCTAATGATAAGTGTTCATCACTAAAGTATTTGGTTTTGGAACGTACCTCATTCGATGTCTTAGCCATAAGACATTTCTCCTCCTTTGTAGTTTCTTTTTCATCTTCATCACTATCACTCCATGCTCCTCCAACGAACGCCTTTTGGTTTTGCTCCTTTGACATCATTGGACATCTTCCAATGAGATGATTTGGATCACCGCATTTGAAACATTTCCTCTCGCTCTTGCTAGCTTTGTCGTCTTTATTTCTTTGGAGTGTCTTTCTTTCATCATATGGTTTTCTAACAAATCTTCCTCGTCTTTTGAAGAATTTCTTGAAGTCTCTTACGGCCATGGCATATTCTTCATCATCACTTTCGGAGGTTGAGCTATCCTCGTCACTTGATGCTTTCCTAGCTTTCAACGTGATTGACTTGCTTTGCTCTTTCTTTCCTTTGACCATCTCGGAGTCTTTCTTGATTATTGGTTCGTAGACCTTCAAGTTGCCAATCAACTCGTCAAGTTGAAGAGTTGACAAGTTCTTCGATTCTTCAATCGCCGTAACTTTAGCTCGCCATTTTGGATGAAGAGCCCTAAGAAATTTCCTGACAAAATTCTTACTAGAAAAACTCTCATCAAGTGCCTTTAAACTTGTGATGATCGTGTTAAACCTAGCAAACGCATTATCAATTGATTCCTCTTCCGGAATCGTGAATTGTTCATATTGTTGAACAAGAAGATCTATTTTATTATCTTTGACTTGACTATTACCTTGGTGAGTTATTAATAAAGAGTTCCAAATTTCTTTTGCAGTTTCACACATAAAGATTCTTTCGTATTCTTTACGTGGTAACGCATTATAAATAACCATTTTAGCTTCGTTATTTTTAGCAAGTTTTCTTTTTAAATAATCATTTTGTTTTTCAAAAATTACAGTTTCATTCTTTTTAGTTTTCGGATTATATTGAGTGGGTAAAAAGTCACCATTAGTAATAACATGCCAAAGATCTAGATCTTTTGATTTCACATAAGTTTCGAATCGATTTTTCCAATATAAAAATCCATCACTTTCAAATAGTGGTGGTCTTTGCATAGATTGCCCTTCTAAATATTTTTCAGATTCCATAGATCGTTTCAAATTTTAAAATACAGTTTATTTTAAAAAATCTTGTTTAACGTGGCTCTTGATACCAATTGTGGAAAACTAGAAGGGGGGTTGAATAGTTTTACGTCTTTTTAAATTTTATTTTGAAAACTTTTGTTTACTTTTAAATACTTCGATTCGATATTATGTGACTTCAATTCTGTATAGATAAATATAAGTAAGTATTGCAAGTAAAGTAAAGTAAATGAAATGAAAGAAAGAGATGGAAAGATCTAACCAAGACACAAGAGATTTATAGTGGTTCGGCTACAAGGACACCTTCCTTGCCCTACTCCACTCCCCGAGCACCTAACTCGAGAGTTTTCTTCACTATGTCAAAAAGCTCCCTTATGGCGGAGAAAACCTTACACAACTTTAGCTTACATCGGCTTAACGACACAAAGCTAGATGTCGGGTTCTAATCGTAGCTAGAACCAATCTCACAACTCATACACGACTTAAACACACCTTCTTCACAACTTCTTCTTCACGACTTCTTCTTCACGACTACTTCATGACTACTTCACGACCTATTCACAACTTCTTCACAACTTAAATACTATGGCTTCACACCTTCTTCACAACCTAGCACAACCTATGTACACTTCTACTTATTCAGACCTTCACTACTTACACACCTTAACCACACAACTTCACTATTTACACACTAATCTATCACAAACAATTGTTCACACAACTATCTAACAAATATACAACTTATATACAAATGAATGATGACACACACAACTTAGGTAGCTAAGTTGCAATACTTCTTCTCTAGTTGTTGAAGGAGTATTCTTCTTTTGCACTTGAATGGAGGAAGCTTGGATCACTTGGAAACCAAAGCTTAAGAAGATATGATCAAAGGATTTTTGAAAGTATTTACAAAGATTAGAGATGATTAAGAACAGAAAGTTGAGTGTGCAAAAGGTAAGAAAAAATCCAGGGGAAGGCTTCTATTTAAAAGGAAAAAACTGGACAGCTGGAACCTACTGGAGCGGGGGCGGTCCCCTTAAATAGGGGGTGGTCCCCTTAATTTTAAGGGGGCCACCTTTATGAATTAAGGGGGCCGCCCTTGCTGAACGTTTGCCAGTTTTGTCCTTTTGTGGGGAAGGTTTTTCTGGGACATTTTTGCCATTTTTGTTAAAAATTTGAATTCATATTTTTATAAAAGATTAAACATATTTATTTATTACCAAAAATGTTTTTCAAAAATATATAAAATGTTTTTGACATTTTATAAATTGTCTAGTGATTAAGAAAATGTTCCTTTGATCATATAATGCATTAAGCATTAGTTCATTCATACCTTAAGTGATTTAAGTTGTAGAAGTGAATATTTACAACTAAATACTTGTTTATTTAATAAGTTTATGTTTAATGAGTTTACATTTTGTGATGATCAAAATATAGAGGTATGAGTAAGAATTAATAATGTTTTTTGGCAATATTTATGTCAACATTTGTTATTTCACTCCATAGATACGTGTAGGTGGGAGAACATGGATGAAAATGGAAATAATAGATTAAATAGAATTAGGGCATCTATGAGTATGATTAGTGCATCGAAAAGGTAGATATTAGTGCATCTATGAGTATGATTAGTGCATAAAAAAGGTAGATATTAGGGCATCCGTTTGAGGCACTTTAGTGCATTCGTTTGAGGTACCTTAGTGCATCCGTTTGTATCATAGTAGCAAAACAAGTTCAGTTTCATGACAACACATTGGCTACCTTCAAGCTACCTTACAACTAGGTCACCGTGAGATGGTTGTGTAGTGTGTTCAAGTGTATCTAGTTAAGCTTTTACTTGTCCTTTTTTTGCACATTGGCTGATTGGCTTGATAATGAGTCATGTTCATGTATTCTATTTGGTTTTTAAGTTTGTTTTATGGGAGTTGATAGATGCAGTCAAGAGATGAGTTGAATTATATTACTTCTAGTTTTTCATTCCATGTTTTGTTTAATCATTAAACGGCTGTTACGTTTACATGGCAAGTACCACTAGATTGCTTCTTCAGTGCACTTTTAGATTCATGTGTATTTAGTGTCTTAGGCTTATACTGCAGTTTAGGGCCACTGTATTACTGCTTTGCTGCACTTATAAATTTTTAGTGCTTCATGGTTATACCTTGAAGTAGGCCTTATTTTTGTTTCCACAGGCTCCCCTGCTATACATTATGTTGAAAAATCCAGTTTTGGTACTCTTGTTTCTAAATGATGTTTATGTCATGTTTTAATATTGACAACACATTCATAATGTTTATAATATGGTCTATGTTGATTAAGTACACTTTATAAACGATTTGCAACAAGGTTTAATATGTTATATGCAATAGAAAAGATCAAACCAGGGCAACACAAGCAGATGCAGCAATATTAGTTATAGATGCATCAGTTGGTGCATTTGAAGTATGTATTGATATTGGAGGTGGTCAAACACGGGAGTATGCATAGCTGATTAGTAGTTTTAGTGTTGACCAATTAATTGTGTGAGTGAATAAATGGATGTTGTTCATGTCACACCCCCAAATTCTGTGTTTGCTGCGGAATGGAATTCCGAGGGCGTGAGGTTCTTGGTCACATAATACAAGGTAATAAAGAACGACCTCTAAGTGAGTTGTTTTAAAACAACAAGCGTTAGGATTTATTCAACATAAGTGTTTTTACAAAACATGGTTATCAGAGTTCACCATCGAAATAAAAGACTTTAGTACATAACCAAACGCTATTACAGTAAGGAAATCCCCATCATGATGTGCATCCATAAAGTGACTCGATATGCTCCACACAGGAGGTGTATCAACACCTAGTTACCTGAGAATACACGCTAAAAAGGTCAACAATAATGTTGGTGAGAGACATAGGTTTAAGTAATCAGTAATGCGGACCACAAGATTTCATTTGCTGACAATATAACAAATATAATGTCACAGCCAAAAATAATAAATACAGATATACAGTGCCTAAGCTCATGACCCCGAAGCTCGACGTACTGGTATGCAATCAAGCACAATAATAATGCCCCCAAGTAAGTGTTTGCCAGAGACTCGGAAATAATCCGAATGATTTGCGTCCGTTTGACCAGTTGGCGCGACCAACCCGGACGGGGTGTCAACCCAAATAGATCTATTCATAACATCCGCGCTTACTAATAATTAACGGTTCATGATTCGTAGGAGACTTTAATGGCATTGTGGTAACTTAGGCAAAGTAACAATTTTGGTACTTGTGTCCGTATGTAAAAACAAGCGTTGTATTCCCACCCCGAGGGTTTAGAAATCATGTATAAACAATGTAAAAGCCGGGGCTATGAAACTCACCTTGAGTCGTCAACAGTTGAGTTGCGTTGTTAATTTGATTGAGAACTTGGAAACAGCTTCACACACGACCTGGGTAATAATAACGTTTGAGTATTCGACTTAACACGAATATCGTTTGTGAAAATGGAAAATCGTATAACGATTCGATCGATGATGTGAGTGTGGTATGCTTAAAATGCCTAAAGTTTAAAAATAATATTATCAATAATATTATCTCGTTGTCATGATCATAATGATTGTCACTTCGAAAAGGATGGAACGAAACGTTAGATCGTATCGTTAGAACTCGTTATATATAAATATAACGTCTCGTTAACTAATACGTGATTAAAATGGGATAATGTGTGAGGTTAGGGTTTGTGGTGTAAAAATGAAGGTTGGAAATGAATTTTATGAATGTTTCTATTTGATCCTTACACTTTACTGCTTTTACACTTTTTACCCTAATGGTGGTCGCGTTACACCGTTAGTCCCTAGTTTATTAAAGTTACCTTTTTAACCTTATACTTATCAAAAATGGTAAGTTAAGCTTATAATTTATTATGAAAATCATTTCCTATCCTCAACTTACAGATTTTACAAGTTCAGACCCTGTTTTTGCCAGATTGGCAAAAACAGTCACTAAGGTTGCAATTTGTTTCATTTTTAGTCCAAAAAAGCCAAAAACGTTTAGAAAAATTCTAGAAAAATTTTATAAGCTTATTTTAGCTTATTCAAGCTTAAGTCAACCTTTAGTTTGACCAAAAAAATTATTTTTAATTAATTGGGCCTCTTAACGCAACACTTTAAGGCCCATTTAGAAAATTAGCGGCGAGGGCATGGATTTTATTTTGGGCCTGGTTTCGGGTCACTTTTAGGATTCTAAAAATATATTTCATGGGTCCAGTGGGCTGGTAAAATGCCAAGCGTTATTGGGCTTTAGTTAAGCCCAGTCCGAATCGTATTTATTTTAGAAAATAAGTTCTATAAATTTTGCGATATGTCAATTCATTTTGGGCGTTTTCAGGTGACGGGTTGGGAGTATTTTTAGAAACTCAAAACACAAAAGGTGTAGCATTTCAGGTCATGAATGGGTTGGAGTAATAATATTAAGGGTTGTGTGTACGATTTTGAAGAAAACAGGCCAGAAGTTGGCTTGTTCGCACGTTTTTGGAAATGAAAACTCAAAATATTCTAAGTGTTTAATCCAGTTGCGAGGGACGTTCAAAAGGGGCATTTTTAAATGCTTTAGAGTGTTTTTCAGGAGAAGTTCTGAAAGACAAAAATAGAGTTTGTCATGTTGGGAATCGAAACCAAGAAAAATACATAGGCGTTATTCTAGTTAATTCGAAAATAATAAGATGTGAACATGAGGGTTTTAAGCTGTTTCTCAAAATTACAAGACTTAGTTTATTTTTCTAAGTCTTGTATATGTGTTATATGTGGGTTTTGCAAAACGAAACGGCTTTTGTTTTATGGTTTAACGATTGCATGAGGGGGTTTATTGAGATCATTCGTGATGTTTAGTGACTTATCAAATGAGTGATACGTGATTTGAACCCTAGTTCTTTAATATGTATGTAAAATTAAAACCACAAGGGTATACGTTCGAGTGATTCGTGCGAAATGAAATATTATGAAAATGGAATGAAATGAAATAGAAATGAGACAAGTGACTTACAAGCACCCTTAAAAGTGAGTGAGATGGAGTTTAGAAGGCATGGAGTTGGCTTGGATTCCTTTGCTCGTTCGAATATGCCACACAATCACTTAAAGTTTATCTATACTTGTTATATGGTTCGAATAGAGTTGAGTGATTATTTCTAGGACTTGTGATGATTCTAAGTGAGGTTTAGAGCAGAAATGAAGAGTCAAGAACCATAAGTTAAGGAGGAATCAATATTAGTGAGCCTAGGGGGATTTTTAATTCGTTATAGGCAATTATTGATGCTTTGAGTTCTTAAACGGGTTTAGCTGGATTCCAGGGCTTGTGACCTCCTAATTAATGAAGGTTGACATAGTTGAGAAGCTAGAATTAGCTAGGTATCAAATGTGGTGACCCTTGGTGAGTTACATGGTTCGTTCAAACCATTATAGGTCCATACGACTTATATAACGTATGATATTGGCCAAAGGTATAAGAAATGCTCATAGTAAATCATTTAAGATGTATAAGGATCATTGGAAGTGGCTAATATTGGTCATGGGTCGTTTTAAGTGAGTTGACCAAAAATAATCAACTCGTATGGGTTGATTTTGGACAAACACTTTGGCTTTGGTTCGAGTACCAAACGTTGGCGTTAGGAGATGAGCTTTGGCATTCTAATACTTAGCTAGGTAGTCAATCGAGTGGTGAAAAGAAACGAATGAGTTATGTGCAAAAATCGCGAAATATGGAGCCCTTTTGGGAGGGTCGTGGGATCGTGGTAACCAAAACAAAAGGAAAGAAAAAAAATAATTAAGGAAGTTGGGTTGGGCTTAGTTTGGGCTCTGATGAACAGGAATCCGAGTAAGGATTTGGGTTTAAGTTTTCAGCCCATGTGATGTTATTTTTGTGACGTTTTGTTTTTTTTTCGTGGTACGCGTGTGAGCTCGTTTCCAATATTTGGTAATTCCTGTAATCACGTGTTATTAAATAATTTAATATACGTAATTTACAATTATGCAAGCCCGTAAACCTTGTTCACGAATTAAAATGGTGAATAAAAACCTATGTCAAGGTTAGGAAAATGACCTGGAAAGATGATTTGTCACAGTTCAGTACTCAAAGGAACGTTTCGATGCTATTAAGCTGCGACTTGGAACGTTTCTTCGGTCTTGTAGTTTTAGAGATTCTTCCGTGTCGCGGGTTCCGTCGAGTGCTATGGAAAATCAAAATTTGGTAGGACAAGCTTCTGATTCATGGTTGCTGTCATGGTTAGTTCTCTTTATTCTTGATTTGGTTGTTTGGTTTATTAGCTATTCTATAAATGATATGATTTCTTACTTTTTTTTTGTTATAGAGGTGGCAAGTGTGTGGGTATGGTTGAGTTTTGTGTTAGCTCGAATGGGTCATTGGGTAAAATCAAATATTACTCAGTACCTTAGTGCATCCGTTTGAGGCACTTTAGTGCATCTGTTTGTGACTAGAGGGTGTATATTTCATTAGCAGGTGCAGTTTGGGAGTGTAGCGGGCTGGGAATTCTTTTGGAGATTATTCAGGCGTGTTTTCATTAGAGGGTGTATATTTCATTAGAGGGTGTATTGCCGCAAAAGTTATTGCATATTTGGTGTTACAAGTTATGTTGAGCTCTTATTCTACAATGTTTTGATCAAGTGAATGCAGTAAAGTTTAATGAGTATGCATCTGTAGTTGTTTCAGCAGCGTATGACCGTTCCTTGCGTGCCTGAGACTGTAGATCTCATAGCACTGAGCCCATTCAGGTGTCATTTTTTTTTCTATAGAAAATTAAAAGTTATCAAAACTCATATTGGTTTGTGCTGAAAGTTATCTTTGATTTGCAGATCATCGACACTTTCATGGATAGTGTCATGTCTGTTTGTTTAACAAAAACGGAAATCATTGTGGGGATTGTTGATGGAACTATACGGACATTTGACATTCGAATGGGAAGGTATGTGAGAATAGTCTAAATCATTGTCGTATTCCCCCTTCCCCAAGAGACTGGGTTAGAGGCTTAACTTTTTTTTTAATTGTTCCATCTCCAGAGAATTATCTGATGACTTAGGGCAACCTGTCAACTGTATCTCTTTGTCAAATGATGGCAACTGTGTATTAGCAAGCTGCCTGGATTCTACTTTTCGGCCTTTGGACCGGTAAATTTAAATTTGCATCAGTGACTATATTTAATGCATCTATGGAAATATTAGGGCATCAGTGAGTATATTTAATGCATCTGTTTAATGCATATGTTTGGGCATCTGTTTGTATGTTTTAATGCATATGTTTGTATGTTTAACCGTTTTGGAGATTAAAACATAATCCGAATTCAATGGCGACCACTTTGATTATATTTGTTCTTATTTTGTTGGCTTGTGCTCTGAAACACTTTTTTAACTAGTATAATTTTGTGGTTGTAATAGGCTGCTCGCAAGTTTGCTCCAACAACCGGTGGTGCGAAGAAGCATCACATATATAGACCTGGAATTGTTGCCCTTCGGTTTGTGGCTCACTCTTCACATTTTGTTAACTTTTTTTTTAAAAGTTTCTTTATGCATAGTTTTCATCAATCGTGATGTTAAATTATAATATAATGCAGTGCAATTCGTAAGTACCAGAAAAGTACAAAACTTTTGATCAGGAAGCTTCCTTTCCATAGGCTTGTTCGTGAGATTGCTCAGGACTTCAAGGTTTACCTATTTGTTATCTTGTCTGTCATTTACATCATTTATGTACTGCTGATCCGTTGAAAATCAACTTGTAATTTATTTCCAAGGAAACACAAGTGAAGTATGTATAAACCGGGTCGTTATCCCCAATGAAGGTTGAATGGAATTCGTGATCTCGATGCGTGATACGTGTTTGAATAGTGAAAATAAAGAGATTTCGGGTTTTTACACTAAGATTACTGAACATAAATTAAAAACGACTTAAAAAGTAAGGAAAATGATAATTTAAAGTACGCGTGGCTAAAAACATAAAGGAAAACCGAAAATACGTTAATACCGGGAAAAACCCGAGCCTAAAACGTCAAAATGGTGAAATACTAACTCTACGGGTACAAATCTATTTTTTCTAAGTTCTAATTAATAAAAGAAAATTTTATAAAAAAAGAATTATATTTTTCTGACTAATATTTAATTTATTACGAATTAAAAATGTTTTAAACTAATTAAATGATTAAAAATAGTAAAACTTAAAAAATAAATCTGAAACTTTTTCAAAAATTAATTTATACCATGACAATCCTAGGAAAAATATAAACCAGGTATCAGCTTATTCTAATAAGCTGATAATAAGCAAATAAGTTCGAATAGCTAAAATAGAAAAACAAGGTTAAGTAAATTAGCTGTGTAAATTAAAATGGAAAAGACCCAAGGGCGCTAGTGGTAGTGTGTGTTGTGTTTAAAGGTCGAGGTGTTGAGGTCCAGGGTTCGAGCCCTATGGTTCCCCTGGACTTCCACTTCCCTTTTTATTTTATTTTTTTAAATTTTATTTTATAAACTTATTAATAATCTAAAAATAATCAACTTTTGTAAAAGAAATAATTTTAAAAACTACTGAATAAGCTTCTAATAAGCTGCTAATCTCAACAGTAAGGCTTTTAAGGCTTTAGCACTAGGAATTCAAGCCAATAAGCTATAAGCTGATTAATAAGCTAAATGTAAATGGAAATAAGCTACTTGGGACTATTATAACTATAAATAAGCTAAGGAAACCAGAAAAAGCTAATGCAATAAGCTGATAAGCACAGAATAACGCAATGGTCTGCTGATATGCTTGTGGTGCAGGGCAAAAAAGCCCTTTTTCAAGGCCTTAATTAGCAGTGTAAAAAAAATCTAAAAATTCTAGAAAAAGATGAAATAAGTAGATTAGCAACTGAATATTGATTGTTCTAAATTTTAGCTTATTAAAATCTATATTAAAGAAATTAAAAATCAAAGAAAATCTTTAGAAACCATGGAAACTAATATGCAGCCCTAGATGCTTACTGATATGGTTTTAAAAGCTAATTTTAAGCTATAATAAGCTAGAACTAAAGGCAGGAAATCATGTACAAGAAAAGGTGATATATTAAACAACTTTTAATTCGAAAAATTAAGCACTTTGGATCTAAATTAAGCTCTAAAATGGTCTAAAGCAGTCTGCAATTGGTCTGGTGATCAGTCCTTATGCAGGTATGCACAAACTTAAACTTTTAAGGCAAAATGGTATAAGAGACTTAAAAAATTCTTTCAAATACACTAAAAGTACTTAAATGATCTTAGAAATGCTACAAGAAAGGTCCAAATGAGCTTATTGCTCTTAACAGCTTATTTGGTCATTTCTAAGCCTAGGATTAGAACAATGTGTCTAACACTATATAATCTATCAAATTTACTGGAAACAACTTAAAAATAGCCTATATCAACTAAACTAGACTGGATTAAAGTTCATGGAATGGTATTTAGATAGTAACAAGCTATTTTGACCCATTTCAACCCATTAGGTCAAACAACCCTTTATAAGGGTCTGTTTTTATTTTTTAACTGGAACAGGCCAAATTAAGCTAGGATTTAAAATACAGGTGAACAACTAAGTATAATAAGCACAAACAAGTGAGTTTGACTGAAAATTAAGCACTCTAATAAGCTAAGTCTATATTGGACTATTTTTGGCTTTTTATGAGGTTTTTTAAAGAAAAATGAAACAAGGATATTTAAAACTGAATATACAGAGGAAAGGCAATATTAAACTATAGATAAGCATAAAAGGGATTAAATAAGCAATAATAAGCTAATAAGCAGAAGAACAGTAACTATGAAAATATAAAAAAAATAGGCTTACAAAGGCTATGTGCTCTAGAACAAGAGAAATTGATCAAAACTAACTTGAACTTGTCAGGAAGCAAGCTAGGAACCCAATTACCTTTCCAGAACAGCTTATCCCATTGAACAACTTATTTTCAGCTTATTTGTTGACTTTTGTTTACTTTATGGAACTCTTGAATTTAGAACACCAGGAACCTCTCATACTCTTATGGGAGCTTTAATAAGCTTATAAGAGCTTATTTGAACAACAATTAAAACTTAAAACATCAAGAACGATTATAAGAAATTTTTGGCGGAAAAATTAGTTAAGCAGTAAAACTCGAAATTTCTTTAATTGAACACTTAAATTACAACTTAAATTGCTTATACAACTTAGAAATTACAAAACCCAGAAGTATTTTTACATAGAACTATGAATTCGACCTAAATTAACTACTAAACTAAAACTAAAATCTACTACTTGTCTTCTGTGTGTGTTAAGGTGTTTTTATACACTTCCAAAAGCTTCCCATGATCTCTCTGAGCAAATCCCAATCGTTGGTCAAGCTTGAATCAATCTCAGTCGTCCATTTGTGTTTTTGGCGGGAAAGGTGGGTTTGGGATAAAACAGACAATTAGTGCCAGTGGGGGGGGGGGGAGGATAAGAGTAGGTTGAAAAGTTGTAGTGGGTGATGATGATGTGTTAGTAGCTGGAAAGTAAGCAAGTAGGAGGGTGAGCAGGTGGAGGGATAAGGATGAAGAAAGTGTACAGTGCCTGGGATTTTTATAAAACCTGTTTTGTGGGTTTGTTGACCGTTTGACCTTTGGGTTAAAATAAAATGGGATTGGGCTTTGGGTTATGGATGTAGTGTAAGTGAGTTAGTGAATTAGGATTAGAAATGGATTTAAGGTTAAATTTAGGGACCATATATGTAAAATCTGAAAGTTGAGGGACCTTTCTTGTCATTTCTGAAAATTATCTCCATGTACTAATCTTGACCCTTTTGACATTCCTGAGGGTTGACTTTGACAATTTTAGCATAATTATGATCCAAACTCGTAAATTCCATTCCCGGCATCGGCTTTTGATTATTTTTCAATCTCGTGCTCGGTTTTGTCTTTTTGTCATCATTTTTGTCCGTTTTCTCAATATCCGTACCTGCAAATGTAAAAACACAAAAACACAATATATTTGGCATATTTGGTTAGTTTTTGGTCATTTTTGTCCGTTTAAATAGGATAAATATATTTGTAATTTAACACATATCAAAATCCCCCAGACTAAGATATTGCTGTGTCCTCACGCAATGTTATCAACTCACGCTTTCGAAAACAAAAAATTTCGAAAAACGCCCCGTTTTTCCATTTTATCACACTTATTCTATTTTTGTATTTTTCTCTTTTTCTTGTGACGGGATGTTGACTTTCATTATTTCACAACAATTTTTAGGATCACGGAGCAGGAAACACAACTCATAAAGAAGGACCATACAGATAAAATTCATCGTCCCTGATTTTTCACAAGTCCCCAAACCAAGCTTAAAAACGAAATCATTGTTAAATACAAGTTAAGATGCTAACGCTACTCATGAATGTAAGTTGTAAATTTTTCACTCCCCATTTATTCTATACGTTTGGTACATTTGCTAATTTTCAAAAGTTCTAACAAAGAAATCAAAATTATTATGGTTATTATTTATTTAAGTCAAATATTAATTTACCGGGAATCTTGAAATTTAAGAATCAAAATGGCCTTTTCCATATAGCGGCTTTCTTCTCGGCACATCCCAAACCAGTTTGTTTTAGGTGACCAGACTTTTGACACCCCACAGAGAATAGAACCGGAATCAGCGGATTTTTGATTTCAAAGATTTTGGAAATTCCCACTAAGTTAGTATTAAATACTTAAATAAATAACAACAAACGATCATTTAGATATTAGAGACTCAAATGTGAGATCACTCCATGTAACAGCTTTCTTCTCGGTACATCCCAAACCAGTTGGTTTTGGGTGACCAGGCTTTTGACACCTCACAGAGAATAATACCGGAGCTTTCGGTGTCTTTGAAATCAACAATCTACTGAATTACCGTTTCACTTTTATGACAAAATTGACGAATCCTAGTTCAATTTCCGATTTAAGTTTAAGAAAAAGCAAGTTTCCAACATATGAACAACATATTTATTTTTATTTTTGCAACATCAAAACTTATTGCATTTTGCAATATCATTCCATTTTCTTATTTTGCAATATCATTTTTTTTTTTTTTTTTTTTTTTTTTTTTTTTTTTTTTTTTTTTTTTTTAATATGCTTTCTCAAAAATTAAAATAAAAAATTGATATAAGATTGGTGGTTTATTGATTTAACTAGTTTAGATGCAAAAATGATATAAGGATCTAAAATATGATAAAAATAACAGAAAAATAACTATGCGACAATTTTCTCTGTTATAAGCGTCAATTTCTGTGCTATATGAGGTATAATCGTAATTCAATCGTATTAAGTACATAACACAATACATTTAGTCCACATCCAACATAAAAAGGCATGATATATATATTTTATTTTTAGAGTCTTATATACTTAAACGGGTTCACGGGTTGACCTGTTTAATATTTACTCAACCCAAACACGACCTATTTATTAAATGGGTTAGACGGGTTGACCTGTTTTTGACCCAAACCTGTTTATCCTCAACCCAAACCTGTTTAACTTCGTGTCGGGTTCGTGTCGTTTATCGTGTCGTGTCGAGAATTGCCACCCCTAGTTGTTACCATGGCACAAGCTTTTAGGAGCATTTAGCGGTGAAGATTGACCGTTTTGTTTTTAATGTTTGTTTGGCAAACAACATATACCATTTTTTTTTCTTTTTTTTTTCAGAATGCTCATTTTTCAACGCTACATTAAGGACCATTTTGGAATGTTGAGCATTTAGGAGCTGTGATAAGACAACATTACATCATTTTACGCATTATGATTAGAACTAAAACTACGTTATCAAAAAAATTATTGAAAAACAACTACTGCTCACAACTATTGTTTCAGTTATATCGATGATAATTTCAAAACATAATTATCTATATCTATTGACAAAAAGCTTTGATTTTTTTTAGCCAAAAATACTACATTTATGTAACACCCCCAAAATTTGGTACAGCGGAAGACTTATCAAAGCTTCGGGGTGCTACGGGGATTGGTACACAACACAAGTATAAGGAAACGGAAATATGTTCTCCGTTAACTAAAACATTTCCAACCAAATATTTAAAGTTTACAATTATCCCAAAAGTACGTAAGTGAGCCCAAAATAACCATAACAGTAGGTCCCAAATAAGTTATTAGAGTCTTAATTGATCCTTCAACCATGCCGCTTGCCAAGCCTTCAATTACTAGCTAATCCAAATGCTCAATCATTACCTGAGAAAAACATACTAAAAGGTCAGCTAACGCTGATGAGTCCATAGGTTTAAATATAAAGCAATGAGTTGGACCTTAAACAATTGTAGTGTTCACACAAAGGTGATGTCTATTACGTCAGCACTAAGTTCATGCAATCGAAGCTTGACTATTGTGCATGCTATAGAAGCACGTTAAATAAAGGCCCTTGCAAGTGTCTACCCCATGACACTCATGTTTCGACATGTTATACGCTCGCGTTTGGTCATCCTGGCCAAACTGAACGGGGGAGTCACCCCCAATAGATCTATTTATAGCATTCGCGCTTCCCCGCAGGAATTGACGGTTCATGAAAGTGGGCATGAAAGGGATTCTATGACTTAGGCTCATTCTACGTAATAGATTAATAAAAACATAAAAGCAGTTAAGGTTCATAAAATGTTTTGCATGTTTCTCACCCCAATATTTCTGTAAAACCGTAATATGATTAAAAGTGGGGCTATTGTTAGGAATATAAATATTCATATGAAGACTTGGTCACCCCGAGTATTTATTTAGCATTTATATAGCTCGTAGGATTATTAATATTATTATTATTAGTTTAGTTATATTAGTATTTGTGGAGTTGGGTCGGGTCTCTACCCACTGTCAGCTCATTCCACAGCCCACTAGGGGCAACCTAGCTAGTACTACAAATACCCCTTCCCAAGTGTGGGAAGGGTTGGATTTTTCATTCTCTAATCATTCAACACATATTTTCCATCATCTTCTCTCTCTAGAAAAGTTCCCAACTTCTCACTATCTCTCTAGAATACGATCTATCATTATTATTGTGTTTGTGTTTTGATTTGGAGTATCTTACAATTGGTATCAGAGCCAGGTTAGGTTCGATTGATTGTGTGTGCTTGGATTCGTGGTTTCTATTTTTCTTGTTTCTTACTCTTTTTGGTTTGAGCATTATTTCTGTCATTTACCTGTGATTCGAACACCACTTTGTTTTACAAGTTCTTTTGGCTTTAATAGTTTACAAGTTCTTTTGTGATTTGGGATTTAACAGTTTATGGTGTTGGGTTGGCTAGTTTACTGTCTTGACTGCGATTTGAGGTGATGGGTTTGCTAGCTTACTGTATTGACCATATCTTCAAAAATGTTTGTCATTTACTTTTAGTTTGAAGTCTTGGGTATCTCAAGGTTTTTTTTGAGGTTAAAAGTGTGTTCTTGACTGCTTGTTCTTGGTTGTGGTTCGCTTAGCTTCTTGACTGCGATTTGAAGCTTTTAAAGTTGGTATGTGTTGCGGTTTGACGTGAATCCTCTTTGAGTTTTGCTTTTTAGCCAAGTTTGGAAAAGGACAACAAGGGTGAAAGTGACCTGCAGTTAAACCATTGCGATTTGGCATCTTGGTCTTTGCGATTTGCTACTAAATATTGCGGTTTGTTACTGCAGTTTGCTACTAAAGGTTGCGATTTGGATATACCTTTTCAGTTGCATCTTGGAATGTAACCATAAAGGGAATAAAGTGACAAAAACGTGAAAGTGACTAGTCTATCTGTTGAGACTTGTCTCTTAGCTCTTACAGTTTGACTAGTAAAATATGATTTGCGTTTTGTCCTCAATTCTGAGTTGCGGTTTGCTTTGTATCCTTAAAAGGCAAAAAGAAGAAATTGAGTGAAAGTGACCTTACCAGTTGCACCAGTTGCGTTTTGACTGGCATTTGGGGTTGCGTTTTGTAAATATTTACTTATTTGATCCAGCAATATTGCAACAACAACAAGTAAATAATCATCAACCACGATCAAAATCCAATCCGAAAACAAAACTTAATTACAACAACAAAACAAATCCAAATCCAAAAAAACAACTCACAAGAAATGAAATCCAAATCCAAATCCATTCGAAACAACAACAACTAATTACAACACAATCTCCCTATAATCGTTGCCTATCCTAACAAAAATGACTCGTGTGTCTATCCTTTCTTTTTCATTCGGTTAATCAAAACAAGAAACCAAAACAAAAAGCAAAAGAAAAGGATCACTACATGTTCAACTCTTCCACAATCTTTCAAAGATTTTTTTGTGGTGAACATATTACATCATCAATCGATTTTTTTTCGGTCACAATAACAAAACAATTAAACAACTCAACCTACCTTGAATCCTTCACCAGATCTTGAAGCCCTTTGTGCGGTCGTGCAAACGTAGCACACCTTTGGTTGCTGCGGTTTGATTATCGGGTGTGAAAGAAATCAAGTGGGGTGTTTGCAATTCGTTCTTGACCACATCAAACACAAAGGTGTTTTGATTGTCTTGATGTTTGGATTAAACAAAGGTGTTTTGATTGTCTTGACCACATCAAACACAAAGTGAGCGGATTGTTTTTGGGGTGTTACTGCGTTCCAGGTAGAGCATACGATTAGGGTTAGATTAAGTGTTGGTTAAGTGTATTATATACCGAACAATTAGGGTTTAAAGGATTAGGAGTGGGCTTGTTAATCCACTGTCTTATTATAACTGAGTTAATAGAATAGATATTGGGCTGGTACCGGATCTTCTCCTTGGGCTGTGTGATATTGAACAACGATTGGGCTTTAGTGTGGATTCGAAAGTTTTCACTTGGGCTTTAGTGTGGTTGATGTGATAACACAAGGACAATTTTTTCTCTTAAGTTCTTTTTGGAAGTGAATATCTTTGGGTATAATTTTTTTTGGACAACGGTTTTTGATTGAGCTTCAAGATTCCGATATTGACACTTATTTTGAGTTGAGATATTTTCGGGTTTATTGGATATTGCTACGGGGTTCATTCGTATTTCAAAACACGAGCGTTGTCTGAAATTCACTGTGACTTGTCTACCTCATCACTTATACTCATTTCAACCAAACAGAATCATAATCAAACAACAGTTCACAAAGTCTATCAATCAATCATCACCCTCTACACACAATCACTATTCATAACACATTCAAGTAAGCATTATCAATTCACGGTTCATTCTTGATTTTTGTAAAATCCCGCGAAAGAATCTATTTCTCGGTTTAAATCATAAAATTGTAAAATCCCGTGCACGTTTACATCATGACTACTACTTCAGATTCTTTCATATCTGAGATACTCAAGTTGTACGACAAGAATGATAAACATAAGACTTCCAATCTTGTACAACAAATAAACGTGTGTGATTCTGAGATTACTAATGTGGAATCTTCATGCTCGAATTCGCAAGAGAGAGAGAGAGTTGATTCAGCCACAACAGTTGCCTAATGCAAAGGAAAGTTGCATTGAATGTTTTCGATTACTTCACTCACATCTCAAGGTTCTCTCAGAAAGACCTTGGTCCATGGGAGGATTCGAACGAGTTTTAGCATCACTCTTTGGTCAAGATGTTCAGACTTTCACAGGCACTATGTCCCTGAACTTAGATCAACTAGAACAACAACTTGACAAAGAAGAATTTCATGAAATTGGGTCCATGGCTGCTCTTCGGGTGATCAACAAACAACTTCAATTGTTCATCAATTCACAATACACTTGGGATTATGATAGTCAAATGACAGAAAAGTGTTTTACTGATTACACTGGGATTGAAGTTAACATGTTCAGAGAAACATTACTCCAACACATGGGTAATGTGGAGAAGTACATTGAGGAAAGGGCACAACACCAACTAAAGAATGAAAGTCGGATGCAATCAAGAGAGATTAAGGTTGATTCATGTAAAGCACTGGGTGCTAGTTCAGCTGTCACAGAATGCAGAGGGACAAAGTCAGATAAGCATGATGCAAGCAGAGTTATGTGACTCATGTCACACATGGTGTGGATGCTGATATCAGACCAGTAAATGACCAAGTGCCATTTGCTAAGGTATATTTAACTGTTCAACATAATGTCCTTGCTAATGAGCATCAACATACTGATCAAATTAAACCTACTTATGACACATATCTGTTGGAAAAGACTCATAGCAATATCACCTCTGATTCAACAAATATGAGTCATAAGGGGGGAGAAATTGATCAGGATGCTGAACATGATGATGCGTCAAGTTCTTTGCTTACGGCTGAGTTTTTCAAATCAAATGATATGGTTGAAAAAGAAGTTTATAATGAACATTCAAACAGATTTTTACAACTTGAAAAATATTGTATTTCACTTGAAATCTCAATGCAACAAAAGGAAGAAAGTCTTCAAACTAACCAACCATGTAGGAATCCGGAATTTCCTGAATTCCGTGAATTTTTTATGATAAACGATTTGAAAGCTCAGCAACAAGCCAAAAACTTGACAATCAACAACCTGAAAAAACGTATTGCTGAGATGTGTTATATGTGTAATGAAGTTAAGGCTAAACATGACAATGATGTTATTGCAACAAAAAATGCTGAATTAGAACATAAAGTGGCTGTATTAATTAATGAAAATGAGACTTTGAAAATTCATTGCAAAGAACTGTGTGACTCAATCAAAGAATTGAAAACTAAGACTGTAGAGCAGACAACCTCTTTGATTGCCAAAAATGATGAATTCAAAGCTCAACTTCAAGAAAAGGGTTTTGCAATTGCAGCGTTGAAAAACGAGTTAAGAAAATTGACAGGAAATAGTGTGAACACTAAGTTTGCAAAACCATCAATCTTGGAGAAACCAGTTTTACAAACAATTAGAAACCAATCAGTTGTTAGACAACCGACTGCGTTTAGATCTGAACGACCAAAATCTTCAAAACCACGGTTTGCCTCCCAGGTTAATTCAATACAAGTTTTGTCAAAACCAGTCACTTCACAGTCTAGACCTAGTGAAAAGGAATATGTTGTTGCCCAACCACATCATATGAATGCCTCTAGTTCTTCTAGGATTAGTTCAAAGTGTGTGTCAGCTGTGACACAAAAGGAACATGTTAGACATAAAAACAGTACTTAGAACTACAACCTAGAGGATGCTAAGAAAAACACACATGAAAAGACTAGGAATTTGCCTGTTTCTAAGAGTAGTTACATCTCGATTAAAGCGATTCCCGTAGCAGATCACTCTAAGAATTCTAGATCTTTTTCTGACTCCAAACACTATATTTGCTTAACTTGTCAGAAATGTGTGTTTAATGCAAACCATGATGATTGTATAACAAAATTCCTGAAGGAAGTAAATGCTCGTAATAAGGTTTAATCCTCTAAGTCTAGAAACTACAACAAGCCCGTGGAACCAAAAAATTATATTCAAAAACCTGATAGGCAGATTGCTATAGGACAAAGGTTTTCTCTCGACAAGTCTTCCACTGTGCATGAGAAACCAAACACTCCTAGATCTTGTCTTAGGTGGATATCGACGGGTAGAGTTTTTAAGATTGTTGGTCTTAGATGGATACCTATTAGAAAGATGTTCACTAAGTGCAAAACCATCAAGGTTGACAATGAAACACCAAATGGTCGAGATGCTGATATCACTAACCCATATAAATGCAAACAAACTCTTAATGTCAGTGCAGGTAGTCTTTACTTAAGTGCAGGTACATCGTTTACTTATATTAAGGAAACACTCAGGGTTTGGGTGCCAAAAAGATTGATATCTCATCAAGTAGGGGTTCAAGCAATTCAAGCTTGATGAACATCAACAACAATGACGTTTGAACACATCAGTGCAAACCTCGTTCTTCAACGACAATGACGTCTGTTCACTTCAGTTCAGGCCTCGTTCTTCATCGACTATGACGTTTGAACATTGCAGTTCAAGCCTTGGTCCTCAATGTCAACACAATGGCGTCTGCTGATAACTCCTCAGGCCCCGTTCATCAAAGAAAAGAAAGGCGTACGCTTGAGTGCGCTTTATCTTTGGAAGAAGAGAAATCTTCTTGTTTCTGACTATTCTCATCAAAAAACTTCATACTTGCTCCATGCTCGTTCAGACATCAAGTTGATCTACTTCCATCAGATTGGACGTTTATTCACTCGATCAAAAATGGCAACTTCAAATGCAATTTTTGAGGGGGAGAAGTGTGAACAGTGGATCAACCTCATATGCACTTTTTCAATCAAAAATGGCATCCTCATATGCAATTTTTGAGGGGGAGAAGTGTGAACAAATGGATCGACGTACATTTGATTGTTTGTTCACTCACTTGTTGGGCGTCTAATTGTGACTATGGAGTTGATCAGGTATCAATTATTTGAGGTTAAAGTTGACTTTCTTAAAGGCGTGATCTTATTCTATCTTGAAGTCGGGGTTGGTTGGATGCATGACTTTCAATGATAACTTGCTCGTGCTTAAGATTTAAGTTGAAGACTTAGTTTATCTAGTTACCAGCAGTCGAGGTAAATGTTTGACGACCTGGTTAAATATCACTTAAAGGAGTTACGTTGTAGTACTCAGTGTCACACGCCAATGACGTTGTGGATAATCGTAAGAGGTGTTAATGTCTCATACTTTGGATGGGTATTGAGTACTTAGAGATTTGCTTGGAGCACTAATTCTCTACACCGTTCTTCCAACATTATTGCAAGTTCAAGTCACGAGAATGGGGAATTCTACTTCAGTGTCAAGTTTGGTATATCGGGTTTGTTCCATCAGTCATCTCATCAAATAGCCTACTTAAGGGTTGGTAAAGATAGTCAGAGACAGTTTCGGTAGCGGTTGATTCTCACTTGATCCACTTGAGCCAATTTTGTTCTTCTCACAAGATCTCAAGAATATGTGCGTAAAATGTGTTGCTGATTCTGAGGTATCAAAACCAGCAAGGGGGAAGGAGATATACATCTGAATGCACAACGAGTACACGTGATGAACTTTATACTTCTTCTCAATTGAAGATTATTTTGGGAAAACAAATGTTATAACCGCAGAGAAAATCAGTGTTTTAACTCGTGCCTTTTGGTGTATCATTCCAACTACGTGGGGGAAGAGAAAGTCAGTTTCTGATGATAAAAGAGGTACACAATTGTATGATGATTCCTATGGTTAGTCGGTATCCTACTAAAGGAAATGTGTACATCCGGCACTCAGTTGCTTTTATGGTATTGTCTTGGTGTTATCATGTCGACTACATACGGGATAAATTGCTTACACTCAGGACTTAGTTGAATTTGGTATAACAATTCTCATCTGCAAGTTCCTGAAGGGAGATAAAGGGATTTTTGGATCTTGATGATGTGTTTTCGAATTCATTAATGGGATTGAGTGTGTACTTCGGGTTTTTGAGCTTCATACAATGAGACTGATTTCATCTTTCAACTACTTGGGGGAAGCTGTCTCTGGATACTTTTGGTTTGCATTATTTCAGACTTCAGCGGGAAGAAATGTGAGAAGAATTATTCAAGTGTGAGATAATACACTGCTGATCTATTTGATGATCCCCCGAACGAAGAATCACGATGATTATTCTTAAAAGGAGCAGCAATATTTGATGTGGTTTGCTACGGTTTCCGCTGTACACTTACCTTAAGTAAGCTTGAAAGAGAGCTTTGAATCTGCTCAAAAAGAAAATTGTCGGTTTGGGGGGAAGCTATCAAAGCTTCACATTGAAAAAGCTCAAGTTCAGGCGATTATTCAGGAGCCTTGAAAGCTTTGGTGGTGAAAGTTTAAGAGATGTTTACTACAGACTTCCACAACGTACAAGAACGATATCCTTATTTTGGTATTCATGTCATCATCTTCTTAAACTAAATAATATAGTTCGTACATATCTTAAACCAAATTGTAAATAGAAAATTATAAAACCAGAAAAATGTAAATAGAAAAATATTAAAACCAAGAAAAAAAAACATAAAAATCAGAAAAATAGAAAATACCAAAAAATAGTTCCTCTTGGCATGTCGTCTATTTATCGATAACATTTACGGTCTTAGAAATGTCATTCAATAATGACACGGGACTTTAAATGAAGCTCGAGCAGAAGTTAAAATGAATTGTTAAAACATATCATGATGGCTTGCTATTACTTTAGATAGCAACCCGCTTTTCAAAATGGGGAAAGCACATCGCCAAAAAGACGGTTGTTCCTCCCACTGGGTGACGTTCACCCGGGCATGGATTACTTTATATCCATGTTTTTCCCGATTTGATGTACGTTTCAGTGCATCATTTATTGTAAAGGAAGAGAAATCTTCTTTGTATGCAAATAATTTTCCTTCTATGATTCTTCTGAAAATTATTTGTGAGACACATGGTGGTAACATGTTGGTTGAAATTCCTTCAGACTTGGATTGTGCATAAAATTTGTCACTCAATCAATGACTACAGCTCTTTAACTAGAATACGGGTCATTGATTGAGGGGGAGAGTGATTTCAAATTTTATTTCATCAAACGGGTTTCTTGGTTATCTCATAATTGTTAGAAAAGGTTTTGTAGTTAATGGGGTATTAGTTGAAGAGGATCTTACTAAGCTTTATCTCAAATGGCCTAACGTGTCAGTTGTTAGAAAGATTAGGGCATTATGTGAAATTTGCTTATAGTATCCTAGCTTTATGTAACTAAAAGGTCCATTTGTGTCACTCTGGAATCCTCGGTTAATCCTCTAAATACATTAAAAACCAAAATGTAAACGGAGTTAGAAAACCCATTGTGTTTGATGTTCTTTGATACTCCGGTGGCATTTGTATGATCTGATTGAATGAGTTTCAAATGTTGATTGATTATTCTTAGTCGATAGCTGCTTAATTGTTCTTGATTCAGTGCATGTGCACTCAGGATATGCTTAGGTATGTAGCTATCATGTTAGAATCTTGTCCCTAAGCTCCTAAGTTGAATGTTGAAATAAGAATGAATTGCCATGTTCATGATTGCTGATTTCTCTTCATGCTAGATAGCGGTTTGATGTGTTTCCTGACTGTGGTTTGATTATGAGATGAATATGGTATTATGAGTTGGCAAGCTGCTACGTGGTAGCTATTAATGAAAAGTGAATCTGTATGTATGTATATCTGTGTTGATATTCGTATGCAGATTCCATAGCCAATATGAATGTGCCAGTTCCTGCTCTAACCATTTGATCAGATGTTCAAACTCTATTGACTGGCTCTGAATTCACCGCAACAACAACATCAACAACAACAACAACAACAACAATGTCTTCACCACCACCACCTTCATTTCAACAAAGCAGTACTTATTCTGGTCTTGCCAAGTGGGGATCTACAACATTTGAGAAATTTTTGTTGGTGGATGGATAATTGATGTTGACTACTGACTCCCTCAAAGAAGCGGATGATCACATCTTCTGTGCAAAAAGGTCAATATCATTTGTGTCATAACGATTATCTTTGTACATGATAAGTAGTGAATCTCCCTCATAAATTGAGGGGGAGCAGTTGCATGTTTCATTATCAGCACATATTAAAACTGACCATATTTTCTCCCATAATTTCTAACTTATTTAAATCAATTGGGATCACAAATCTCAAGTGGTTTGAAATTTTTGATCGGGGGAGAGAATGTGATTTAAATATGAAATCTAATAAAATGTGACTTTTGGACTCATGTGTAGGCTCCCAAATATGTGCTAAACTCTTTCGTATATCGATGCACATATTGAGGGGGAGCAAATGGTTTATGATGGCAATTGTGGAAGAATACCAAAGACCGACCAATCTTATTTTAATGTACTGGAGTTATAAGGATGGTGAGGTTAGGTATTAGTTTCCATGACCCAGCCAGAACCGGAGGGATCTTCCCAGGGACAATCCTCTATTTAGAATAGAAGTCCTTAGGAATAATTAAAAAGGAGAAAAGTGAATAAGGGAAGAGTGCCGACTGAGATGGAGCTAGTACTGGAACAAACCCAACAAGGTGCTAGTAATGAAGTCTCGGTAAGCGCTGAAGGGGTTGAAGAATGAAAAAGAAATGTAAAGATAAAGGGTGAAAAGAAAGAAGCTCTCTTTACACTTTAGGCAGAAACCGGGTCAATACATATGCTGTCAGAATCACTTAGTTGATTGCTGACATTGAAGACAAAGTATCATGGATCCAGTGATACGCTGCACAACCCTCCCTAGCCACTCAAGGTCCCTCAAAGGACTCTTGTTTCATTTGTCACGGAGATCAATACATATATATCAGCTCTCTCACTCCGAGTTAGATGATATTGAAAAGGTGGCAGTCCTCTCTAGCCTCCGATCACTAAATCAAAATGCACCATTGAGTCTAGAGCCAAGAGATCATCCATAAATCTCATTAGGACACATTTCCAATATGCTTGCTATTTCATACACCGTGAAAAGTAATAAAACATATATTAAGAGTCCTATGCATTATCCTTGTGGTATTGCCAGAACATCCGAGTGATACGTAAAGTATTCACAATGAAGATGGAAATCCATCTAGAGCCAACATCAAACAAGCTCTTGGTGGGTGACATGTGAGATCCTTCATGGATCAAACTTGTGACAACTTGAAAGATACGATAGGGCGATTCGCTTTTGAATCAATCCTGCTACAGGAAATGGATTGACGGATGCTTTTGGAAAACCCTTCAATGTGCTCACCAACTGATTTTCGAGCACATTGATTGTGAAAATTTTCAAACAAAAGTGTTTATGACAGAAATGTGATTCAATGTATAAAACCCTCGTCGTGTTGCATAAAATGTTTATCCAGTGACACGCGAGTGATTTTTCTGATCAATTCCTCATCAATCAGTGGGTATTCTATTCACTGATTCACTCTACCGTGCTGTCTGCTTTGAGACGTTCTGGTATGAGAACATGCTTGTATGACGATTCCAATGATAATTCATTGAATGAGTCTTTACAACAAGCTGGAAATTCTTGTCAAGGGGAATCTTCTTTAAAGGGGATTCTACCTGATCACAGGTCGGTCCTCACGGATCCGAAGGTTAATCCAACCACACCGAGCGAATGACAAAGCCATATTCGTTCTCCAACTTTATTGCTAACTGTTTTATTTCAGATTCATATAAAGATGGTGATGGTGGTACCTGATTCCAGCAGAGACATATCAATCCACACTCCATGCTCACACTTACAAATCATTATCAAAGACATCATGATAGCTAAAAGACCTACAACACAGCTTCCGCAACTCTAATGATAATTATCATGATCCAGAAAAGTGTGAGCATGCAGTCCAAAGGTCACAACAAATCACATGGAGGCAATATTACAATGGATGAGCTTAGAGATTTACGGTGGCTGGTGATCTCAAAGAAGGCTCAAAAATCACAACTTCACATGGAGACGATGTTGCAATATGACTAGAAGACATATGTTGGATGATATTCTCAAAGATTTCTCAAAGATCATCCAAGGCAAAAGATCTGTCATCAAAAGTTCACTGCTGAATGCACAAAGATCAATAACATTGAAGAATCAAAGACTACGAGCTATGAAGTTAAATTCATATGATAGAATGCTAGAATTTAAAATGTAATTTTCGGGGTGACCTCCCTTAGGGGGAGATTGTTAGGAATATAAATATTCATATGAAGACTCGGTCACCCCGAGTATTTATTTAGCATTTATATAGCTCGTAGGATTATTAATATTATTATTATTAGTTTAGTTATACTATTATTTTTGGAGTTGGGTCGGGTCTTTACCCACTGTCAGCTCACTCCACAGCCCACTAGGGGCAACCTAGCTAGTACTATAAATACCCCTTCCCAAGTGTGGGAAGGGTTGGAGCTTTTCATTCTCTAATCATTCAACACATATTTTCCTTCATCTTCTCTCTCTAGAAAAGTTCCCAACTTCTCACTATCTCTCTAGAATACGATCTATCATTATTATTGTGTTTGTGTTATGATTTGGAGTATCTTACAGCTATGAACTCACCTCAGTCCAGCAATGCAATAACACAACAATATCAGGAGCAGAATAGCAAAATAAACCAAACAGTAGTACAACACAACAGCTTAAGGGTAGTATAGCACAACAGTAACTATGATAGCACGGCGCAACGGACTCGGCACAACCTAATAATATAAAGACTCGTCTCAAAATATATTTCATAAATCAAATGTGCAAGGGTTTCCAAAGTTAACCAATTCCATTCCAAAAATAATCTTGTTATATCTGTTTATTAGAGTTTGGTATCATCGTTTGTGTAGCGGTGAAAAGACACTGACTCAAGTGTACACACGCCAAAAGAGTGACAATAACGGGATCGTCGCGGAAGGGATAACAAGAAGTCAAGAAAAGATGACGGAGATAACCCAATGAAATCACGCATAATAAACATACCAAGTAGTTGAAAAGATTGGTAGTCGTCGGTTATAATCCCATTAAGTTTTATAAAACATACACGTTTTATATATTTAAGCAAAAATTCATCATGACTTATACGTTCGTAGAACGTTTCATGTCAACTGATTTTATTAGTTTCCAAACACGCTTGAGTTGGCAAAGGATTATAGATATTATAGTTCGTTAGACGATATTTTCACATTGTTTATCCGTTACGGCTCAAATACATTAAATTCCTCATGAGTCTATGTTAGGATTATAAATATTCATATGAAGACTCGGTCACCCCGAGTATCTATTTAGCATTTATATAGCTCGTAGGATTATTAATATTATTATTATTAGTTTAGTTATATTAGTATTCATGGAGTTGGGTCGGGTCTTTACCCACTGTCAGCTCACTCCATAGCCCACACTGGGCATATTATGTAAGTGTATAAATACCCCTCTCCACCAAAGGAGAGGGTTGGACCTTTCATCACTTTAATCTAACCTTCTCTTTTCTCTCTCTACAAAGGCTCCCAAATTTCTTCTCTCTCTAGAATTCCTTCACTATTCGGCCTAATCTAAACCATACGAGTTATATGTGATTGTGAACATCTTACAATTGGTATCAAGAGCCATGGTTAGGTTCATTTGAGCGTATTTGTTCACGGATTTCTTTGGTTTTATGGTTTCTTTTTGGTTCGAATAGAAAAGGTTAAAAATCTCTCATTTGTGTTTTGTTCATGGTTAAATATGTGAAAATCTTGTACTTTCTTGTTTAAGATTGGTATACAAGCTTTGTTTAGTTGTTGGATTGTTTGTTTCAGTCATATATTGAAAGTTTGTGTGAATTCGAGTGAGTGTTCTTCGTTGCGATTTGAGTCTCGTCTAGACTTTCTTCGTTGCGATTTGTATTCTGTTAGGAAATTGTTGGTTGTGATTTGATAACTTTGGATTCTGCTATTTGACTTATTACTTAAAAGGGAAAAAGAAGACAAACCACAAGAAAGGGACTGTTTTGGCGTTCTGTGTGTAACGATTTGACCAGATAGCGACTGTTCTGTCCGGTAGTGCCTGCGATTTGGTAGCTGCGATTTGGGTAGTTCCGGTTTCGATTTGGGTATTCTGGTTGCGATTTGATAGTTGCGATTTGGGTATTCTTGTTGCGATTTGATCGTTGCGATTTGAGTATATTCGGTTGTGATTTGTGTCTGCGATTTGAGGCTGTGACTTGCGATTTGAGTCATTGCGATTTGAATTACAGTTGACTAATTGCGATTTGATTATTTGCGATTTGACAAGTTGCGATTTGACGTGTTGCGATTTAACTGATTGCGATTTGACCAGTTGCGATTTGACGTTGCGAGTTGACACTTCCGATTTGACTTATTGCGATTTGGTTGATTGCGATTTGACTTGTTGCGATTTGACAAACTGTGACTTGACTTGTTGCGATTTGATCAAATTGAGATTTGACTTCTTTGAATTGAATCTTGAAGATCAGTATTGTAATTCACTCTTGGTTAATTCTTGTTGACTGCACGGTTTCTTTTGTTGACTTTAGAAAATCCCACAAAAGATTCGATTTTCTCGATTTAAATCACAAAAGTTGTAAAATCCCATCTATATCATGGCAAGCACTGCTTCTGATGACATCCAAGCTGCCGGGTCAGATACCCGCCCTCCTATGCTTGATAGGACGGATTATGAGTCATGGGTACAAAGAATTTGACTCTACTGCTTGGGAAAAGAAAATGGATTTAACATTCTTAAATCCATTGATGATGGACCATTTCAAATGGCACCACTCGAGATGCTGTGGCTACTGCTGAGGATGGAACGGTCACTCTTGGGATTGATAGGCCACGTTAATACAATGATCTGAATAAGGAAGAAAAGAAGCGAAATGATGCTGACGTCCGAGCTTCCAATATTGTAATTCAAGGCCTGCCTAAAGATGTTTACAAACTCATCAACTTCAACACTGAAGCCAAAGCTGTTTGGGACAATGTCAAGATGCTTCTGGCTGGATCAGAATTAACAAAAGAAGATCATGAGTCACAACTGTATGATGAGTTTGAGCATTTCAAGATGAACCCTGGTGAAAACATCACTGATTACTATGTGAGGTTTCACAAGCTGGTAAACGACATGTGAATCATCATAATTACTATGCCAAACATCCAACTCAATTCCAAGTTCGTGAACAACATGTCACCTGAATGGGACAGATTTGTCACTGCAATCAAGCTCAACAAAGGTTTGAGGCAAACCAATTATGAACAACTATATGCTTATCTTCAACAACATGAAAAAGCATGCTGTTTATGTTCGTCGACTAAGGGAAAAACTCAATCCAACAACAACCAATGATCCACTCACATTGATTTCAAATGTTCAGCCGTACAATCAACCACAACTTGATCAAGCATATCATCATCCTGTCTCATCACAGAATCAGACATTATTTGCTCAATCATCAATGCACCCACAACCTACTATGAACCCTCAACTGGATTCAGGGTATTCTCTCACTGATCAGAGGATTGATGATCTTTCCAATCAAGTCTCCTTGCTTGTTCAACAGTTCCGAGCAACACTCCCTCAAACCAACGATCACTTCAAACTTCCTCAAACCCACGCAACCAAGTAACTGTGGAAGATGGAAGAATTATTGTTCAGAATGTTCAAGGAAGACAAAATGTGAATCCAAGGAATGTTGGTAGGGGGAATATTCAAAACAGAGGTGGAAATGTCAACCAAGGACAAGGAAGGCAAGCAAAGTGTTACAACTGTGGTGGGTTGGGACACATTGCTAGGAATTGCAATCAGCCCAAGCATCCTCAGAACTCTTGTAGGATCGAGTACTTCGAGCTTGATTGAGCTTGGTTAAACGAGAACCTCTAGGTGTAAGACTTGTGTTTATGCGGAAACTAAACAACAAGAATATTAAAGAAGAAAAGACAATGATCCTCTATGGATCAGACTATGAACTAATAATTGTGTTATTGAATATTGTAATCGTTAAAGGTCCATTAAACTCATAGACGGGATGTTTCTTTTATAATGATAAGAAACCCTAACCCTAACCCGTCTTACAAGAAAACGTGTGAAGAGATAAACATCAATCTCTTCTAAAAATAAATCTAACAACCTGTCTAAACATACGGATAACAAACAATAATGTCCGCAGTAATAAACACTATTGGCAGAAACAAACTTAACTATCGGCAGGAACCAACCGCAGCAACAATGGATAACTATCGACAGGAACCAGCTTCACTATCGGCAGCAATGAGAAATTCCTTATTTCTCAGAGATCCTAACAATCCTCCCCTAATCTTGAGGTTGACTAGGTTAACCTGCAAGATTCCAATGTGATAGAGCTTTAACTTCTCAGGCTTGAGGATTGCGAATTAGCAGCAGCAATAAGTAGTAACCAGCAGCAACATCTATAATCTGCAAGATTCCAACATCTATAGCAGCAACTTCAATAGTTCAGCAGCAATAGGAAATCTTCTTCAAAACATGTAAACTGGTCACCATGACATTCACTTGAGCTTGACTACTACTTATGACAATATGTACATCAAATCATTTAAGTTTCATACTATTCTCATCACATCCAGGTGTGTTAACTCCTGTGAGAGGTGAATCATTGAAAATTAATGGATTTGATGTCTCTTTACCAATAGCCATCACTACTGGAGTAGCCAATGTTTAGGTTTGTTAGACCATGGTACATTGATAACCATCTGATTTATTAGCAAATCAGCAACTATAAATGGATTTGACTTGTCTTTACCTGTAGCCGTTTGCTCAGGACTAGCCAATTCTTAGGTTACAGCAAACCTTGGTGAATTGAATACCAAATATGGATACCAAGTGTCTTTACCACAAACCATACTTTTGTGGACTAGCCAATTCTTTGAATCCCATAAAGGGTTACATCCATGGTGAATTGAGAACCATTTCAACTCTTAGGAATGAACCATCGGTGAGTTGAGATACCCTATAGCTTTGAGCAAGCCATTACAGCTATCAACGGATTTGATAATCACACTAGAGCCGTACCCTCATGGTGAGTCAACTCTTTCTTGTCTGCAAGACATGGTGAGTTGAATACCATTTAAGGTGAAGGTGTAAACACCAACACTGTACCTGCAAGGTGTTGCTCAAAACCAACTTATTAGCACACAAAATATACATAATTTTTTTTTTTTTTTTTTTTTTTTTAAACTAATAACAAGAAATCAGAAACAAATCCAAATAAAAGAAAGAAAACAAGAAAAGAAACCAAAAGAAAGAAATATAGAAAGATATACAACAACAACAAGAAGCCTCCCCTTAAGCTACAACCTCCCCTCAAACTCAGTATCTAGGGATTTACCATCCCAATATGGACCACCAAATGTTTAAACCTTGGTCCATCAAAAGCCTTGGTCAGCAGATCAGCCACATTGTCATCAGTATGAATCTTAAGCACCTGAATAAGATGCTTCTCATAAGCATCTCTTATGAAATGGTGTTGAATCTCTATATACTTTGTCCTTTGATGATAGACAGGATTCTTAACAATACACATAGTGCTTTGATTATCAATAAAGATCTTAGTGTTCATGAAGTTGAACCCATAATCCAACAGCTGATTTTGCATCCAAAGAACCTGTCCACAGCAACTAGCAGCAGCAACATACTCTGCCTCAGTAGAAGATGTAGCCACTATAGTCTGCTTCTTGCACTGCCAAGAAACCAACCTCCTACCCAGAAACTGACAACCTCCATTAGTTGACTTCCTATCAAAGTTAGCCCCAGCATAATCACTATCACTATAGGCTTCCAACACAAAAGGAGAATCTTTAGGATACCAAAGTCCCATCTTAGGCTGTCCTTTCAAATACTTGAAGATTCTCTTAACTGCATTTAGGTTAGAAGTCAAGGGTATAACCTGATGTCTAGCACATGCACCAACAGAAAACATGATATCAGGTCTTGAAGCTGTCAAATACATGAGAGATCCAATCATGGACCTGTATAGATGAACATTAATAGCAGCATCAGGTTCATTATTGGATTTAGGCTTTGGAGGTTCAAATGGAGTTGTGGCTATCTTCACATTTTCCATATCAAACTTCTTAAGTATGTCATAAACATACTTCTCCTAATAGATAAAGATCCCATCTGGTTTCTGCTTAACCTGAAGACCTAAGAAGAAAGTCATTTCACCCATAGCACTCATCTCAAATTCAGTCTTCATCAATTCTTCAAATTCCCTGCACCAGGCTTCATTAGTGGAACCAAAGATGATATCATCTACATAAACTTGTACCAGAATGATATCTTTGAAGTTCTTTCTGATAAAAAGAGTTTTATCAATAGCCCCTCTTCTGTAACCATGTTTTAGCAAAAAGGCTGAAAGCCTTGCATACCAATCCCTTGGTGCTTGATGAAGACCATAAAGTGCTTTAACCACTTTGTATACCAAATCAGTATTCTGAGGATCCAAAAATCCCTGTGGTTGAGTAACATAAACCTCTTCCTCAATCCTTCCATACAAAAATGCACTCTTCACATCCATCTGATATACTACAAACCCCATAAATGAAGCAAAAGCCAAGAACAATCGGATAGCTTCAACTCTTGCCACTGGTGCAAACACCTCATCATAATCAATCCCCTCTTCTTGTCTATGACCTTGAGCTACTAACCTAGCTTTATTTCGAACCACAATTCCCCTAGCATCTCTTTTATTCTTTAGAATCCATTTAGTTCCAATAGCATGCTTTCCTGCAGGCAAAGGTACCAACATCCATACTTTCTGATTCTGGAACTGCTGCATTTCCTCTTGCATAGCCTCAACCCAATCATCATTAGCAAGGGCTTGAGCTATACTACTTGGTTCAACTTGAGATAAGAAACAAGCATAGAGACAATGTAAATAATCAGTATGATTTCTCCTTAACTGATCCTGTATATAACTGAGAAAAGCAGATTCTCCAAACTTGGGTTGATGTAGTTTACTTCTTGTTTGAACAGGGGAATTTAGATCTCCAAGAATCAAAGACTGAGGATGAACTGTATTGATCCTCTTGGTAACAATGGGATTGACATCAATGGAGGATGCCTGATTAGTAATTGAGGGGTTGAAGTCATCATCATATGAGGAAGAAGTGAAAATGCCTGTTCTAGATTGATGATGAGGATCATCCAGCTTATCTCTTGAAGAGACTGAATTTCCAAGATCAGAAGGAATTGGAAATCTTTCAGGGGAGTTATCAATACCCAAAGAATCAATAGATGGAGTAGACACAGGAACATCAGCAGGAATGGAGACATCAGCAGAAATTTTAGAAGAATCGGCAGGAACAGATCCACTACCAGCAGAAATGGTAGCAGCAGGAACAGGAATACCACCAGTCGAATTCAGTTGCCTTCTAACTTCAGCTTCAGCATTTCTCAAAATCTCCTCTGTCTCCTTAGAAAATCCAGAACCAAACATTTCAGCAGCTCTCTTGGCATTATACTCTTGTCTTTGAAGCCTAGCAAGATCTTCTGCAAAACTAGAATCACCTCCAGCCATATCAGAAGAATCTTTGAGCTTTGAACCTGAAATGTTGTTAGAGGGAAAAGAAGGAACAACAATAGGTCGTTCATCACTCTCTGCATCAGAATCATCATCTGAGGTACCTGCACTGTTAGATTGAAAAACATGTGTACCAACAGATAGATTTGATTTGAATCTATTATAACCTAAAGAGTCAGTCAAATAGTCCAGATCAAAGTACCACTCTGGACCTGCACCCTGCAAATTAGGTTTATCCTCAAGATATCTTAAGTTGAGAGTCTCTTCTATTCTTTTAGAAGACAGATTATAAACCCTATAGGCTTTACTATGAGCAGAATATCCAACAATAAATCCTTCATCAGCCTTCCCATCAAACTTGCCAAGGTAATCACTATTGTTCAAAATAGTGACATGACATCCAAAAGGCTTAAGGTAACTAATGTTTGGAACCTTCCCAGACAAAAGTTCATAAGGTGTTTTATTATGAGGACTAGTAATAGATACCCTATTTAACACATAGCAAGCAGTGCATACTGCTTCAGTCCAAAACATAGTGGGCATCTTAGATTCAGCTAGCATAGTCCTAGCTGCTTCTATCAGGGTCCTATACTTCCTTTCTGCAACCCCATTTTGTTGTGGAGTTCTAGCATTACTATAGTCCCTTTTTATCCCCTTACTCCCACAGAGTTCTATAAGATTCGAATTCTTAAACTCTGTGCCATTATCACACCTTATAGACTTAACCTTTTTACTTAGCTGATTTTCTATTAAGGCAATAAAATCCCTAATCACTGGATAAGTTTCATCTTTAGTACCCAAAAAGAAAGTCCAAGAAAACCTGCTAAAATCATCTGTAATCACCAGGCAGTAATACTTGTGGTCAATACTTCTGATAGAAGTAGGACCAAAGAGATCCATATGAAGAAGCTGCAGAGGCTCAATGATGGTGCTCACAGCAGTGATAGCCTTGTATGAAGCTTTGTGTTGCTTTCCTTTGGTTGCAGGCAACACAATTGTGTTCATTCGAGAAGATCTTGAGAGGAAGCCCTTTAACCAAACCATTCTTAGCCAGCTTGTTTATGGTCTTGAAATTCACATGAGCCATTCTTCTGTGCCATTTATTAGATTCATCCACAGAAGCTTTTGCAACCAGATAAGCAAGTGAACCCTCAGGCTGAACATCACTAAGATTGAAGCTGTAAAGATTGTAAGTCCTAGGAACTTTAAGTTCAACCTGACTTTCATCAGGTAACTTGAAGTCTTTGGACAGCACAAAGCAATCATTCTCAGTGAAGAGAACACTGTTCTTCTTGTCACAGATTTGAGAGACAGAGAACAAATTGAAGTTTTGGAGTTCCTTCACATAAAGCACATCTTCAAAGTCCAGCTTGGCAGTTTTGATAGTTCCCTTCCCAGTAATTATGCCATCTCCTCCTCCAAATGTCACAGTACCTCCATTCAAAGGCACAAAGTCATGCAGTCTTTCTAAATTTCCTGTCATACTCCTGGAACACCCACTGTCAACAATCCCAACATCTTTACTTCTAAATGGAAAATCCTGATACAAAGAATACATATACAACATTAGATACAAGAGAGACCCAAGCCATTGCTGACGTGAGCCTGCCTAGTGGATCAATAAGAATTAAACCCTGGAGATTGATGAGATCCACCATTGATCTTGGACCCCATTTTCATATGTTGGTTATTGATTCTCCAAGAACAACCTGCTGAGGACTTAACAGCAGTTTTCCATCTTGCCCCTCCCTTGTGCATGGTGTCAAAACAAACAGGTCTCATATCATTTTGAAAGTAAGTGCTAGTAGGTCTGCTGAAAGGTCTAGTAGTATTGCTTCTCCAACCAGCAGGATTAACCCTACCGGCAGGAACTGAATAAGCAGCAGCAACAAGCTTATCAGCAGCAACAGGCTTCCCAGCATAAACTGGCTTGTCAGTAGCAACTAAAGTTCTCCTTGCTGCTTGAGGAATATAAGGGGGAATATCATTGACATTTTTCCATACAGACCTATTTTGACAAGCATATAAACCCATCTGTTTTTCATAATAGTCACAATCTTTAATAAGATGATCATAACTACGACACACAAAGCAAGATTTCTTTCTAGGGGACTTTTTCTTAACATTATTTTTCTCATTGCAAACAGAATAATTCAAACCAACACATGAAACAAAACTATCCTTAACAGAATTAAAACCACAACCAACATTGTTTGAAACAAAACCACAACTAGAAACATTATTGTTTGAAACAGAACCACAACTAGAAACATTATTGTTTTTAACACTATCAAAAGAAATATCTTCAAATGCAGCTGTCTTTGATTGAGATTCATCAGTAGCTACTTCTGAGGAGAGATCTTCTGACTTTATTGAAGATGACTTGTCACTTGATCCACATGTGGCATAGTCATTAGTCTTGATTTCTGAAGATTTGTCACTGTAAGAACAAGAGACAAATTCATTAGAGTCACAATCAAGATTAGCCAAGTCCTTTGCCTGTTTGCCATAGATCATTCGTGAATCATCAAAGTCATCAAAAGGATTAGCAGGTTTAAATGTTCTAGTTATGGGTGGAGGAACAACATTCATTCCTCCTTCCTTCACATACTTTACAGGTTTTCTATAATCTACAGGTTTCGGGTCAAAAACACTATACTCATTAGGGTCATAAAATTGATTTGGCCCTATCAGGTCACCGAACCCTAAACCTCTTTTAGTTTTAGTAGACATAGAACTATCAATAAGCATGTGAAGGTTTTTGGATGAGTCTTTCCACTTATCAAATCTAGCCAAGGAATTATCTAGCTTAGACTGTAAATCCTGATTTTCTAACACTACCTTAGCTTTTCCCCTTTCAGAATGTTTAAACTCATTAGTGGCATTTTTTAAATCTCTTTCCAAAACCTTTATTTTCACTTCATAAGCAGACTGTTGTTGATACCAGACCTTTTGTTGTTCTAATGTTTTAACAGCCTTTTTATGAGCCTTAAGTTGTATAAAATTATCCTTATATTCACTTTCTTTATCATCAAATTCTTGTTTTAGTTTAGCATATAAAGATTCACAACCAAATGGGCAGTTTTGTACCTGAGATGGATGACCCATCATTCCAAACTGACCAGCCACTTGTTTTTTCTCACCATATCCAGCTATCATCCCATAGACTTTCGCTGCTCCACTTGCAACAGCTTTCTCATGATGTTCCCAGTCCACCATTGAATCCACAGATACCAAGGCCTTGGGGTCCTCTGATTCCAACTCTTGAATTTTGAAAGCAGAATACCGAGCTTTATCATCCACCTTCTTATCTGTGCATTCCCTGGCAAAATGTCCTGTTTGAGAACATTTATAGCACCTCACCTTCCTTCTGTCAAACCTGGCAGGCTCCTGTCCATCAAAGTTGACCCTTCTTCCTGCCTTCTTTTCAAACCTATCCATCTTCAATGATATCATAGCCACCTGCCATCTTATGTCCATCTCTTCCATATCCAATTCATCAATCTGATTGAAATCTTCATAAACAATCTTCTGCTAAGGTGTACTCTCAGCAACAAATGAATGAAGCACCTCCTCTAGAATATCATCAGATCTTGTCTGAGATTTTGGTGTGGCAGGTTAGTAGGAAAGTGATGAAGATGATAGGGTCAGACTTTTTCCATATGATGCTTTATTAGCACCAGAGGTACTAACAAAAGCAGTATGGGTTGGAGTTTGAGGTGAATAGGTGGAATACCCTTTGATATCAATTTCAAGGGTTTTCAGCTTGTTGTACAGATCATCAAAACTCATAAAATCCAGTCCACCTTTGGCCTTAAGTGTTATGGAAACCTGAGACCAGGATGGAGGCAAGGCCCTCAGAAACTTGGTGTTGCAGTCCTCATCGTCTGGCCTAGCTTTCAACTGGTTGAGTTGGCTCAGGATCTTGTGAAACCTGTCATACCCTTTGTGAATCCCCTCAGCCTCAGAGATCTTAAATTCCTAGAACTCTTGCTTGACCATAGACTTTCTCATATTTCTGGATTCATCATTCCCACCAAATCTGGCTTTTACAGCCTGCCAGATCTTTCTAGCATCATCAAGGTGATGGAAATCACTCATATGATCCTCTGGAATAGCTTGAAGTAACAGGGTTCTTGCCTTGGGTTCCCTTTGAACAGCAAGGTGTTCTTCTGCTGTAACAGGTGGCTCTATATAGATATTGCCATCATTATCCCTTCCAGTATTCTTCTTGCTATTTCCCCTAAGAATCACATTCCACAGATTGTAATCACTGTTCGTGATCCAATATTCCATTCTCATGGCCCAGACTTCATACTCATCTTTCTTTAGGTATGGGAATTTAGCATTGTTATTGGACATAGTGGTGACGATTTGTGTTTGGACTTGTGATGTTTCAGGTTTGGGTTGGTGATCTTTCTGGTTAATGACATTATTTTGAGGGATTTCGTCTTCCATTGAAAGAGGGTTAAGAGATATGAAAGAGAACTTTTTCTTCTTTATCAGAGATCCTCACTAGGCTCTGATACCACTTGTAGGATCGAGTACTTCGAGCTTGATTGAGCTTGGTTAAACGAGAACCTCTAGGTGTAAGACTTGTGTTTATGCGGAAACTAAACAACAAGAATATTAAAGAAGAAAAGACAATGATCCTCTATGGATCAGACTATGAACTAATAATTGTGTTATTGAATATTGTAATCGTTAAAGGTCCATTAAACTCATAGACGGGATGTTTCTTTTATAATGATAAGAAACCCTAACCCTAACCCGTCTTACAAGAAAACGTGTGAAGAGATAAACATCAATCTCTTCTAAAAATAAATCTAACAACCTGTCTAAACATACGGATAACAAACAATAATATCCGCAGTAATAAACACTATCGGCAGAAACAAACTTAACTATCGGCAGGAACCAACCGCAGCAACAATGGATAACTATCGGCAGGAACCAGCTTCACTATTGGCAGCAATGAGAAATTCCTTATTTCTCAGAGATCCTAACAACTCTGATTACTTCAAGGACAAGATGTTGCTGATGCAAGCTCAGGAAAAGGGAGCAGTTCTGGATGAGGAAGAGCTTTTGTTCCTTGCTGGTGATGGGGGAAACACATTTTATGCAGATGTGGATGACCAACGGGTTCAAGATATGGCCCTCAACGACCCAAACATCTTCCAAGCTGAAGATTGTGATGCATTTGATTCGGATGTTGATGATGAACCCACTGCTCAGACTATCTTCATTGCCAATATATCTTCTGTAGTCTCATCACCTCAACAAGCTAGTCCTTCCAATGCATCTGTCATATCTGAGGTACTAAAACTTTATGACACATATAACATGGTAGATGAACAGAAGATTCCCACAGAAGTACAACAGACAGACGATGTTGAATCAAATACTGTTAATATGGGAAACAACAATGTTATTTCATATGAACAATATGTGAATCACAACGACGTGTCTGATGTACCAAGTAGTGCATCTTCTGTTGTAGAAAATGCCTGTGTTGTAGAAAATGCTTGTGTGGTAGATAATACTTGTGAGTTGCATGAGAACAACGTGTTTATCCCCGATGACACCTTGATCACTAGGCTTAACATATATAAAGATCAGGTTGCCATATATGAACAACGTGCAAAATTTGAGCTAAATGAACGTGAACGGAAAATGGATTGTCAAATGCGTACATTTGTCACAGAACGTAATTTAAGGGAAGAAACATTAAAAAGGGAGTTAGATTCATTAAGAACACAACTTAATCAAACTGTTAAGCAAAAACAGGAGATTCAAGAAAGTGTAATTACACTAAAACAGGACTTCAAAGAAAAAGAATCAAAACTCCTAAATGATTTTTCCAGACTTAAAACGTTGAAAAACAAGATTGAGAACAAGTTGTACACACAAGACCAGACCAGACAAACTGCTCAAATGATGCAAAAGCATAAAAAATTATGTGATAAACATAGTGAATATAATGTAGGTGAAACTAAATTAGCTCTTCTTAGGAATGCTAAGGTAGCCCAACCTGCTTTATATGATGGAAATGAAATGCTTAAGACTGTTCATGCACCCCCTGATGTGTCATCACTTGAAGAGAGTAATGAGATAGAAGACAGAAACAGAGAGAGATTAGCTAAAAAAATGAAGGACCCAAAATGTATAGCCAAACGAGTCATAGTTAAACCTCATAATTACAATGAGCAAAATCGGTCGACTATCTTTGCACCTCAAACTAAGTTAACTCCTGAGCAAATATTTTGGTCTTTGGACATATAAAAGAGAAAGGCTGATGCAATTAAGGACAATACCCCACCCCTTAGGAAAATAGCGGCTTCAATGGTGTATCCTCCCAATACACCGAGGCACTTAGTTCCGTTAACTCTTCCCACAGAATGTAAAACTCTAATTAGCATATATGTTCTTTTTCAACTATTTGCTGATTTTGATAAAACTTGTAAAAAGAGAATTACACCAACGGGAATTACTGAAGGGGAAAGAGGTTTTGAACTAACCAAAGAATGCTACTTCACTGAGGTGATTCCATTCTTTAAGCTTCTTAAGGAACATTTTGAGGGTATGCAAACAACCCTTAGAAATGACGTAAATGAGATGAAAGCAGTATTTAAAGATATGGAAAATGAAGTGTCCCAATGTGCGATAGAACTTAAGAGTCGTGAGATTGAGAGAAAAAACATTCTCATCACCAATGAGAATTTGATTGCTAAATGTGTTGCCCAGGATGTGTTTTATACTACTACTGATGCTACACTAACTGCTTGTCAATTTCATGAACTGTCTGTTGCACTGAATGCTTCCCAGAATCGTGTTGTTGAGCTTGAGGGAGAGAATTGGAAATTGCATGAGAAAATTCAAAATGATGACCATGATAACATGGTTAAACGTTTTTCAAAACTAGAAGTTGATCATCTTAATTTGCAATTAAAATATCAACACTTAGAAGAAAGATGTAAAATCTCAAATGCAAAGACATCTTCGGATGCTCCTGAATTTGATACATATTTTGAATAGCAAACGCGATGAAATAATTCAAGCTCACACTAACACGATTCGACAATTGAGGGCTCAAATCACCCAATTAAAATCAAACAAGAGTAATGTATATAGCACCAATAAACCATCGTCTTTAGATTCTCAGAATTTTCACTATCAAGACACCATCAATAAGTTACACCATGAAAATGAGTGTTTTAGAGCTGAAAATTCAAAAGTCAAACAGCATTTCAAAGAGTTATATGACTCAATTAAAGTCACATGTAACAGTCATAATGAAAAGATAACCTCTTTGTTAAATGAAATCGAGAATCTAAAGACTCAGGTGAAAGGGAAAATGCCAATTATCACTGGTAATAATGATGTTTCAAAGGTTTCTGCTTGTTGTAAGTATGCTGTGGATGTTGTACCTATTTCGCCTCCCCTTAGGAATAATAGGTCTGCCCATCAAGTATATCTCAATCACCTTAAGGAAAGCCTTGATATCCTTCGTGAGATCGTAGAAGAGGATAGGATTGATAAACCACATGATAATGCAATTGTAGATGCATGTTTCCTCACTAAATGGTCTCAGGAACTGTTAGAATATGTCATTGGCACAGGTCCTAAGAATGAAAACAAAAGAGATAGATTTGTTGCATCATCCGCTACAACTAGGATTAAGCATGTAAACTTTGATCTACCACTGAGAACATCTGAACCCAACACATCAAAATCAGGAAAACAAATGACAGTAAAACAAACTAATGTTCCCATCATTACTTCTACAAGAGTAAACAGTGACACCAAAGCTAGCGGGTCAAAGCCTAGAGGTAATGCAAGGAAAGATAGGACTGCGCCGGCTAAAAGTGGTCACGAGAAGAAAGTAGAAGTCCAACCTAGGAACAATAAGTTTGTAATGAATGGAATGAATCGTGTTGATTCTAGTATTAAAAGTACTGTAATTAATTCGAATTCTAATGCAATTTGTTAGACATGTAATGAATGCTTAATTTCTGGTAATCATGATGAATGTGTTGTGTCATTCTTGATGTCTTCTCAACGATCCCCAGTTAAGAATGTTAGGAAACCTAAACTGATTAAGCAAATTTGGAAAACAACAGGAAAATTGTTTGCTCATGTTGGTTACACTGGTACAGAATGTGGATTTAGTCACACATGCTGTTTTTCGAACAGCAACACAGTCGCTTTTTTATTTGACTAAATGTACCAGAATAAAATAAACAGCCACACTTGATCCGACTTGCGTGACCATTTCGGAATTACATTTGAAGCTACAGCCACACATTTGAATATTTTCGTGACTATACGTATCTGGTAAAAAAAATTGATTTTTTAGTCACTTATAATTTGGGACGTGTGACGGATACAAATACGGTTGAGACATTAGTCACACTATATATATACATATGTGACAAATATATGTCACGCAATTGAAAAGTGTGACCAAAATCCATATATGGTCACACGAAGTAATTGTGTATGTGGCTAAATCATATACTCAAGTTTGTCACACATTATTTAAGCGTGACTGCTAGTTTTTGTTGAAAATTTAGCCACATATGAATTTGAAATGTGTGACAACTGAAAAGTAAGTTTGAAGCATAGTCACGATATGCATTTAAAAGTGACAAATATATGTCACACACTTGAACAGTGTGACCAAATGTCATATATGGTCACACTAAACCATAGGCATACATGATTAAGTGTGACCATAATTCAATACAAATGGTCACGTAAGTTAATATGTGTGTCTAAAGTTAAGTGTGTGTTTCCCTGCCTATTCCTAATGTGTATGGTCACATTTAATTGTAGCACAATCATGTGACTATAGGCTATACAATAGTCACACCATACCACAAATGTGCATCTAAATTATGTTTATGGCCACATTATAAGGGTAATATATGTGACCAATACATTGAAAATAGTCATACTGTGAAATATTCATGTGACTAATATGTATAGTAAAATGTGAACTCAGTTATCATTAACCTTGATATTAGTCACATTGAGTGTTTGTGTAACTAAATTCAAGATGTTACATATGGTCACATGAAGTATTTATTTAGGTGTCTAAATCATAGAGTCATATTTTGAGTTCAGACTGTTAGTCATGACTCTACATTTAATTTGTCCCATTACAATGCTAGAATTTTATAGTCTATCTAGTTTAATGCAGTAGTATGTAAGTATGTTACTTGCACCTAGGAATCAGATTACTTGACTTTCTAAAGTCAATTTTCAACTTTATAATGAAGTAACATGTTAATAAAGTGCCTGCAAGTGCATATACATGATAAATGGAAACTGCAAATACAATAAAGCTTGACTGCAAGTGGATATATAACAGTGAAAACCGCAAAAATTTTCATTGCCATTGAAAAGCTTGACTTTTTTGAGTCAAAATCCATTACAACAGGCTAAATTACAGGAACAACTATTTAATACTAAAACAGCTATTCATCTAACAGTACTAACTTAACAATACCAGCAGTAACCTTGTACTTAGCCTTGAGAAGCAGTCTTAACTTCAACCAGCAGCCTTAACAGTTACACTAGCAGTCTTAACTTGCAGGATGACATCCTTCACTTGGATTTTCGTATAACAATACCTTCAATGTTGGTTCGATAGTAGTCACTTCGTGATTCCTTGCCCAAGTCTTCTTTATATACACGTGGCAATATGTTTTCATTTTCCTCGTGAATGACTGTACTAAACTCCTCATCGACTTCGTCATATGTATCTTTGTAATTCTTGGTAGGTGTTTTAAAGACAATGGAAAAAAATTTATGTGCCTGGTCTTTCACATAAAACACTTGTGTTGCTTGTGACGCTAATATGAAGGGATCATCCTTGTGGCTGAAAGTATTCAGGTCTACCAATGTATAACCAAAAGTATCGCGTTTGACCCCATGAGTTTTGCGATTAACCCAATAACATTTGAAAAGAGGAATTTGCCTGAAACGGTAATCTAGTACCCATATCTCTTGTAAAACCCCATAATAACATGTTTTTCTTGTGGCTGCAACTTCTTTGGATATGTGAACATCTACTGCCTCAACACTGACCCCACTGTTCTGGTAAACTATGCCATCATTACTTTTCGTACGGAATGTATACCCATTCATGTTATACGCCTCGTATTTCACTACACTGGCGCGTGGTCCAAATGATATCCACCTCACAGTTTCTGATACACTATCATTGGATATCGCTAACTCTTTTTCAACCTGAATGTCATTACAAGTATATATTACCTTTAAATTGCAGGAACAACAAACAAACAATTAAAGAATAGGAGTGTTTGGGATAATGAAATGGTGTGCTGGTCGACCTCTATCTAATGTCATATACAGGAGGGACAATTATGATGATAGCAACAAACAAACAATTATAAACAACATACTAATTACCTCTTCGAGTAACCACTTAGCAAAAGATTTACTGTGCTCATTCTCCAGCAATGCAATTTTTTTACCCGGGTTTTTTCTTTTCAAAACTTCCTTGTGTCGCCTGAAACAAATAAATGTCTTTGATTATTATATTTGATAGAACATTTTAAGCAACGAAATCGACATGTGTTAGTGATACTTACTCGATATACGGTTGAATTTCATCCGTATTTTGTATTACATACAAATGTGCTTTCTGAAAGGATTCTCTGGAAACTTCACTTGGTTTGCCGCCCGACAATGGCTTTCCGTCCTCATCTTCATTGGTTACATGTTTATCAGCTGGGATACCAATAGTTTTCATGGTTTTATGATATTCTCTATAAATCTCTATTGTTTCTTCCGCGATAGTCTCCTCGGTAATGCATCTGATGAGTGTCTAAATACTCATCATTTCTGTCACATTTAGACTACAAAAACATTTAAAAACATGCAAATATGCTTCAAAATACAGAAAATATCATTTGATTGTGTTTTTATGTGTTACAAGTGCAAAATGATCAAAAACAATTAAAAACGAACATAGTTTGCATAATTGTCAGTTTCAGTCCCTGAAGTTTCAAGAATTGGCAAAAATAGTCCCTGGTATTAAAATTATCATTCAAGGTCCCTAAACTATTTAACTTTTACAAAAATAGTCCTTGGATGAAAGTTTTAAAGAAATTAAAAAACAGGTCCTTCAACTTTTAAAAATGACAATAAAGGTCCCTGAAGTTTCAGAAAATGGCAATTTTGGTCCCTGAAGTTTAAACATTTCCAAAATCCATTTTTCTTTAACCCTTAACCCATTCCCATTTCCAAAATCCAAATTTTACCCAAGTTTGACCAAGAAAAGTCAAAATTCAGTTTTAATAAAACTAAGTCAAACTGCTACAGTACACAAAAAGTCAAACCTCCCTAAAAACCGCCTTTCTTCTCCACCTCAGCCTTCCAGCTGCCATAGCTACTTCCACCTCACCTCTAGCTCCATGCTACTTCACGTTTTGTCCCCTCCACCTCCACAATCTCCCAAGAATCATTAATTGATTAAACCTGCTCTAATCAACTTGGCGCCAAAAGTAGCAAATGGACGATTGGGATTAATTGAAGACATGTGGATTGCTGGGATTTCATCAAGAGGACTTAGGAAGATATTTTGGCTATAAGAGAGAGAAGCAGAAGCAGAAGCAAGTGAGTTAGAATATAGAGTAGATTTTAGTTTAGTGTAGTTAGTTTAATTTCATGTCGACTAGATAAGTTCATGTAATTTCTTTCTGGGTTTTGTTAAATCTAAGTTGTATAAGTACTTTAAGTTGTAATTTAAATGTTTAATCAAAGTAAATCCATGTTTCCAGTTAAAACTGAATTTCCCGCCAAATTTGTTTTTGTTTGTTATAATCTGAATTAGTTGTTCAAATAAGCTTGTATAAGCTTATTTGAGTAATTGAAGAAGTATTAAGAGGTTCCTGAAGTTCTAATGTCATTTTGAAGAAAAGTCAACATAAAGTCAACAATAAGCTCCAACAAGCTTCTGGGTGTATAAGCTAATCTGGAAGGCTTCTATGGGTATTTCTAGCTTGTGTGAACAAGCTAGGAAAGGTTCTGGTCTTGTTTCCTTTGTTTCATAAGTTTCACAGTTGTAAACTTCTTTTCTCCATTTTTTTGCATTATTTTTCATATAGCTTTTAAGTAGCTTATAACTAGTTTTTAATTCCTCATTAGCTTTTACTTAAGTTATATAAACTTAGTTCAATACAAAATCCTAGCTTAAAATACCTGTTTCAGTTATAAATAACCAAAACAGTCCCATAAAGGGGTGTTTGGTTTTGTGGGTCAAACGGGTCAAAAAGTGGTATTTACTGTTCATTTGCATATTGGCCAAGTTTGTTCTAGCTTATTTTGATCATAATAAGCTGTTTCTAAGTTCTAGATAGCCAATTAGATAGATAACCATCTTTTGCATACCCTATGGGATTTTCAGCTATTTTGTTGGCCAAATAAGCCAAATTAAGCCACAAGCTCATTCAGCCCTCAAACTTGGCTTTTTTAAGTTCCCCTAGGTCCATTTGGTGTGTTCCAAAGAGCCTAGCATCCCTGCATACTTGTACACAAGTCTGCACAAGTTTCACATCACATCAGTGCAATTTTCCAGTTTTTGTGGTTTTTTAAGAACTTTGGTGATTTTTCTTGTGCTCATTATAAGCCCTCACAAGCTGATTCTTTGAACCAATAAGCTCACCAAGCTCATCTTCATGTTAGTAATTTTGTTTGATTTTTAGCATTTTTATTTAATACCCAAATTACCCCTGCAACTTGGGCAGATTTGCCCTGTGCCAAGGCTTGCATCAGCAGGCCAAAATAAGCTTGAGCTTATTTTGAGCTTTCTAGCTTATAGGCCTAGCTTTTCCTTGTTCCTTTAGCTTATTTACAAGTGTCTCAGTCCATTTTAGCTTTGTCCATAAGCTCTTAGCTTATTTTCAAGCTTTTAGCTCATCAAGAAAAATCACAAGCTCAAAAGCTTGGCTGCTAAGCTCTTTAGCTGCTAAATTGCTTATTTTTAAGTTCCATTAATCTTGTCTTTATTAAAGTTTGTTATTTCCAGTAGTATAATAGTTTTGTAAAAGAAAATCCAAGAAAATCAAAATAAAAAAAAGTGATAACTTCTATTTAAGCCATTTGGCTTATTTTTAGCTTTTTCAAAAAGCACTTTTCAATTTTATATTTTTCTTATCTTTCTGTCACCTTAGAGTATTTATAGAAAAATTTTCAGATTTTTCTTTGATCATTTACTATTTATTAGAATTTTAATTAGTTTAAATATTAATTAATAAGTAATTAATTAATAATAATTAGATAAAAAGTGTAAAAAATATATTTTCAGTTTTAAAATAAGTTTTATAATATTTTAGATTTATCTAAGTCATAATTTCATTTTTCTAGGTTTATTTCTTATTTTCTTACTTTTTAGGTAATTATTTAATAGTTAAAATTAGTTTTTAATTAATAATAATTAATTAATAAGTCTAATATATAATTTTCTTTTTTCTAATAATTTTATTTTATTATTATGATTGTAAAAATATAATTTTCATATCCGTAGGCCTTTTATTTATCAAATCTCACTTTTTATTTTGTACGTTTACGTTTATTTAAATTTAAACGTACGTTTCTAGATTTTTAAGCGTTTTTAAGTATTTTGCTTTCTCGTACTTGTTCTTATAGCTTGTTTAAGCTATTTTCTTTTATTCCTTAGTATAAATTATTCAAAACTCTTTTCCTGTTCAATATTCACCCGATCACGGATTCGTTTTATTTCAGTTTACACACCTCGTTGGGACTTAACGACCCGGGGATACTCTGTACTCCTTGGTTAGTTGTCTTCAAGTAGTTTGACTTTATTTGACCACATCCGTGGTTGATTTAAGTTGACTGTTTGAGGCTAATCAAATTTTGGCGCCGCTGCCGGGGAGGTGTGCTGCGTAAAAACGAATTTGAAGCATCAGTGATTGTTGAATATACACCCATTGTATATTTACCATCTTTGTTCATATTTCCTTATTTTCATATAAAAACCAAAATAATCGTGAAGTTAATTCGTTTGACTAAACGGTTACCAAAAACATTTTTATTCAAAGTTTTCAACGAACACAAAAAAAACCCAAAAATATTCATCTTTACCCTCTTACTTTTTTGATTCTTTATCCCTTTACCCTCTATCCATTTTGATTCTAAACTTCTTATACCTTTCTTCTATGGCGTCTCTCAGGTACAAATGTTTTGATTGTAAAAGCCCGTTGATTGACAGCCATCGTTGTTCTAAGTGTGCGTGTGAGCGGTGTGGAAAACATGCACCAAAGAATCGTGGATCTTGTTATTGGTGTGAATTATCCACTAAAGAGTCGCTCAAGGATTCTCAAAATCCTTCCTACTACCCTCCACAGCCCGAGATACGTGCTATTTATGACAAACCATCGAGAATCGATCCTAACCTTTCAGGATTTACGGTTAAAAGTTTGTCAAGCAAACATACAGAACTTAGAACAGTGACTAAAAAGAACGACTTGCCCAATCTTCACGTTATTCAAAAACAAAAGCCAGAGACCATAACGGAAGTGGTGGAAATTCCTAGCTCTCAGAGCACACTACTTGTCCCACCTCCGGATTTTATTCCATGTGTAGGTTGTGGTGAGCCGCTTTTTTGTTTACCATGTCGTTGGTGTACATGTAAAGAATGTGGTAATGATATTCGAGACGGGAGTTGTTTGTTTTGTGGTTCGAGGAATTCATTTTCTTATGATCCTAATCCAAACTCATTCAACGACTCTTCAAAATTTTCCAACTACCCATCACATTCATACGAACAAGAATCATATTATCCAAATATCAATGATGCATCGTATCAAAATACACCAAACTTTTCTTGTGATTTTTGTGGAGGTTGTCCTCATCCGGAATATGATTGTCGAACGGGAGATATGCTTGTCTATGAGCAGAACCCTTATAACAATCAGACATCATCCGGATTTGACACATCTCCATATTATCCACCACCACCACAACAGTTTTACTGTTGTGAATATTGTGGAGGTCCACATTATGAATCCGATTGTCAAACGAGAACCCCGCTTGTCAATGAGCATGGTCCTTGTAACAGTTACGATTATTCTTATCAAGACCAACCTCCACAGTATCAAACAAATCAACCACCACCTCAGCCATCATCACAAGAACTTTCTCAAGACACTCTTGAAATTCTTAATTTACTCAAAAAAGTTAAGGATTCAATTAAAGAACTTCCTCAAGAAGATTGTCATGAGAAATCTTATGCTAAACTTCTAGCCGAAGATCGAGCAGCACACAATCGTTTCTTGTTTAAGCAGGCGTGCATACTCGATAATGATGATGATGAGGATGAAGAAGACGAAGAGGAGAGTGCTAGTCCTTCTCAACTCCCTCAGTCTGCTGTTATCACACCCGAAGTTCCCACTAATTCTCTTATTATGGGGGATGAGCTTCTTGACACTATTCCTGAAAAGGAATCGGACGAATTCATAAAGTCTAGTGTTGAGAACCTTGTCCCAATCCCAAGTGAGTCACAGGGAATTCTTAATCATGTGTGTGATATCCCTTCCCCTCTTGAGTGTTCAAAAGATCATTTTGAGACTTTCTCCGATTCTAACGATGAATATACATCTTATGGAGAAGTTGAGTATGTTGAGGCATCACTGCCCCATTCTGATGTTGACCCTCTTCTTGAGGAGTTTACTGATGAACTTACTCACATTGATCCACTTCCATCAGGAAGTGATGATGATCTCTTTGATTTCGAATCCAATCTGGAAGAAATCGAAAGTCTCTTAAATAATAATCCATCACTCAATTCTTATCCCAACCCCGAGCTTAGTGATTCACATTCTGATGAAAATTCTTTATCTTGTGGAGACATCAGTTATGTGGAGGAACTACCTTCTGAGCTCGTCAGTCCAAAAGAGAATATTGATCATCTTGTTCCCAAAGCATTCAAAATGTCTTTCACCAATCCTCTGTTTGAATTCGAATCTGAATTCACTTTAATTTCTGATAATCCACTCTTTGATATTCAGAACGAGGTAGGTGATGATTCCATAATAGAACAAGGGTTCACAGATTTACATCACGTGAATGATTCTCTTTACGAGGAGTTCTCCTTTGAACTCACTCATATCATATCTCCATCAGAGTATGATAACTTCCACTTTGATCTAGACATAAAAAATCTTTGTGTTCCGGAGGGAGATGTTCTCAAAACTAAGAATTTGATTAATATCAAAATTCCATCCCTCCCACCCAGAATATGTCTTGATCATCTGAGCTTAAATGATGAGATTCATGATACTGAAATCATGAATTCTCCTTCTTATAATGATGAGTTAGTCATGATTTTTATCATGACTTTCTTTCTTTTCTTTACCTACACGGTGACTTCTCCTGTTCTTCATTCCTTCGGGAATGAAGACACTATCTTTGATCCAGGCATTTTCATTTATCATTTGTGAGCCGGATCTGTGTATATCTCATCGGAGTGGAACTTTCAAGAAATTCAATGTTAATCCAAACACATTGAATGAAAGTCCGATGGAGATGGTTTCTTCCACTTGCTTCCCCAAGAACCAATGAATGCGAGATCGAGTCAAGCTAGTGACTCGGTGAACAATTTCACCCATGTCTCTGACTTCTTTCTCTTTTCTAACACCCTAGTGTGGGGGTGTTGCCCCCATTGTTGTATATATGTTCAAAATTGTATATATGTTCAAAATAATAATAAATAAATTTTGTTGTGTTCCCACGCTTGGCCATTAGTATTCCCTTGCAATGTTCTAAGTGTCGGCATAATAGCCGGAGCTTTGAATATTGAGGGCAATATTCAATTCTAAGTGTGGGGGGGAATTCTGGCGAATTTGATCACATTTGTGCCCTATTCCTAGTTTCCCCGTTTTGGCCAAAAATTTTAAATTTTTTTCATTTGGTGGTAGTGCTTTGCACTAACACTACAAATGGTTATCAGTCTACCATGTCTAACCCACATAAGGACTGGCTAATCCTGAGCAAACGGCTGCAGGTAAAGATATATCAAATCCATTTATGGCTGACAATTTGCCCAAAATTGTATGGTATTCAACTCACCATATCTTTATAAGTGAAGAGTTGGCTAGCCCGCAAGGTTATGGCTTGTGGTAAAGGCAGTGGAAAAACCATAATTGGTAATCAGCTCACCAAAGATAATAGTTGTAATTTATCTAAGAGTTGGCTAGTCCAGAAGCAAACGGCTTCTGGTAAAGACAAATCAAACCCGTTGACAGCTGATGATTTGCTCAAAATCATTTGGTTATCATTGTACCAAAGTATCACATACTAAAACATTGGCTACTCCAGAAGTAATGGCTTTTGGTAAAGAGATAAAATCCATTAAAACTTCATAAAAGATTGCTAGGGACTAGCAATAGTTTAGTGTGGGGGATTGATGAGTGTCTAAATACTCATCATTTCTGTCACATTTAGACTACAAAAACATTTAAAAACATGCAAATATGCTTCAAAATACAGAAAATATCATTTGATTGTGTTTTTATGTGTTGCAAGTGCAAAATGATCAAAAACAATTAAAAACGAACATAGTTTGCATAATTGTCAGTTTCAGTCCCTGAAGTTTCAAGAATTGGCAAAAATAGTCCCTGGTATTAAAATTATCATTCAAGGTCCCTAAACTATTTAACTTTTACAAAAATAGTCCTTGGATGAAAGTTTTAAAGAAATTACAAAACAGGTCCTTCAACTTTTAAAAATGACAATAAAGGTCCCTAAAGTTTCAGAAAATGGCAATTTTGGTCCCTGAAGTTTAAACATTTCCAAAATCCATTTTTCTTTAACCCTTAACCCATTTCCATTCCCAAAATCCAAATTTTACCCAAGTTTGACCAAGAAAAGTCAAAATTCAGTTTTAATAAAACTAAGTCAAACTGCTACAGTACACAAAAAGTCAAACCTCCCTAAAAACCGCCTTTCTTCTCCACCTCAGCCTTCCAGCTGCCATAGCTACTTCCACCTCACCTCTAGCTCCATGCTACTTCACGTTTTGTCCCCTCCACCTCCACAATCTCCCAAGAATCATTAATTGATTAAACCTGCTCTAATCAACTTGGCGCCAAAAGTAGCAAATGGACGATTGGGATTAATTGAAGACATGTGGATTGCTGGGATTTCATCAAGAGGACTTAGGAAGATATTTTGGCTATAAGAGAGAGAAGCAGAAGCAGAAGCAACTGAGTTAGAATATAGAGTAGATTTTAGTTTAGTGTAGTTAGTTTAATTTCATGTCGACTAGATAAGTTCATGTAATTTCTTTCTGGGTTTTGTTAAATCTAAGTTGTATAAGTACTTTAAGTTGTAATTTAAATGTTTAATCAAAGTAAATCCATGTTTCCAGTTAAAACTGAATTTCCCGCCAAATTTGTTTTTTTTTGTTTGTGATGTTATAATCTGAATTAATTGTTCAAATAAGCTTGTATAAGCTTATTTGAGTAATTGAAGAAGTATTAAGAGGTTCCTGAAGTTCTAATGTCATTTTGAAGAAAAGTCAACATAAAGTCAACAATAAGCTCCAACAAGCTTCTGGGTGTATAAGCTAATCTGGAAGGCTTCTATGGGTATTTCTAGCTTGTGTGAACAAGCTAGGAAAGGTTCTGGTCTTGTTTCCTTTGTTCCATAAGTTTCACAGTTGTAAGCTTCTTTTCTCCATTTTTTTGCATTATTTTTCATAGAGCTTTTAAGTAGCTTATAACTAGTTTTTAATTCCTCATTAGCTTTTACTTAAGTTATATAAACTTAGTTCAATACAAAATCCTAGCTTAAAATACCTGTTTCAGTTATAAATAACCAAAACAGTCCCATAAAGGGGTGTTTGGTTTTGTGGGTCAAACGGGTCAAAAAGTGGTATTTACTGTTCATTTGCATATTGGCCAAGTTTGTTCTAGTTTATTTTGATCATAATAAGCTGTTTCTAAGTTCTAGATAGCCAATTAGATAGATAACCATCTTTTGCATACCCTATGGGATTTTCAGCTATTTTGTTGGCCAAATAAGCAAAATTAAGCCACAAGCTCATTCAGCCCTCAAACTTGGCTTCTTTAAGTTCCCCTAGGTCCATTTGGTGTGTTCCAAAGAGCCTAGCATCTCTGCATACTTGTACACAAGTCTGCACAAGTTTCACATCACATCAGTGCAATTTTCCAGTTTTTGTGGTTTATTAAGAACTTTGGTGATTTTTCTTGTGCTCATTATAAGCCCTCACAAGCTGATTCTTTGCACCAATAAGCTCACCAAGCTCATCTTCATGTTAGTAATTTTGTTTGATTTTTAGCATTTTTATTTAATACCCAAATTACCCCTGCAACTTGGGCAGATTTGCCCTGTGCCAAGGCTTGCATCAGCAGGCCAAAATAAGCTTGAGCTTATTTTGAGCTTTCTAGCTTATAGGCCTAGTTTTTCCTTGTTCCTTTAGCTTATTTACAAGTGTCTCAGTCCATTTTAGCTTTGTCCATAAGCTCTTAGCTTATTTTCAAGCTTTTAGCTCATCAAGAAAAATCACAAGCTCAAAAGCTTGGCTGCTAAGCTCTTTAGCTTCTAAATTGCTTATTTTTAAGTTCCATTAATCTTGTCTTTATTAAAGTTTGTTATTTCCAGTAGTATAATAGTTTTGTAAAAGAAAATCGAAGAAAATCAAAATAAAAAAAAGTGATAGCTTCTATTTAAGCCATTTGGCTTATTTTCAGCTTTTTCAAAAAGCACTTTTCAATTTTATATTTTTCTTATCTTTCTGTCACCTTAGAGTATTTATAGAAAAAAATTCAGATTTTTCTTTGATCATTTAGTATTTATTAGAATTTTAATTAGTTTAAATATTAATTAATAAGTAATTAATTAATAATAATTAGATAAAAAGTGTAAAAAATATATTTTCAGTTTTAAAATAAGTTTTATAATATTTGAGATTTATCTAAGTCATAATTTCGTTTTTCTAGGTTTATTTCTTATTTTCTTACTTTTTAGGTAATTATTTAATAGTTAAAAATAGTTTTTAATTAATAATAATTAATTAATAAGTCTAATCAATAATTTTCTTTTTTCTAGTAATTTTCTTTTATTATTAGGATTGTAAAAATATAATTTTCATATCCGTAGGCCTTTTATTTCTCAAATCTCAATTTTTATTTTGTACGTTTACGTTTATTTAAATTTAAACGTACGTTTCTAGATTTTTAAGCGTTTTTAAGTATTTTGCTTTCTCGTACTTGTTCTTATAGCTTGTTTAAGCTATTTTCTTTTATTCCTTAGTATAAATTATTCAAAACCCTTTTCCTGTTCAATATTCACCCGATCACAGATTCGTTTTATTTCAGTTTACACACCTCGTTGGGACTTAACGACCCGGGGATACTCTGTACTCCTTGGTTAGTTGTCTTCAAGTAGTTTGACTTTATTTGACCACATCCGTGGTTGATTTAAGTTGACTGTTTGAGGCTAATCAGCATCCCTCTGGTCTATTTCTGTTTCGCACATGTCCTTTAATAACCTTCATACATCTTTCGAAGGGATACATCCACCGAAAGCATATGGGACCACATAATTTTACCTCCCTAGTTAGGTGCACAGTCAAGTGTATCATAATATCAAAAAATGACGGAGGAAAGAACTTCTCGATTAGGCACAGTGTAACAACAAGTTCTTCTTGCATCTTATCTAGTTCTTGCAAGCTGATTTCTTTCCTACGTATAGATTTAAAGAAAAAGCAAAACCTGATAATAGCATATCGTGTGGGCGGGTGCATGACTGAACGTATAGCAATAGGTAAAAACTCTTTCATTAGCATGTAATAGTCATGCGATTTAAGGCCAACGAGCTTCCTATCATTTAGGCTGACCAAACTAGAGAAATTTGAACAATAGCCTTGTGGTACCCTGATGTTGCTTAACGTTTCACAAAAGATGTCTTTTTCAGCATTCGTTAATGTGTAACCTGCTGGAGGTAGTGTTGTTTTGTCTGCTTCTTGCCTAGCAAACAACTCTTCTTTTATCCCCAACTCTTCCAGATCCAGTCGAGCATTCATTCCATCTTTTGTCTTTCCAGGAACATTCAGCAAAGTTCCGAGTAGACTCTCACCAACATTCTTTTCTACATGCATGAAGTCAATACAATGCGGAACAGAATGATGCCTCCAATACCTTAGCTTTCGATACCAAATGTTGAATTTCTTCCAATATGCTTCATTTGCTTGGCTTGAACTACCCTCTTCTTCTGTTGTTTTCCTTTTCTGCTTTTTAATCTTCCCACCTCTGCCTCTGGTATCTTCTTGGTTTTTTGAGGTTTTTCCTTTTCCCCACTTATTTTCAATATGTTGTACCTCGTTGTATATTTGTTCCCCGGTCAATGGATTTGGAGCATGACGTGATTCTTCTTGTCCATTAAACGCCTTCCTTTGCGTTCTAAACGGATGGTTGTATGGTAGATATCATCTGTGACCAGCATAACTTTGCTTGGATGAGGCGGAAAGTCTAACACAGTGTGTATCTTTCCCACATACTACACAACCTTTGAATCCACTGTATGGGCAGCCACATAATGTACCAAGTGCAGGGTAATCATTTATCGTCCATAACACAACGGCACGCAGATTAAAGTTTTCTTTTTTAGAAGCATCGTATGTATCAACCCCTTCCTCGAATAAGGTATTCAGATCATCAACCAACGGTTCTAAAAATACATCGATATCATTTCCCGGGTATCCCGATATCAATACCGAAAGTATGATAAACTTTCTTTTCATACACAACCATGGAGGAAGGTTGTATATGACAGATAAAACTGGCCATACACTGTGATGCCTATTTCCTGAGTTGACGTCAACCCCATCAGCCGATATTCCTAGCCGTAGATTCCTCGGATCTTCAGCAATTTTGAGGAATTTTTCATCTATGGTACGCCATGCCTGTGAATCTGCGGGGTGACGTAAAACACCATCTGTTATCCTCCTTGTTGCGTGCCATGTTAGATCTTCTGAAATACTTTCTAACTTAAAGAGGCATTGCAGTCTTGGTATAATTGGAAAGTACCACATTACCTTTTCCGGAATGTTTTCGAACACTTTATGTGTCTTACTATCCACCTTCCATCTTGATGTCCCACAAGTTGGAAAAACAGTCAACTCCTTGTTAACCTTCCAGTAAAGAATGCAGTTGTTGCTACATACATGTATCTTTTTGTATCCTGATCCCATCATTCTCACTAGTTTTTTTGCCTCATAAGTTTTTTCAACCATTTTGTTGCCAGCAGGTAGCATCTTTTTCAACAATCCTAGTAATTCAGTAAAGAACTTATTAGAAGCTCCATACTTACCCTTCAAGTTGAGTAGTTTAACTATTGCGGACAACTTTGTGAAGTCAGGACATCCTTCGTAAAGTGGCTTCTCCGCATCTAATAATAGTTGTTGAAATTTGGCAAGGTTAGCCTCATCAAAACATTCTTTTGTAGCATTAACCATGTTTACTGTTGCTGGGCCATCTGCTGGAATTTCTGGAACAAAATCCATGTCGAAATCCGTGTCGTCAACAAACTCCTCTGTTGTAGAATTAACAGGTATTTGGGCAGTTGTTGCTTGCTCATCATTTTCTCCATGTTTATCCCATTTTGTGTAGCTTTGATTAATCCCGTGGCAGAATAAATGGAACTGCACATCCTTCACTTTATGCTCTATGCGGTTTAAACATGAGATACACGGACATGGCATCTTAAGCTGTTGTTTATTACCTCGTGGGTCGATGTTCCTCATCTTCTGCAAGTTGTGTTCTGCATACTGAATAAACGCTTGTACTCCAGCACTATATTGTTTCTTGGTCCTACTAGTTTTCATCCAAGACTTGTCCATGCTGTTGTTGAGGTCAAATGGTAACGTATGTCTCCTACAAGTCACAAATTAAACCAATATAAGCATCAAATCACTTGTACATATGTAAACCAAGTATTTACCACTACTAGTACAAAAGATACTACTGCTAGTGAAAGTTAGTACTGCTAGTACAAGCCACAAATTAAACCAATATAAAATTGTAACTATTTGATACGTTTGGGCCCAACTCTAATGTGGGATAAAATGTTTATTTTGAAAATATTACAATTATAAATTAGTAAAATCTAGTATTAATGGTTTTTGTTGCAAATTACAAAATTAAAATAATACTCTGTATAGTATTAATGGTTTTTGTTGCAACTTGCAACTTGCAAGTAATTATGGGGAAGGCTATTTCATCATTACACACTATTCACATTGCTAGGCTCGATACATCTTCCTTCCTCTAGGTGTTTCTTGATTGTTGTTGTATATAAAGCAACATACCTCTCTCATAATTTTCATCTCTTCTTAACAAACCAAAATAAAATTTAAAAATTACAAAAAATCTCAAAATTTTTTGTTATCAAAATCATATATGGAAACTAAACTAGTGATTTGTTCTGAATTGGCAACAGTTGCAAACTCAAAGATTGTGAAAGACATGATGCTAGTTTACTATAAGCGACAGGTTGAAGCTACTTCCAAGGAAGTTCATGATTTGAGGCACAAGGTTTCTGAGAAAAGAATGCTGATAAACAATAGGGATAAGATGATCAAGGAGTTAGAGCTTTTATATGGTTTTGATTCTGCTCTTGAAAGCATTGCTGATTTAAGGAGGATGCAAGAGGAGGACATGATGGCATCTGATAGGTTGCTTGTTGATATTGCCCAAAAGCATAAGCGTCTAGGTGATTTGTGCAACTTTATCACGAAGCTTGGATCAATGGACTACTGATGTGGTTGATATGCTAGTTGTCTATGTTTATGTCTTTTGTGTTTTGTGGTGTCATGGTTGATGTTGTTGGTAGTTTTTCTGATGTTTAAGATGTGTTCTTTTTATTATGTCTTTTGGGAAGTAAATGGAATGGTAATGATAGATGTATGATGTTAAATATTAATGGAGCTATGTTAATGTCAATATTATTTTCTAACTGCCTTTTGATTTGTAAGTTTTTTCTTACCACAAATTTAATATGTATAATTTAACTGATTAAGAAAAATGTGGGATTAGTACAAGTTACAATGTCAAGTGTTTAGTACAAGTTAAAATGTCAAGTGTTTATTACACCTAAATGCAGGAAGTTACCTGCACATACCAACCAAGCCTTTAATGGCATTTACTTATACATTGAACTATGTGATCATCTTTACTTTAAATGGCCATTACATAAACACAATATTACACACAACATTACACCATCAAAAACCTGTCAAACACTAAACCTCATCCATAATGACTTCCAAGCCAAATGTTATTGAAATACCCTCTGATTCATCAGAACTAATGTCTCCTAAACCTGATTGGAATTTCCCCTACCCTCCTACAAGTAGCTTTCATAAGAGAATACCACCTAAGGGAAAGGTTGTTGACTCAAGCTCTGACGATTTTAGCTCCTTTAACAGTAGCTTTTTTAATGATAGCTGGGTTTCTAGCTATCATTCAACATCTGAAGATGAAGCTGTCTCAAAAAAAGCCACAATGTCCAAAAATCATCCTCCAGTTTACACTCTGTCAATCCCAGGAAAAAGAGAACAAGTTCTAGGCCTACCAAATCAGGCAACTTGGGAAGAAATCCAAGCAAAGAAGAGAAAGGGAAAAGGCCCAATTGAACTCACTAAGTGTAAAGGGAAAAGGATAATTGGCTGAGCTTTACTAGTCTTGATGTTATGATGCTACTGTAACAAGTACTATGTTTTCTCCTTGTATGTAATCAACTATGCAATCAACAATGCATCTATGTATGCAGAATTTTGTTATCTAATAACAGTTGGTTTTTCAAGTTGAAGATGCTATTTTTCATTCATGTTAAACCCAAAATACAACTTTAAAAAACTATATATCCTAAAAGTCACAAATTAAACCAATATAAGCATCAAATCATTTGTGTATAATTACAATGGACAGTGGGTATTGTAGTGGGCAGAATTTGCTATCTTTATAATTGTAAAAAAACAATTTCAAGAATAATATAATTTCACCATTGCATAAAAAATAAATGATTTCCTAATTAAAAAAATTACCTAATTTAGATCTAAATGAACCTCCCTCCATTGTTGATGGCCGGACCGGCGAGTGGTGGATGGTGAGTGGTAGCTGTGATTGGTGAGAAATGTGCGAAATTTGAAATTTGCTAAAAAAAATATGGGGGCTTTAATTTTAAAATTTGCTTAAAAAAATATATATGGGTGGCTTTTTAAAAAAATATGGGGGGCTTTAATTTTGAAATTTGCTGAAAAAAATGGGGGCTTTTTAAAAATTTTGGGGAGGGAAATACCAAAAAGGAAGCCACAACCCACAGGTATCGAACCTGTGACCTCCCCCTTCACAACACCAACAACTCAACCATCTCCGCCCTTGGGTCTTTTTCGATTATACCTTCTTTTGTATTCTTCTTATAGACTATCTGTTTTATTAAAGAAAATTGTTACAAAATCCAAATATCTTCTATACAAAGTTAAACCTGTTAGTACAACGTTAAACCTAGCAGAACTAATATTTATACAAGCAGTAATAACATTATTTCCTTTTTGCTTGTCTGAAGATCTTTCTCAGTAACTCTCTTTCCATTACTGAGTCTTCATCAGTAACTGTGAGCTTAGCATCTAACATAACAAATAAGCTAGCTACCCTTAATGGATAATCTTTTTCTATCAGCATGTAGACATCCACTCCATTCTTTGTAGATACATGGTGAACACCACATGTATCATACAGTCTCCATTTTGTACTCAACTCATGAGCTCAAAAATTCCATAAGATATCTTTTGGATCAGGTTCATACAACCTCTTCAATTCCACTCATAGCTCCCTTTCTTTGTCTTGTATACGATCTGTAGATCTGAACACTTCTTGAACCAGACTCCATAGATCGTCCAAGTCTTGTCTATCAAAAATCTTCAGCATATCTTCAAAATACTTATAAATTTTTGAGTGTCCTCCTACCCTGATTATCTTCCAAGCTTTCCCAAATGTATCTTTGTGTATCTCCAAATCAATAATTGGATGTTTAGCTTGAATAGGATGATGAATATCCAATGCTTCTGGGATTATAACAATCATATGCTGCTTGATTCTTTCGTCAGTTAATTCCTCTGCTGTTTCTTCTTCCTCTACTGTAGGTACTTCTTCTTCACCAATCTTCTGTTTCTTTGAAGATTCAGACTCCAATATTATACCATATCTTCTTGTAGTTCTACATGGTTTTTCTGTTCCCATGGGAGTAAATGTGTTCATTCTTCTGTAAACCCTTTCAAACTCACTCTTGATCTCCTCAAAACTTCTACCTTGGAAATGCTTCCTTTTGTATCCAGCCATGTTCATCATGTAAACACACATGGTGTGTCTTTGCTGAGCTTTACTAGGTGGTTTACTCTCTTTTCTTTGGCTTTTTGTTCTGCAGCAGACTTTCTTCTAGAATTTATTAGTTCAGCAAGTTTTCTTGACTTCTCATCAATGGACAACACTTCATCTGCTCTGAGTTCACCAATATTTGCCCTTAAAACATCATCAGCATCAATCATATACTGAACTTCTTGAGCGTGATCAAACATTGCTTGAGTTGCTTCATTTGCAAGTCTTTTTTTATCAAGGAAATTTGCAATATCATAAATTTCTGATCTTTCATCTTCCTGTGCTTTATTAGCTACCTCTGCATCAAAACTAATGCCCTTTCCTTTATCTGCCCTTTGCCTTCTATCATACACATCCATAACTTGTTGATGAGAAGTACCAATATTTTCAGCATCCAAAATTTCTTCACCCATATCTTGCCTCCCCTGAAACTCAACATTCTGTTCAACCTAAGAAATATTGGGGTCTTGATCAATATCAGCTGTCTTCCTCCCCTGTTTGGAAGAATCATCCATGTTATCATCTAAATCATCATCATCTGAGTTTGTAGACTCCACAATACTTGCCTTTCTCTTTGCTTTAAGTGACTTGAATTTAGACTGTAATTTCTTCACTTTTTTAATGACATTCTTGTAAGCAGTACTATACAACTACTTTGTCTCCTTGAGTTATTGCTTTGTCTCCTTGAGTTCTTTCTCCAACCCAGTCACCCTTTGATTCAATTTGGTACAAATATCCATCAATTCCTTTACAGACACTCTGCCCTCATCACTGCCAGGTGTGTTACCTCTCGATCGAGGTGAATCATGGGGCATTTCCCCCATATTTGGTTGTGAGGCTGATTGAGAACCAGATGAACCTGTGGGTGTGTGATGGGACTCAACTGGGCTTGTTGATCCTTCACCCTAAATGTTTTGATTTTGAACCAACATTGTTTCAAAAAGTGGAACTACTATCCCATTAAACCCCCTAGAAGCCATGCTCATGTTACGGAACAGTTTTTGAGTAAGGGAAGGAGTTGGATAAACAATTGTATGAGATAGAAGAAAACTTTTCCGTCTATTCAAAACCATTTGTATAAACCTTGGATACATTAAAAACTTGTATTTGTTATCCACATTTTTCACCATACCATCAAAAATTAATTTTGAAAAGTTGAAAGTCCTGTTTGTTGCTAAACAAATGAGAGCAGTTGCAATATTGCTACTGAATTGCTCCCATGCGGTTTTCTTTAGACTTAAACAATGAAGGATGGTATGTATGAAGAATCTCCATTATGGGGCAAAACATCCTTTTTGAAAAGTCAGAATTTGAGAAGATGTGTCATACCCCATTCTGGAAAGGTGATGAAAATTTTCAGTATTAGGCAAAGAACTAATACCATTTTCATCTGCTAAATGGAGATGCCTCCTAACAGATGTCTTAGTAATAGTTATTGTTTTGCCATCAACTGTTGCAATTAACTCTTTGTCTCCATTCTCAAATGTATTGGTAGTAACAGTCCGCCAAAACTGTTTGATTTGAGAGACATAGATAGTAGGATTGACTGTAAGAGCATACCTGATGTGGGTAGCGTTTAGAAAATCTACTATCTGGTGGAAGTGTTGACTCCCTTCTGGTTTCTCCAAGAATGCAACCTGGTTATGCGTATCACAAAACTCTAAATTTGCCATGAAAATTAAGTAAATGCTTGATTAGAGTGCTGGGTTATGATTGGAACAACTTCAATTAATTGTTTCTCAAGTTTGAAGAAATCGTATAAATTATATAAAGAAAGAGAGTTACCCAATTTATGAAACCCTAACGCTCTGTTATCGAGTTTTTTTTAAAGGAATGGAAGGGGATTAGAAGGGAAATAAAAAAGCGAATTAATTGACAAAAGTTACCCACGGTTAGAAATAAACCACGGTTAAAACCCAGACAGTAGTAACGGCTACCCAGCAGTACAACGTTTTACGCTAGCAGAACAAAAGTTTGCCTAGCAGTAAAAACTTTGTGTATCCACTCCATTCTCAGCAGTATGATCGAACTCAAACATTCACAAGCAACCATAAACAATTAATTAAACATCAAATATTTCATTGATATTTTTTAAAGGCTACAACCATATATACATCTAATTATCCAACCTAAATACTAAACATACTAAAAACTTAAAAAAACCATCATCCTAAACTGCTTCACTCCATTTCACCCCAACTTGTTAGAACCAGAGCTCTCTTCCCTGTTTCCCATCAATTTATGCCTTTCCTTGAGTCGTTTAAACAAAATTTCAAGATCACTAACCCTCTTTTCTAGATTATAAGGGTCCTGAAACCCATCTTGTTGCTCCCCCTAGTTTTGAGGCACCACCACATTTTGCGGCTCCGCCACATTTTGCTGCTCCACCACAATTTGCTGCTGATCCTCTTCATTTTGCTGCACCACCTCCTCCACTTCACCTTCCTCCTCCTCTTTACCTTTCTCCTCCTCCCCGTAGTCACTCAATCCCCAAACCTCATCCCAGTAAAAGTCTTGCGCATGCAGCCAATTCAAAATTTGACCCCTCATCCACGTATCTACCTTCCTATACGACCCATATTCTGCAACGGGTTCATACCCGAAAGCATTAAACACTGCGTCAAACAGCAAATTTTTGTTTAACACCCACTCGTACTCTTCAGCATCATTTTGAAAGTTAACATTATTTGCTGCCATTGTTGAAGTTTTCTTTGAATTGAAAGGGATATATGTGTTTCCGTGTTTGTGTGTGTTCTTTGGTATACAATCGATAAGTATAAATAGGCTGGAGAGGTAGATGAATGGTTCCCAAGACTTTAGGCGGGAAAAGGGACCGACGGCGCGCGCCAAAAGTAAACTGTGTGTTGAAGTTGGACGAAAAAGTCTCCAATTTCCTTTTACCAAGTATTGACTTTCCATGTACAATGAGTTGATGCAACAACTACTTGTATATCATGCTTTGTGAATAATAAACTTCCAAACTCAATATTTCCAACTAGTTGTTTGTGATGTTTGGGATGATTTGGGATTGGGTTCATTATCATTGACCCGAGGGAATAAATGTTTGACCGTGACTCGAAAGGAAATATTAACTCATTTGTTGCGGCTTGATATTGACTCGACTTGGACAAAAATAAAAGAAAGAAATAAAAAAAATTGTTAAATTAAAAGTTAGTTGTAGATATATTTGTTATTAAATTTGGTTAATAACGAAGTAAGGAAATTAGAAGTGTACGTGAGACCATGGTTGTCAGGTTCCCGATCCTGATCTTAGGATATTACGATTTTACGATACTGCAAAGCAAAAACAATCTGAATATTACAAAGGATCTTTAAAAGCTTAAGATAAGTCGATTGGTAATCGTCGGTATTTTCCCATAATCCCGTTTATTAGTACAAGGTATACTCGTCTTATGATTTAAAACAAGTTTGGACTTACGACAAAATTAATCTTTGGAAATAACAAAATTTCGCCAAGACCCTTTCATTTATCAAACGTTTCCAAGTCAAAAGACTTTATTGAAAATCAATTTCCTGAGTAATTTATAATATAACGAGTATTTATATAAACCCTAAACCCTAAAGCCTAAACCCTAAACCCTAAACTCTAAACCTTAAACGCTAAACCAATCCGTAACTCAAACAATAACCAAACGAATAGTCCAATAAATCCAAATATGTTATTGTACGGGTAGCATGTCTCGAATAGTCCAATAGCCCTCGTGTGTTCCGTTTTTATCCCAAATGTCACACGCAAGGTTTTCAAAATCGGGATCCTACTTAAGATCCTATGGTAAAGATCGGATCTTTACCATAGGATCTTAAGTAGGATCCTGATTTTGAAAACCTTGCGTGTGACATTTGGGATAAAAAAGGAACACACGAGGGCTATTAGACTATTTGAGACATGCTACCCGTACACTAACATATTTGGATTTATTGGACTATTCGTTTGGTTATTGTTTGAGTTACGGATTGGTTTAGCGTTTAGGGTTTAGAGTTTAGTGTTCAGGGTTTAGGCTTTAGGCTTTAGGGTTTAGGGTTTATATTAATACTCGTTATATTATAAATTACTCGGGAAATTGATTTTCAATAAAGCCTTTTGACTTGGAAACGTTCGATAAATGAAAGGGTCTTGGCGAAATTTTGTTATTTCCAAAGATTAATTTTGTCGTAAGTCTAAACTTGTTTTAAATCATAAAACGAGTATACCTTGTACTAATAAACGGGATTATGGGAAAATACCGACGATTACCAATCGACTCATCTTATTTGATATGTTTGTTGTTAGTTATCTCTTTGACTTGTTTTCGTCATCTCGTCTCGACTCGAGTTATTGTCAATACTCTTCTCGACTATTAATTCGATTATTCGTTTTTTTGGAGTGAGTACTCGTGAGTCCGTGTTCTCAACCGTTACACGAATGAGGATACCAAATTAAAACCTTTTAAAAGGCTAAAACGAGATTATTTTTTGAAATGAGAAAGATTAACTTTTGAAACCTCTTGCGCATTTGATTTTTTTGGTGAATATCGTGCCGAGTACGTTGCGTTGCGATACGTTGTGTTAAATCGTTTGATACGATATTCATTTTCTTTATCTTTTAATTACAGATAACCTAGATACCCGCGGGGAACCCGAAAAACCGATAGATAATATTATTCGGGTATCCTGTGAGATATGGGGCGGGTACGGGTATATTATAAACGGGTTCGGGTACGGGTACACTAAAACCCGCCACGAACCCGAACTGTTGCCATCCCTACTTACCGGCTATAGTCGGTTTTCACCGCCACGTCAACACCATTAGCCTTTTTTTTTCTGTTTTTTCTTTTTTTTTTTTTGACTATTATTCTTTTTTTTTACACATCTTGCCACGTCTTAGTTAAACCAAACCACCACTTGATCAATAGTAAAGCGGCAATTAATCCCTTTAACGATCAATTGTAAACACACACAAAAATCAATAAACCCTAATCAAAACACACATTCTTCTGGCAAACAAAACACGCAAACAATGAATCCAAATGACAAGAAAGGTATGTTTTTAATGTTTTCACATATCAGTTGATGATTCATTGCATAATAATTAGTAACAGGCTTTTGATCTATAAATGGTGATGTTTGGGGTTGTTATCGATTCTAATGTAAAGCTGTGTGAATTTATTGTTAAATGTAAAGTTGTGTGAAGTTTTAATTTATTCAAGTTTATGCTTTAACAGGTTCAAAGGCAAAAATTCCTAGGTCCAAATTCAAAATCATTTCCTACAAGGTATACTAAAGTTGTTATGTGTTTGTGGCTAAAGTTGTATACCTTTATACCATTAATTAAATTTTTTGAAACACATGGTATGTTGAACTATTAGGAGGTATGGGAAAACACAGATTGGAAGAGACAGAGCCCTTTCTATTTCTCTAGCGATGAAGAATCTGGTGATGCTGACACAAAAGGTGTGAATTTATTGTTGAATGTAAAGCTGTGTGAATTTTTAATTTATTCAAGTTTATGCTTTAACAGGTTCAAAGGCAAAAATCCCTAGGTCCAAATTCAAAATCATTTCCAACAAGGTATACTAAAGTTGTTATGTGTTTATGGCTAAAGTTGTATACCTTTATACCATTAAATTAAATTTTTTGAAACACATGGTATGTTGAACTATTAGGAGGTATGGGAAAACACAGATTGGAAGAGACAGAGCCCTTTCTATTTCTCTAGCGATGAAGAATCTGGTGATGCTGACACAAAAGGGGTAATAATGGTCCATTTAATAAGTGTTGTTTCACTACCTTTATCACATTCTCAAGACTTAATCCATTATACTCGTTCAACTTGTAGGTAAATTACAAAGATGAATCCTCTGAAGCTACTCCCAAAACTCAATCCTCTCAAATACCAGTTGAAAAGGCACACAAAAAGAAATTTACTCAGGATATTGTCTTGGGACTGCCGTGTAATTAAGAAGATGTATCAACCGATGGCCGTGAAGAAGACTTCTCGTACATTAAATGTTTTGAGAATTATGTAAAGGTGGTAATCATCTCGACTATTATGAACTAGAGGATAATTAGTTTAATATGATGGTACGTGGTACCAGTTCTGATATTTAATTTGGATAAATGTAATTATTAATGGTGCAATAACTGGTAACTAGTAGTTTAACTGTATCTATTTTATAACTGTAATGATAGTATTTTGGTTTGTTAAATGGTAGTAGCAATTTGTGTTCTTGATGTGGTGATTGCACAGTTAGATCTAATGGTAGCAGTTTCTGTTGTTGATTTGATGATTGCAAATATTTATTTAATGGTAGCATTTGTGTTCTTCATTTCATGTTGGTTTATGATTTAATGGTAGCAGTTTGTGTTAAATGGTGTCAAGTTGTGTTCATGATCTTGGTGTAATTGTGTAAATTTGAGTTCTTGATTTGATATGCAGTTTGTGTTCATGATCTTTGTTCTAGATCTTGGTTCATGATTTGCGATTAAGATAATGATATATAACATTTGGAGCCAAAATTTTGATTTTTTTAAGTTTATGCTTTACTAAACAGGTTCAAATTAAAGGCAAAATTTTCAAATAATTCAATTGTTATTTTGAAATTAGAATTTGGAGCCAAAATTTTGATCCAAAATTTTGAAATCGCCTAATTAGAAGCAGGTACCAAGAATAAGGTACGATTCATCTTCTTCCTATACCCTCTTTTCTCTCCTAAAAAAAAAAAAAAAAAAAAAAAAAAAAAAAAAAAAAAAAAAATCTGCAAAGAAAACACAAAAATCAATTCTTATATCACCATTACTCTTAAAGCCAGAATCATTTTCTTGTACCCATTGTTACTCAAGAGTCATGGGAATTCAACCCATTGTTGATAATCATCTTTTGCTTCCTGCTGATAATGAACATGATGATAACAACATAGACTATGAATCCGAAAAGTATTCTGATGAGGAAGATCTAGATGCGCCTGGAACCAATCAATCAGATCGGATGCTAGCTAAGAGAGGCATGACCAGGCTATTTAAGTTTCGCATGAAATATGGCAACCCTGGTGGAATAAAGCTCAAGGTAATCTTCGATGCATTGAATAGGGTATCAGGGTTACACAGAGCACTATTTTCGAGTTTTTTAGGAGATCTGGTTCGTGAGCACATAGGTTTGAAGATTCTTTCCTGGAGGAATGTGAATAAAGAAGAAAGAGATAAACTATGGACTGACATCACTGTACATATATACTATTTTTTAACCCATTACTACATAATTTTATCTATGGAGTTACATTATGTGCAACTAATTAACAACATTGTGTTAATCTTTGCAGCGATATTTTGATGTTGGCGTGACATTCAGAAAATTGGTAATGACTCGTCTTGGTAAACTGCTAAGGACTTTCAGAACGAAGCTCAGAGAAGAATACATTTTGCCCCACCTAAATACACCTTTCAAACTGAATGAAGTCCCGACCAAGTATAGTCGATTTGTGAAATCAGAAGACTGGTTCGAGTTTGTAAACCACACGACCACTGATGCATACAAGGTTTTAATTAGCCATCTTTATTTAAGTCTATATGTTTCATAATTTTCAGTTTGCAGCATTACCACATGTAAACGCCTTATGATTTTGTGTTTTTAGAAGATAGCTGATCAAGCTAAAATGTCGCGTTCCAAAAATATTTATCAGCATAAAATGGGATGAGGTGGATATGTTTATTTGAAAGAGAAAATGGTAAGATCACATGTGTATGCATCTTCATATTTTCGTTTATCTTGTTTTAACTTTACATGTGTATGCATTTGATGTTTATTAGATCGAAAATAAAGAGATTGAAGCAGATGAAGAACCCCCACGTGGTATAATGTGGTTGAAAGGAAGGGTAAACAACGATGGCAAATTTCCAGATGATGAGATCACATCAGTGGGAGATACACTTGTAAGTTTGACTGCAACTTCTGTTATTATGCTTATATACCAGCAGGATTAACTGTGTACTAGCAGTAATAACTTGTGTACCAGCAGTATTAAGTGCGTACTAACAACAGTAACTGTGTACTAGCAGTGGTAAACACTAGCTATATTTGTAATTGAAGTTCATGAGCATCACTAACTCCAGCTGAGCAGCATTGACACAAATAAGAGCATCAGTTACTCTAACAGCATCAAGAAGACTTTTAATCCCAACATTTCCTACATTTTTTTTTTGCAGAAAGAATCTGATGACCAGATCAAGAAATTGTCCAATGAGATTACAGAAACAAAGAGAATACTTACTCAACTGATGGCATAGTTGAGTCAACAAGGGGTGCTGTTAAATTTGTCATCTCAATTTCCAGTAGCCTCAAATACAAGCCAACAAGGGTCTAAATGTTGGAGTATGCTCTTGTCATAATGACTAATTATATGGCTAGACATATCTGAGCCTATGGGGTCACACACATATACACTAAGGTGCCATTTTATATATCGTGTTTATCGTATTTACGATATAAAAATAACCGTAAGTAACCAGGAACCACTATTGGGCTTCTAATGAATAAGTAATGGACTTATTACATTGGACTAGAAAAACAAATGGGAAGCCCATTTTGAGCCCAATAGGGGCCGGCCACATTCAATGAATAAGGAGGGATTGGTTTGATTATTTGGTCAAGGGTTATACTAATTACATTCCGATGAATTAGCTAACTAACCAAGAAATATATTCTCCCTCTCCTCTCCTCTATTATGTATGGCAAAACCACAAACCATACCTAGGGTTTGTATTTTCATCATCTCTTTCTTGTATCTTGTTCATCCAAGGAAGACTAGATCGGTTACGTGTTAAAAGACTAGCATCTATTGGCATACGGTGACGTGTAGTGTGTTTCACACTTAGAGGAGATCAACCTTATTGATCTATTGGGGTTTCTTGATCAAGTCGTGGGTTACACTTGTGTTGGTGACATCCGGATCACGCTACAAAGGTATAACTTATGTGTTTATTTATTTGATTGATCATATGGCACTATGGATCCTGTTATGGTGATGTTCTTCCGCTGCGTGTATTTATTTAATATGTTTTATATTGCTACATCACCTATAGTGGTATCACGAGCCATCATATGTTGTCATATGATCATCTTGTATGCGTAAAAATGGCTAAAAACATGTTTTTTCAATGGATTTAAAAGTGGGATTTTAAAACAGCCCCTAGGGCTTATATATTATGAATATGTCGAATTTAATAAGGTCTTAAGATCTGGACTTTTTGATCCTATGGCCATTTGTTATGCATACGTTGTTTGTTTACTTGATCGGTACCCGTAAAATGGCCTAAAAACGCGTTTTTTGGAAGATTTTTAACCCGATTTCAAATCAGCCCATGAGGCTTATTTTTCTGTGGTAAAATGGTGTTAAGAAGGTCCTAACATCAGTGGGGTTTGAGTCTTTGGCCATTTGTCACGCGTACCATTCGGGGTTTTAATTCTTGTTAATTATTTCTTCGATTCGTTGGCTAACAATTTATTTCTTGTTATTTATTTCGTTATCCATGGCAAATACATGCATGTTTGTCCATGGAGTTAGCCAACACCATGTAATAATCTTTATTTGAATGTATTATTATGTGTTCATATGCAAAGCCGATGAAAACCTAGATGACTTGTGCGTTGTGATTGTGATTGTTGGTTGCATTTTTTTGTTTTGGGGTTTTGCCATTGTTTCGGCACTTTTGTAATGTATTTCAATTTTGGTTTTGCCAATGTTTGGGCATTTTACAGTAGATACAAAGTAGATTAGTTGTATTTCACTTTATATGTATTGTAAACAAGAGCTTGGAAGCAAATGGCGAAAGATTGAAGAGTTGTAGACTGAAAGTTGCTGCTGGACACCTGTTGGGAAAACGTGATTACCTGCTGATTGGTAAGGTATTTTTTTCTAAAATTTTTGGTGCAGGTCCACAAGACATAGGGCTACAACTTTGTCAACTGGGCCGAATCATGAGGAGGTGATCTTCCTAGGCATTTGGGCCTTGCAAAACAGAAAAACTGGGCTGACAGAAACTGAAGTTCATGTGCATTATGGGCTTTTTAACTTGCTCATGATTGTCTTGGAGCAAGTGGGAGCCCTCCATGTGGTTGTGATATATGTCCCTAGTTGACTCTTGGTTCTTGTGATGGCTCACAAGACCAAGCATAGGATTTTCATCGGTTGAGGCTTTGCATATTGTGGTTGAATGTTTGGTTGGTTGTTTTTATGTATGTTGTGACTACATGTAAAACGAAAAATGTTTTCTTAAAACTTGAAACTAAACATAAACCATTTTGAACTAAGTCTTATTATTTAGTTTAACTAAGTTTAAATATGATTTGAAACTTAAAAATCATTGTTTTCAAAATAACACTTAAACTAGTTAAGATTGTTTATTTATTGATTTATTGTATTGTCCATACTTAATAATCCACTTAGGATATATATTAGTCTTGAAAATGGACAACTTGACACACATAAATTAAAACAATGATTAGACTTAAGTTAAGAAAAGTTTTTAACTTGTGCTACGAAGAATGAATGCATGCTTCTTTCGTACACGTTTTTGATTCACATCAAAACTATTTACCCGTCAAAATTTAAGTCACGCCGTCCAATTATGAGAACACTTGCAATTACCTTTTAGCATCTGGTCAGACCTAGGCTGAATTGTAACCCAAGGTGACTATTCTCCATGGTCAGACCTAGGATTATTCTCACAGTTTTCAAATTGGATGACTTAATCGAGTAGTGTGGTCAGACCCTTACCCGAGGCAAAGATGGGACTAAACATGCCTACATGACACTAGTTGTTTGACACTAGATGCCATGAGTCCCATAAGGATCTAAGAGTTGTACATGTAATACAATTGGTGATCGTCGCCTACCTATTGAATCCACCATTTCTAGTAGATCAACTGCATTAATGGTCGAACCTCAATGAGGATCTTAGCCTTTTCGTAAATTAATTGTTTTAAATTATAAACATGGGGTAGTTAATTTATAAAAGGATAATTATCGAAAATACTAAAATTGAACTTTGTAAATTCAATTAATGCAACGCATACCGTAAACAAGAGTTTGTTCTTTTCTTGTTAAAAGGACGAACTAAGTCGATCTTTCCTTGTAAGAAAGAGACTTATTCCTATCCTTTTTCTTTATGAGGAAAAGCCATAATAGGAATATTGGAATTTTCCTAATTCTAATCAAACTCAAGGAAAACCTACTCTAGAAATCGTGATGTCTTGTAAAAGTCAAAACGGTTAAGTATGGTTCCACATCTTATTCCTTCAACGTTGTTTAATAACCCTTGTTTCGGTTTTGAAACATTGAAGAAATATAAGATATTTGGACAACCAAGAACACGTGCACTTGGCTTGACCTCTTTGGTCAGACCTTAGGGCCATTTCAACCCATGGCGAATTTTGCTCATTGGTCAGACCTTTGGCGATATTTGCATGTTCTTGCTTGGTCAACCTATTTCGTACTAGCTACCAAACTAAAACGAGTTTAAATAATTAGAAGACGGAAGTATCAATAAACCGCAATGTGGTAAAGGCAATTACTAGCATGATTACCTAGCAGTTTGCCTTAACCCAATATGCCTACTAAGGTCCTACATACCCTTGTGGTAAAGTAGACCAATTATGGAGGAAATGCATGCCTATTTTCAAGTTAAAATAGCAATGATGGCTAGCCCATCATCTATATGTTAGAACTTGATGCACTTTCTTAAATACCTAAGTACATGTTTACTAGTCAAAGTGACTCACATTAGCAATAATGTGTAGATATTCAAAGAAAGATGGAAAGTATCCAATCGCTACTCACTCTCCACTGGTGACGTAACACATTGTAATGTTGTCTAATCCAGTGGGAGCTACGTGATTATATTACTGGTGACGTAACACATGTAATGTTGTCTAAACCAGTGAGAGCTGTAAGCTTTATTACTTGCAAGTTGCCCATCTTATTTCCAGATTGTCTTGAAATAATACATTACTTTCCACGTGTTAAGCATCATAGTTTATATAAGAACCATTGCATAAGTTTTATATGATAACTTGTCGCGTTCCTGATGTTGCTTCCTGAAATGTTATCTATAAAATTGTTATGCATGATTCATTATTCAAACGTTAAAGTTCTACATATCTATATTTTGATTTTTGACTAAAAATCATATGTTATCTTATACATTGTCATATTGCTCATACAAAAAAACGAGCGTAGTGTTGTTTGCATGCTCTCACGATGTTGTGCCATGCACAAGTGGGAGAAATCTTAATTGTGTGCAAGGTACAACATATAACAATATAACTAATAGTTTTTCTTGACTGCAAGGTAAGAAACTAAAATTCTACTAGGACTTCTACACATAAAATGTATGTTGCCCTAATTAGAACAAATATCAAGATAACATGAAAAGCTATTTCAACATATTCACTGAATTGTTTAGTAAATATGATTATGTCTTCTTGTAAAGTCATAATCATGAAGTATGAAATTAACTTGAAATTACTATTGAGGCCAAGTGTCGGCGCTCGTAATTACTTTAGTTGAATATGTTTAGGTCTCTTGTAAAGACACAAACATCAATTCAGTTAATTGTTGAAATTCAAATAACAAAAAGTAAGACGTTGATTTGTTATGTCTTCTTGTTAAGACATGCACACTTACGACGTATAATATTAAATGTTTGTGTTTTCTAGTCAAAACATACACATGAAGTAAAGTATGAAATAGGCTAAAATTACTATTGATGTCATCTGGTTTGACTTGGTTGGCAGATATGTAAGCCAAAAGGTATAAGTTCATCTAATGAGTTGTGTGATAGTCTCACAACATCAGTCCTCATGGAATACCACAACTTTATGGTATGTCCATCATGGAAAATCAAACACTATTGATATTGTTTGATCTTTGATGACTTAAACTGTTTTACCTCCAAAGCTATCAAGGTTATAAATTGGGTGTGCCATGTGTACACTCAATATGATTCCAACCCAGAAGGAATTTAAGACGCCATTGTATTATGGCATCGGATGAATCCCATTATGTCTTAATTGAAGTTCTTAATTTGTTAACTACTTAAGAGTAAATAATTAACAAACTAGAGTCATGAACTAACGGTGTATTTTGGATGTCCCACTTGAAAACAATTTATTGTTACTCAAGATGCTAAGTATCTAGAGATTAGTCTCTACATACAAAAGCAAGTGGGAGCACCTTTAGATCTTGAAGTTATTCAAGAGCAACCTTCTGAGTACACTTGCTAATGTCATACTAAGGTTGAACATGCATATGTTAAACCATAGATTGATATCTCTCATTCATAAATCCGCAAGGATTCCTTTTGCACCTGAATGATATAGATTTTATATCAATGCTAAGGGACAAAAGTTAGAGGATCATAGTGAGCCTGCTAACTACTGAGATGCATTATCAGATATTGTATCTGATGAGTAGCTCAAAACTATGAATGTTAAGATGCAGTCCTAGAAAGACAATCACTCATGGAGTTTGATTGGTCTCTTACCAATCAGTTAGACTGTGAGGTCAAGAATGAGTTTCTTGAAGAGAAAACTCAAAAGGACAAACTTGTACACGCATTTAATGCACGCGTAGTAAAAAGAGTTTACTCATACTCAGAATTTGACTATGATTAAATCTTCCTATCTACAAACATTAAATGTATAAAGATTAATTGTCATACTTGTTTTCATTTAAATGAAATATGACAATCGGATATCAAAACACCTTTCTTGTTGATTATCTTTGCGAGGACGATGAGTAATCAAAAGAGTTTATGAATCCATATAATCTTTATTATGTATACAAGATAAAATAATCCATGTGTGGATTAGATCATGCATCTAGGAGCAAAGATCTTGAGTTAATTATAAAATCATTAATTTGATTTTGATTAACAAGATTACTCCTAAGTACACTTAGAGCAAGTTGGAGCACTGTATTTATTTTCTTAAATCTCATATGTCATTAACATATTCGAAACAATATTCTATCTAAGCTAGACTTTAATCCTTAGCTTGGAATGAAGTTTCTCTTGAGGGATTTATAAAATAAGACATACAACCTTGTTATATATATATATGTTTATTAGAATAAACATAAGCGGTTATTATGTCTAAACCCAATATGACACGTTATTGAGGGGAGTATCAATGATCAATCACACTTGATGAGATTGAACACATGATTGGAAATCTTAAGTTTGACTAAAGGATTCATCATGTAAGTCATATTAAGTATTGGACTATATATATTTATCAATTGCATGAATGCAAGATGAGTTGTTAACAACAAATATCTAAGTGAAGGTCGTTAGATAATTGTTACACGAATATTATAATGGACCTACAAAGGACCAAAGATATGTTCAAAAGTTTACGGATATTTGAGGAGCTCTGTTTTGTTTGCATACGTTAATGCTTATTTAACTGAGATGATACTCAACCCCAGTCGTGGTCATCATGAATGATGACATTGATGACTAGATGTGCTCGTCTGAGAGCATTAATGCGTTATACATTAAAAGAATAAAATTACTTTATAGTTTGAGAAACTATTCAGATGACTGTCTGAAGTAGGTGTTTTGCTAGCTTCAAACGCCCTATGGAATGTATTGTTCCAGTACTCGTCTTGTACTTGAATGCACACATACAAAGGACAATCATCATTTAAACCTTTTATGAGTTTTAAAATAAGTATTCTCAAAGTTTACTCAGATGACTACTCGTTGTCTTGTACAACATGATTCGATCATGGTGGGAACATCGGATTCCAACCTATGAGTAGTCTTATGCATATCTGTTTTTAGTATTTGGATAATGGAACTGTAAGCAGTCGTATTATACAATGAATTGATATACCTGGTATGATCGTCTTCATTTATCCTACTGTGTTCTATATTTGCATGTTTAATCCATGAATAATTTATTTATTCTAAAATTGTCCATTGCCAGTTGACGATACGGGAGTATCATCAAATTAAGGCAAATGTGAGCGTGTTGGTGATTCATTTGCCACACTCACATGTTGTTCATTGTGATGAACATTGGATTGACCCAACCTACGAGTATTCACTACATGGATCGTCGTCAATAGTGAATCTCGCAAGAGGTTATGTCTCTTATCCTCAGACTTGAGATGCAAGCAGGTCTTGCATGTGTGGAATTTCATTCCTTGATATGGTTAAACGCTATCCTGAATAAGGTAGTTATAAAGGCCATTTTCAGGAGTGATATGAAGCATGTGAATGACACGTGTAGTCAAAATAGGATTTGTTCCTCCACTTGCTTTGGAGTTAGATACTATTGGGCCCCTCGATGAATTGAATAGATGTTTGTATGGCCGTACCCAAATGAGATTAAGATGAATCTTAATTCACTTGGTAATCTTGTTCAATATCCGTATCAAGAAACATAATAGTTGAACTATTAGAATGACTTTTGATCCATGTCTAATGTTCAACACGGTATCTGTAACAAAAGGATAGATGACATATAAACGATCTGAAATGAGACGTTTAAGAAACTAACCTCACATATCTCTAGGGGCATTGGCGTGTTGCTAGACGCTAACCATTGCTTATATAATTACTTGATTATTATGACGTCGCAAGTGGGAGCTGTTGGAGTATGCTCTTGTCATAATGACTAATTATATGGCTAGACATATCTGAGCCTATGGGGTCACACACATATACACTGAGGTGCCATTTTATATATCGTGTTTATCGTATTTACGATATAAAAATAACCGTAAGTAACCAGGAACCACTATTGGGCTTCTAATGAATAAGTAATGGACTTATTACATTGGACTAGAAAAACAAATGGGAAGCCCATTTTGAGCCCAATAGGGGCCGGCCACATTCAATGAATAAGGAGGGATTGGTTTGATTATTTGGTCAAGGGTTATACTAATTACATTCCGATGAATTAGCTAACTAACCAAGAAATATATTCTCCCTCTCCTCTCCTCTATTATGTACGGCAAAACCACAAACCATACCTAGGGTTTGTATTTTCATCATCTCTTTCTTGTATCTTGTTCATCCAAGGAAGACTAGATCGGTTACGTGTTAAAAGACTAGCATCTATTGGCATACGGTGACGTGTAGTGTGTTTCACACTTAGAGGAGATCAACCTTATTGATCTATTGGGGTTTCTTGATCAAGTCGTGGGTTACACTTGTGTTGGTGACATCCGGATCACGCTACAAAGGTATAACTTATGTGTTTATTTATTTGATTGATCATATGGCACTATGGATCCTGTTATGGTGATGTTCTTCCGCTGCGTGTATTTATTTAATATGTTTTATATTGCTACATCACCTATACTAAATATTCCCAATCGGAACAAAATGTGTCTCCAACACAAGCACTGCCAACAGTATGTATTTCAACATGTTTCTTGTTATTCTTTTGTTTAAATAATTTCTGATATATACATGCAAAACTTCTTGTTTTTCGCCATTTAAGTGCAAACTGTGGCACTTAAAGAAATCAAATATCGTTGCTTTGGGTACCTACATGTGTTTTTTCAACGTACATATATATAATTCTTGATATATAATTCAATGTTTGATATAAGCGTCTTTTGTTACTACAGGTTACACCGCCAAGTACAATCCAAAAGAAAAGTGACAATAACTGTGGACCAACAGCACCATCGAAGCGCAAAAGTAATGTCTCTATTGAAGCCCTAAAGCAAGCTAGGCCGACGAAGAGTCAAAAGTCTTTAAATTATGTACTAGAGAATTTGATTATGTACGACATTACAATTGTATATTCTGTTCAGTTATATACATTCGAGTTTTATTCAATTTCAAATTTCTTTTTGTTTATGATTCTTAATTGTCACACAAAATACACATTTCATCACTTTAAACAACATATGGTCACACTTATCAAGACTTTTGGCCACTTTATACTTAACTGTATGTGACTAAATACTCAAAAAAACATGCTTTGTGTGACTAAATATTACAAAAGGCCACACAAACTAAAAATTCATTTGACCATTGGATGATCAATAGTCACACAAAATACACATTTCTTCACTTTAAACAGCATATGGTCACACTTATTAACACTTTTGGCCACTTTATGCTTAATTATATGTGACTAAATACCCAAAAAAAACATGCCTTGTGTGACTAAATATTACAAAAGGCCACACAAACTAAAAATTCATGTGACCATTGGATGATCAATAGTCACACAAAATACACATTTCTTCACTTTAAACTGCATATGGTCACAGTTATCAACACTTTTGGCCACTTTATGCTTAATTGTCTGTGACTAAATACCCAAAAAACACATGCTTTGTGTGACTAAATATTACAAAAGGCCACAAAAACTAAAAATTCATGTGACTATTGGATGATCAATAGTCACACAAAATACACATTTCATCACTTTAAACAGCATATCGTCACACTTATCAATACTTTTGGCCACTTTATGCTTAATTGTATGTGACTAAATACAAAAAAAAAAAAATAAAAAAAAAAATATATTATATATATTATATATATATATATATATATTATAAATAAAAAAAAATATATATATATATATATATATATATATATATATAATATATAAAATGCTTTGTGTGACTAAATATTACAAAAGGCCACACAAACTAAAAATTCATGTGACCATTGGATGATCAATAGTCACACAAAATACACATTTCTTCACTTTAAACAGCATATAGTCACACTTATTAACACTTTTGGTCACTTTATGCTTAATTGTATGTGACTAAATACCCAAAAAAAGCATGCTTTGTGTGACTAAATATTACAAAAGGCCACACAAACTAAAAATTCATGTGACCACTGGATGATCAGTAGTCACAGAAAATACACATTTCTTCACTTTAAATAGCATATGGTCACACTTATCAACACTTTTGGCCACTTTATGCTTAATTGTATGTGACTAAATACATAAAAAAAAATGCTTTGTGTGACTAAATATTACAAAAGGCCACACAAGCTAAAAATTTATGTGACCATTGGATGATCAATAGTCACACAAAATACACATTTCTTCACTTTAAACAGCATATGGTCACACTTATCAACACGTTTGGCCACTTTATGCTTAATTGTATGTGACTAGATACAAAAAAAAAAAAATGCTTTGTGTGACTAAATATTACAAAAGGCCACACAAACTAAAATTCATGTGACCATTGGATGATCAATAGTCACACAAATACACTTCTTCACTTTAAACAACATATGGTCACATATTAACACTTTGGCCACTTTATGCTTAATTGTATGGACTAAATAACTAAAACAAAAATGCTTTGTGTGACTAAATATTACAAAAGGCCACACAAACAAAAATTCATGTGACCATTGGATGATCAATAGTCACACAAAATATACCATTTCTTCACTTTAAACAGCATATAGTCAACTTATTAACACTTTTGGCCACTTTATGCTTAATTGTATGTGACTAAATACCCAAAAAAAACATGCTTGTGTGACTAAATATTACAAAAGGCCACACAAACTAAAAATTCATGTGACCATTGGATGATCAATAGTCACAAAAATACACATTTCTTCACTTTAAATGCATATGGTCACACTTATCAACACTTTTGGCCACTTTATGCTTAATTGTATGTGACTAAATACCCAAAAAAAATTATGCTTTGTGTGACTAAATATTACAAAAGGCCACACAACTAAAAATTCATGTGACCATTGGATGATCAATAGTCACACAAAATACACATTTCTTCACTTTAAACAGCATGTGGTCACACTTATCTATACACTTTGGCCACTTTATGCTTAATTGTATGTAACTAAATACAAAAAAAAAACATGATTTGTGTGACTAAATATTACAAAAAACCACACAAACTAAAAATTCATGTGACTATTGGATGATCAATAGTCACAAAAAATACACATTTCTTCACTTTAAACAGCCTATGGTCACACTTATTAACACTTTTGGCCACTTTATGCTTAATTGTATGGGACTAAATACCCAAAAAAAAGCATGCTATGTGTGACTAAATATTACAAAAGGCCACACAAACTAAAAATTCATGTGACCATTGGATGATCAGTAGTCACACAATAATAACATTTCTTCACTTTAAACAGCATATGGTCACATTTATCAACACTTTTGGCCACTTTAAGCTTAATTGTATGTGACCAAATACCCAAAAAAAACATGCTTTGTGTGCCTAAATATTACAAAAGGCCACACAAACTAAAAATTCATGTGACCATTGGATGATCAATAGTCATACAAAATACACATTTCTTCACTTTAAACAGCATATGGTCACACTTATTAACACTTTTGGCCACTTTATGCTTAATTGTATGTGACTAAATACCCAAAAGAAACATGCTTTGTGTGACTAAATATTTCAAAAGGCCACACAAACTAAAAATTTATGTGACCATTGGATGATCAATAGTCACACAAAATACTCATTTCTTCACTTAAAACAGCGTATGGTCACACTTATTAACACTTTTGGCCACTTTATGCTTAATTGTATGTGACTAAATACCCAAAACAAACATGCTTTGTGTGACTAAATATTACAAAAGGCCACACAAACTAAAAATTCATGTGACCATTGGATGATCAATAGTCATACAAAATACACATTTCTTCACTTTAAACAGCATATGGTCACACTATTCACACTTTTGGCCACTGTTTTTTAAATTGTATGTGTCTAACTCGAAAAAAACAACACACGTTGTGTGACTAAATCATCACAAACGTCACATTTATTATATTTTCATGTGGCCATAGGATGGGAAATAGTCACACATACTGATGAATCCAACAAAACTTGTGCCTAATTAGTTACACATATTCGGGTTTTGGTCACTCTTTTTCTATGAAAACGGCCACAAACTAAGCAATGTGACCATATGATACCTACGATGGCGCGACTTTTTGTCACACACACCCAAAAAAACGTGTGTGACTATATGCATATAGTCACGCATTTTGGGTGTGACGAAAGGTGAAATCTGTACCAGTGTTATCAATGGAGACCCACTGGTAGAAAATTCACTTTAAGAGATCAGTGCCCCTTAACTAGAATGACTAATCATAAAGTAGTGATTGTTAAGGAATGGAAGCCAACTGATCGAATTTTCCCTTTAGAGACACAATGCCCTGTAACTAGGTCAATTGCTGCTACTAGTGATGTTTCCACTGTGAAAACCATGGCATCTATGAATCCTGTAGTTCCAGAGTTTGTTTGTGCTAACCAAACGGACCTCAGTTGCATGTGGGGATCCACCTTTTTTAGTTATCCATCATTGTCTGTTTTCAAATGCAGGTCGTACAAATTGTCCTTTGGTATTTGGACTCAGGCTGCTCAAAACATATGACCGGGGATCGCTCATGGCTCAAGAATTTCGTGAATAAATTTATCTGGACAGTTAGATTCAGGAACGACCATTTTGGGGCAATTATGGGTTATGGAGATTATGTTTTTGGTGACAGTGTAATTTCCAGGGTATACTACGTGGAAGGACTTGGGCATAATTTGTTCTCTGTTGGTCAATTTTGTGATTCCAATCTTGAAGTTGCTTTTAGAAAACACACTTGTTTCATTAGAGAATTGGATGATATTGATCTTCTTAAAGGCAGTCGTGGCACTAATCTATACACCATCTCTATTGAAGACATGATGTGGTCCTCTCCTATTTGCTTGATGTCAAAGGCCTCAAAGAAAAAATCATGGCTTTGGCACCGTCGTTTAAATCACTTAAACTTCGGCACCATAAATGAACTTACTCGCAAGGATCTGGTACGAGGTATGCCCAGATTGAAGTTTGAAAAGGATCATCTTTGTTCTGCTTGTCAACTAGGCAAAAGCAAGAAGCATACTCACAAACCCAAAACTGTCAACCCCATTATGGAAGCTCTTCACACCCTTCACATGGATCTGTGGGGGCCAATGAGAGTGCAGAGTATAAATGGAAAGAAATATATTCTTGTGGTGGTCGACGACTACTCTCGGTTTACATGGGTGAAGTTTTTGAGAACCAAGGACGAGACTCCAAAGGTTATCATCAAACTTATCAAACAGCTACAAGTAAGACTCAACAAAATCGTCAGAATCAACCGCACAGACAATGGAACTGAGTTTGCTAACAAACAACTCATTCAATTTTATGAAAGTATTGGCATAACTCAGGAGAAAAGTGTTCCACGCACTCCTCAGCAGAACGGGGTTGTTGAACGACGAAATCGTACTCTTGTGGAAGCTGAACGAACCATGCTGATATTTTCCAAGGCACCGATGTTTCTTTGGGCGGAAGCAATTGCTACAGCTTGTTACACCCAAAACCGATCCTTGATACATACTCTTCAAAACCAAACTCCATATGAGCTGATACATGGCAAGAAACCAGATCTTTCTTTTTTGCGAGTGTTCGATGCTTTATGCTACCCAACAAATGACAGTCAGGATCTGGGAAAACTAAAGGCTAAAGCAGACATTGGAGTCTTCGTTGGGTATGCACCAGATCGTAAGGGATACCGAATCTACAACAAACGAACCCGACAAATAATGGAAACCATTCACGTGACATTCAATGAGCTGACTGAGCAAACGGCTCCTGGACACACAAGTTCTGGACCCGCACCTAATCTTTTGTCTCCTGGACCAATTAGTTCAGGTCTTGTACAGCATCCCACTCCTGCAGTTCCTTATATAGCCCCTACCAGTGAGGAGTTGAAGAATTTGTTTGATCCGATCTTTGATGAATACTTTGAGCCACCAACTGTTGATAATACAACTGAAGCTCCACCTTTACCTCCAGTTGCTGATGCTCCAATTCCACACAACTCAGATGGTCCATCTGTATCTGTCTCAATTAGTCAAGACGCACCATCTGCCAGTCACTCACCATCATCATCGAATGTTCAATCTTCTTCCGTACAGCTAGGCTCTGCAGTTGATGATTCTTTTGAAGTGAATCCTTTTGCTCCTGCTGATGATGCTCCATTCGAGAATATATTTGCTCCTGAATCTTCTACTGAGACATCTTCTTCAGGGGATCCTAACACGGCAACATCAATTCACTACCCTCAACCACATGATCATCTCAGAAAATGGACCAATGATCATCCGATTGACAACAACATTGGATATCCTTCTTGTCCGGTATCCACACGAAAGCAACTTGCCACCGATGCATTGTGGTGCTTCTTAAATTCCGTACTATCTAAAGTCGAACCCAAAGATTTCAAAGATGCTCTGTCTAAAGACTCCTGGTTTACTGCAATGCAAGAAGAAATTCATGAGTTTGATCAACTTGAAGTACGGGAATTAGTGCCTCCTCCAGATTGTGCAATGATTATCGCTCTAAAGTGGATCTTCAAAGTGAAACTCGATGAGCATGGTGATGTTCTGAAAAATAAGACACGGCTTGTTGCGAAGGGGTATCGTCAAGAAGAGGGCATAGACTTTGAAGAATCATTTGCACCGGTTGATCGAATTGAAGCCATCAGAATTTTTCTCGCTAATGCTGCCAGTCAGAATATGACATTCTACCAAATGGATGTAAAGACAGCATTCTTAAATGGTGATTTGAAAGAGGAAGTCTATGTCAGTCAACCTGAAGGATTTGTGGACCCTGATCGTCCTACTCACGTCTATCGCTTGAAGAAGGCCCTCTATGGCTTAAAGCAGGCACCTAGGGCATGGTATGACACTTTGTCTAAGTTTCTTCTGGCAAACAGATTCTCCAAAGGTGTTGTTGATCCTACACTATTCACTAGGAAAACGGGCAAACGTCTACTTCACGTTCAGATCTACATAGATGACATTATTTTTGCCTCCTCTGACCCTATGGAATGTGATCGGTTTTCTAACGAGATGAATTCTAAGTTCCAAATGTCTATGATGGGACAAATGCCGTTCTTCTTAGGTTTACAAATCTCTCAAAGTCCCAGAGGCATCTTCATTAATCAATCCAAATATGCAAATGAAATATTGAAGAAATTTGGATTGATTCAAGTGATCCTGTTGACACTCCTATGGTTGAGAGATCGAAGTTGGATGAAGACCTCTCTGGGATCCCTATTGATTAAACCAAGTTTCGAAGTATGATTGGATCCCTAATGTATCTCACCGCTAGTAGGCCAGATCTCTTGTTCGCAGTATGCATGTGTGCTCGGTACCAGTCTAAGCCCACCAAAAGACATCTGGAAGCGGTAAAGTGGGTCTTTCGATACCTTCAAGGGACTATTCACATGGGTCTCTGGTATCCTAAGGACACCGCCATGGCACTCACGGCCTATGCAGATGCAGACCATGCGAGGTGTCAAGATACTCGTCGAAGTATGTCGGGGGGTTCTCAGTTTCTGGGAGAAAAGTTAGTAAGCTGGTCATCTAAGAGGCAAATGAGTACATCTGTATCTTCCAAAGAGGTTTAATACATTGCCATGTCTGCGTGCTGTGCTCAAATCCTATGGGTGAGATCTCAACTATCGGACTATGGCTTTGCATACAACAAGATCCCTCGGTAATGTGATAATAAAAGTGCTATAGCTCTTTGTTGCAACAATGTCCAACACACCCAATCAAAGTACATCGATATCCGGCATCACTTTATAAGGGAACAGGTTGAGAAAGGGGTTGTTGAACTTGATAACGCTTATTTTGTACATGCTTTTATCGCGTTATTTGTGTGTTTTTATGTAGGATATACCCATCTTGATTGTGTGGATCTATTCGGGTGGTCTTGGATCTTGAAAGATCAAGAAACCCATTTGAGTTAGTTTGTAGAGAGAAGTTTAGAGAGAGGGAACTATGTGAAAATCTGGAAAATTAGATTAATGTGACAAGAGTTCCCACCCTTCCCAAGTGTGGGAAGGGGCTTATATACTACTACATATTGGTGCCCCTAGTGGGCTGTGGAGTGAGGTGATAGTGGGGAAAGCCCCGACCCACTCCACAAATATAAATACGACTAAGTTAATACTAATATTACTAATAATACTAAATGAATATATATAAGCCTACGAGCTATATAAATGCTAATTAGATACTCGGGGTGACCGAACCTTCATATGAATATTTATATTCCTAACAATCTCCCCCTAAGGGAGGTCACCCCGGAAATAATAATTTGAATTCTAGCATTCTGTCTTCTAAAGTTGTTGTCATAGCTCGTAGTCTTTGATTCTTCATTGTCTTGAAACTTTGTGCATTCAGCAGTGTTCGTTTGATGACCGTTTGATCGTCTTGGATGATCTTTGAGTATTCTTCGACTTTATCATCCAACATTTGTTTCCAAGTCAACTTTCAGTAGTATGTTTCCACGTGATGTATAAATCTTTGAGCCGACATGCTCACACTATTTGGTGTCATGATCTTTAGCATCAGAGTTTGCAGAAGCCGTGTTAAAGGTCTTTTAGGTTGATCATGACTTTGTTGAGTTACAATGATGATGTAGTGTGAACATGTGGTAGAGGATTGGCATCTTTTCTGCAACCAGCTACAACAGCAACCAGCTACAGCATTCCACAGCTACAATCGCCAGAAGTTCCTGCATACGACAGTTAGCAACAAATCGACCGGTACTTACAGGTTCGGACTTCGAGATTGTTAACAGCATAGTGTGAAAACTCTCTCTAATCCTTACCAAGACCGTTCCTAATCGAAAACCCACAGAGGGCTTTTTAAGATCGAACCGTAGCACATCAACGATTAGGTGAGTCGCTGGAGATCACTCCACGACTGTAGACCGTTTGAAACCGCCGCGATCACTAAGCGTAATCTATAAAGAATTACCGAAGTGACCTGCTTTCAGGGCTGCTTGATGTTGACCCTGGCAGGAATTTCCATTCAATCATTGAGAATTACATTTGTAAATTCCCTCATAAATGTTCTGGCAGATTGCTAAGATCTGCGTAGGACTCATAAGTTTACAACTGGTGTCCTTAATGTTGAACACCCAGTGTAGAAATAATTCGTGTCCCTATGAGATCTTATTATGCATCTCGTAGCTCTAGACTCTATTGTGCGTTTTGATTTGGTGATCGGAGGCTGGAGAGGACTGCCACCTTTTCAATATCATCTAACTCGGAGTGAGAGAGACGATAGAAATGTATTGATCTCCGTGACAAGTGAAACAAGAGTCCTTTGAGGGACCTTGAGTGGCTAGGGAGGGTTGTGCAGCGTATCACTGGGTCCATGATACTTTGTCTTCAATGCCAGCAATCAACTAAGTGATTCTGACAGCATATGTATTGACCCGGTTTCTGCCTAAGTTGTAAGGAGGGCTTCTTTCTTTTCACCCTTTATCTTTACAATTCTTTTTCATTCTTCAACCCCTTCAGTGCTTACCGAGACTTCATAACTAGCACCTTGTTGGGTTTGTTCCAGTACTAGCTTCATCTCAGTCGGCACTTTTCCCTTATCCACTTTTCTCCTTTTTAATCATACCTAAGGACTTCTACACTAACTAGTGGATTGTCCCTGGGTAGATCCCTCCGGCTCTGGCGAGATCGTGGGAACTTGAGCCTAACCTAACCATCCTTATAACTCCATGCATTAATTAAAATGGCCAGTCTTTGGTATTCTTCCACGATTGCCATAAAATCAAATCCTTGAAAAAACTCTCAAAGTGTTCATGATTCTGAAACACATTTTTGCAAACACTTGAGAGTTTTATATTTTTCAAATTCTCCCCCTCAACATGTGCTCGAATAATTGTTTTATAAATTTGCACATGTTAGGTAGAGCTCGCACTTTTTGAATTGATCAACTTTCAGTGAACATGACCGATTCGAGACACGCTTACATCACTGGTTAGACCAGCTTGAAATTATTACCCGTCCTGGTCAAGTCCATAGAAAGTTTCTCGAAACGGTACACTCTACTCAGACACATCCTTTTCGAGACACGCTTACATCACTAGTTAGACTAGCTTGAAATTATTACCCGGCCAGGATATGTCCTTTCGATTCATGACAGTATATGTTTCGTCAATTCATTTGTTAAGTCTGAGTCACGATCTCATGTTATGCCAAATCCTTTTTGTTCATTTGCTCCCCCTCAATATGTGCATCGATATACGAAAGAGTTTAGCACATATGGGAGAGCCTAACGTTTAAGTCCAAAACATCACATTTTATCAGATTTCATATTTAAATCACATTCTCTCCCCCGATCAAAAATTTCAAACCATTTGAGATTTGTGATCCCAATTGATTTAAATAAGTTAGAAAAATGTGGGAGAAAATGTGTCCGATTTAATATATTCTGATAATGGAACATACTATGCTCCCCCTTAAACTAAGAGGGAGATTCACTGCTTATTATGCACAATTCGACAATTATGACACAAATGATATTGACCTTTTTGCGCAGATGATGTAATCACCCGCTTTTCTGAGTTAGTAGTCAACATCAATTATCCATCCACCAACAAATCTTTCGCAAATGTCGTTGATCCCCACTTGGCAAGACCAACATAGATGAATGGTGGTGGCGGTGGTGAAAGTGTTGTTGTTGTTGTTGTTGCCGACGTTGTTGTTGAGGTGAATTTCGAGCCAATCAATAGAGTTTGATCGTCTGATCAAATGGTTAGAATGGGAACTGGCACATTCATTTTGGCAATGGAATCTGCATAAGAATATCAAGACAGATATACATACATACAGATACACTATTGATGTGTTTTTTTAGATCTATAAAAATCAACCAAGTTTTAAATTTATTTATTGCCGAACTAACCTATAGACTCTAAACACTCACGAGCAGTGTACCCGATCAATGTAGATAGTTTCTAGGTAAGCAAGGGTCGTTCACTTGGAGCGAAGCTAAGATGATCTAAAGGTATTCTAATTACTAAACTAACTATTCTAACCTAGAAAGTAAGTAAATATTTTTGGGGTTTTAGCCTGAGAGGCTATCACGATTTTGTGTGTTTAATTAAACTAAATACGAGAAAATAAATATTAAACTAATTAAAAGCAAATTAAAGATAGATAGGAAGAACGGGTTAGCCACGTCTAATCCATTTTATAGTTATACATGCTTATGTCTACTTGTTTTAATTCATTCAATTGTTTTGTCGCCAATCCGATTATTAATCCTGTCACGATTAAATAACCTACCATCGTGGTGGGAAAGAGGACATGATCATAGTGACTCGTCTAGCATCAATACTAACTTATTGCTTTAAACCATCTAACCTAGTTCGGTATTACACGCTACTAGTCCTATTAGGTTGTAGACACGTTCCGTTTATGCCAAACAATGATTCCTAATAGAGATTCGGGTTAACACGCATATAACTCAACCTAAGCAACCACAATTACAGGTAGTTAAGTCACATCAATTAAAGTTATAAGGATCATAACCTAGTTACATAGACTTCTACTAGTTATAAGCAATAAACGAGTTTTTATCGATAAGCACCCAATCCAATAACAAAGCAAACACATCGACAAAATCATAAAAACTTATAAAACTTCATAAACATGGCTAACACCTAAGGGTGTTAGCCCATAATCTCAGTAACAATACACAATGTTTGAATCATAGCATAAAAGATAGAAATCATAATGAAAACTACACGCTAACCGAATGATTAAACAAAGTAAATTGGCTTGAGATGTTCTTCGTGGATGGAATGGATCTTCAATATAGTCTTCTGCTGTTTTGGGACGTTTAAAGACGCCTGGGAATGATCCCGAGGGTCCCCAATGATGCCCTAATTCGTTAATGAGTTCGGTATTTATAGATTCTGAAATCTGGGTCGATACGGCGCATCTAGAGAGTTAGATGCGCCGCATCTATAAGTAAACGTAGCCTCCAAGTCTGAAACTGACCCGATATGGCGCATCTATAAATCTGATATGTAGCATCTCCCAATACGGCGCATCTAAAGACCTGATGCGCCGCATCTCCTTCCGATACAGGTAGATCTCCTTTTTCTCTTTCCGTGGCCGCTTGAATCAACTAAAACGGAGTCCGGATGAAGATTTTATGGCCAAAATACGAAAGCATCTTCAAGTGTCGACTTGTAATCTTGACTTCTTCATTAAGCTTCTAATCTCCACTTGATTTCTTGGTAAGGATTGTGTATGGCCGATACGGCGCATCGGATTGGTCCGATGCGGCGTATCTGGAGTAGAACAAGTTGGTTCTTCTTCGTTGACCAAAGTTTCATATGCGACGCATGATAAAATCAGATGCGGCGCATGCTTCAAAGTCAGGCAATGGTCTCAGATTCGTCTAAGTCTTTATGTACGACGTATCTATCAAGAATGATACGGCGCATCTTCCTTCAGTTCAGTAGACTTTTCCAACTTGATTCATTTTGCTCCAATTTCCGTCCGAAATCATTAACTTTCACCTAATGCTTGTTTATAACTGAGAATTACAAAAGTAAACGATTAAGTATTAATTCTCATATAAAGTGATATAAAACAAGTCAATAATATAGGATAAATGATGCTAATAATATGTCGTTATTTGATGTCATCAAATATCCCCCCACTTGAACTTTACTTGTCCTCAAGTAAACCTTAGATTAAAACTTATGAAAATGTATCCTGAATAGGTGTATTTTTACAATTAAGCATTTATTCGTTTTATCATAATTGCACAACCAAACACTTAACGAATTAGAAACAAAATAAAATATTTCGATAAAAGCAAATCTAATCGTTTAACTGTCCAGTCGTGACGAATATTCTATCATAAGCTTGGCAATGATACACATCTCCCCCACTAAAGCTAAGGAGTAACAAGTCTAAAGCGGTGAAAAGGGTTTTTTTTGGTTAAGGGTTGATCATCCTTTTTAATCTCTATCGATCTCATATTCCAGAAAAGGCGACAAAATTACAAATACATGATCGAATCCACGACCACAATACTCGCAATTGCTCAATTCCTTAACTCGAATAGGCTAAAGATAGGACCAAGTAATCTTCACCAATAATATTATATCAAAAAGGGCGACAAAATCATAAATACATAGTTGAATCCACGACTACGATACTTAAGATTGCTCAAATCCCTAATCTCAATAAATCAAAGGTTTGGATGAAGAATGATATAGGGTATGGATAATATTTGGGATATAAATTGGTGTAAAATGAAAAATAAACAAAATAAATAGATTAAAATCCTAAGTGTGGTTAATCACTATCCCAACCATCCCATGAATAAGACTCATATCATTGAATAACTCACGCTTTAACACTTGAAACACACGCTTTAGGTAGACACGAATTATACTCAACAAGATCTCAATCAAAGAATATCCTTAGTTGGCGTTCCCATAACGGCCAACTCCCATTCAATCCATAAATATAATATACAACAAATAGTAGCCATATGAACCACTTACATAACTCTACATTGTTGGTTTAACAAACTTCCAACTTCTTCTTTCTTTTTCTTTTCTCATTTTTTCGATTTTTTTTTCTTTTTTTTTTTTTTTTTTTTTTTTTTTTTTTTTTTTTTCAAACTATTAACATAAACATAGATGTGTAAAATTTCACCACATCACTATAACGATAACTCTGGATAATTTTTCCATACTTTTCATGACTTCAGAAATAACAGTAATAGTGAAAGTAGTAAACACACGAAAAATAACAAGACTCAAATTATACAAAATCTACTTTCACTCCAATTGCATTGTGCAATTTCCCGACCTTAACCATAGATAATGAATTACGCACGCGAACACAGTTAATTGTAAGGAAACACACTTTGCCTAAAGTAACTAACCACGGACTTTAATCTACAGGGTAGGCTAAGGTGTAAGGGTGTAACGAAACATTATAACAAAGGTGTAAGAAACGAAAGAAATGGCTCTGAGTGTTTTTCTAGGGGTATCTTACTCTAAAAGTGAGAGTAACAAAAGGGTTTATACGGGGGTTAACTAACCAGTGTAGTTAGCTAATATCACATAACATATAAAGGCTATTTGGGTGTAATCCTAGAAATTTACCAAGTTAGACATGTCACTCCAATTATATCAATAATACTCATTATGGTGGTCTCGAATAGTATACAAGCCAAGTTCTAAAGTTTACAAGTCACCGGCACACTCATAGATTTGTGAATTTTGATAAGTTCACAATTTTTGAAAATAAGGTTATGTGTGCAGCTATGCAACTTAGATTAAACAAAAACATGCTAAAAAAAATTTTAAATTTTTATAATTAAGCATAGATTAAAGCATATTTTTGAAAAATTAAGGACAAGTAACGTTCTAATTCTCCATCCCCCCACTTAAGTTAAACAACGTCCTCGTTGTTTGTATTTGAAATTAAAAACAAGAGATAGAAAGAATTAGAACGGAGAACTCCCCTGAGATTTGCTCGGTATGATCTTCCAATGTAAGTGTGCGAGCGTATAAAATGCGGGAGTCCATCAACATCTTCAATATTCCGGACCTGTAAAAATATAGAGACCACAGGAAAAACAAATCTCGAGAAACATCTCATTAATCATCGGTTAGAAAACGATAAACAAAAGAAAAACAAAGAACTGTATTCAATAATGGCATGTCGATACGCCGTATCTAAAAAGATAGATATGCCGCATTGATGTCAGCAAAACAGTTCGGACTAAAGTATTCCAGATGATTCGATATGCCGTATCCATAGGGGTTGGATACGCCGCATCGAAGGCCTGGGACAGACTCGACAGAAAATTAAATTGACATAAATTAAAAGATAAGCGTGGGTTGCCTCCCACGAAGCGCTTGTTTTTGTTCAAGTCACGAGCCTGACTCCACCCTTATTTACTGTGTAATAGGGTGTTTTCCCCCACTTGAAATCAAGTGCGGGTGATAGTGACGTTTGGATCGTCCATCTTCATTATTACCTGAAAGACAAACAACCAAGAACAGCAGTACAAACAAAAAAAAAATAAAACCTAAAGTAATGAAAATTAAATAAACACAAAAAAAAATAAAAGAGAAAAATATTTTTGGGGTCACAGAAAATCGATGCGCCGTATCCAATAGACAATGGATACGCCGTATCGACACAAGATAATACGCCATAACCAACAGACAATGGATATGCCGTATTAGCTTTCTGTAACAGATTTTTCAAATTATATAATACTAAAAAAAAATCACACAAACTAAAAAAAATTGTCGCAGAACGTCAATGCGCCGTATTCACAGACAAGAATACGCCGTATTGAAATCAGACAGATGCGCCGTATTCACAGACAAGAATACGCCGTATTGCCTTTCTGAGACAGAAACACAGAATGACAAAAACACACAGAAACTAACGAAAACAAATAAAAACTAAAATACCAATAAATCAAATTAAACAATCACTCCCCGGCAACGGCGCCAAAAACTTGATGTGTTTTTTTAGGTGTATAAAAATCAACCAAGTTTTAAATTTATTTATTGCCGAACTAACCTATAGACTCTAAACACTCACGAGCAGTGTACCCGATCAATGTAGATAGTTTCTAGGTAAGCAAGGTTCGTTCACTAGGAGCGAAGCTAAGATGATCTAAAGGTATTCTAATTACTAAACTAACTATTCTAACCTAGAAAGCAATTAAATATTTTTGGGGTTTTAGCCTGAGAGGCTATCACGATTTTGTGTGTTTAATTAAACTAAATACGAGAAAATAAATATTAAACTAATTAAAAGCAAATTAAAGATAGATAGGAAGAACGGGTTAGCCACGTCTAATCCATTTTATAGTTATACATGCTTATGTCTACTTGTTTTAATTCATTCAATTGTTTTGTCGCCAATCCGATTATTAATCCTGTCACGATTAAATAACCTACCATCGTGGTGGGAAAGAGGACATGATCATAGTGACTCGTCTAGCATCAATACTAACTTATTGCTTTAAACCATCTAACCTAGTTCGGTATTACACGCTACTAGTCCTATTAGGTTGTAGACACGTTCCGTTTATGCCAAACAATGATTCCTAATAGAGATTCGGGTTAACACGCATATAACTCAACCTAAGCAACCACAATTACAGGTAGTTAAGTCACATCAATTAAAGTTATAAGGATCATAACCTAGTTACATAGACTTCTACTAGTTATAAGCAATAAACGAGTTTTTATCGACAAGCACCCAATCCAATAACAAAGCAAACACATCGACAAAATCATAAAAACTTATAAAACTTCATAAACATGGCTAACACCTAAGGGTGTTAGCCCATAATCTCAGTAACAATACACAATGTTTGAATCATAGCATAAAAGATAGAAATCATAATGAAAACTACACGCTAACCGAATGATTAAACAAAGTAAATTGGCTTGAGATGTTCTTCGTGGATGGAATGGATCTTCAATATAGTCTTCTGCTGTTTTGGGACGTTTAAAGACGCCTGGGAATGATCCCGAGGGTCCCCAATGATGCCCTAATTCGTTAATGAGTTCGGTATTTATAGATTCTGAAATCTGGGTCGATACGGCGCATCTAGAGAGTTAGATGCGCCGCATCTATAAGTAAACGTAGCCTCCAAGTCTGAAACTGACCCGATATGGCGCATCTATAAATCTGATATGGAGCATCTCCCAATACGGCGCATCTAAAGACCTGATGCGCCGCATCTCCTTCAGATACAGGTAGATCTCCTTTTTCTCTTTCCGTGGCCGCTTGAATCAACTAAAACGGAGTCCGGATGAAGATTTTATGGCCAAAATACGAAAGCATCTTCAAGTGTCGACTTGTAATCTTGACTTCTTCATTAAGCTTCTAATCTCCACTTGATTTCTTGGTAAGGATTGTGTATGGCCGATACGGCGCATCGGATTGGTCCGATGCGGCGTATCTGGAGTAGAACAAGTTGGTTCTTCTTCGTTGACCAAAGTTTCATATGCGACGCATGATAAAATCAGATGCGGCGCATGCTTCAAAGTCAGGCAATGGTCTCAGATTCGTCTAAGTCTTTATGTACGACGTATCTATCAAGAATGATACGGCGCATCTTCCTTCAGTTCAGTAGACTTTTCCAACTTGATTCATTTTGCTCCAATTTCCGTCCGAAATCATTAACTTTCACCTAATGCTTGTTTATAACTGAGAATTACAAAAGTAAACGATTAAGTATCAATTCTCATATAAAGTGATATAAAACAAGTCAATAATATAGGATAAATGATGCTAATAATATGTCGTTATTTGATGTCATCAAATATCCCCCCACTTGCGTGGATGACGGGTGTATTCTTTAATACCAATCGTGGGGTGGTGCTACAACGTACTTCCTCCACAACTCTAAAGCTCCTACTTCACTCTATGGGCGGCTAAGAGCTCCTAACATGGGATCATAGAATTCGCTTGTGCATTAAATACAACCATAAAAACCTTAGTACGCATTGGTTCATGTTTCTTAAGACGTTCAAGCAAGTTACCGAATAGGAAGTTAGCCAGTTTTCTTAAGCCTAACATAGATGAACAATCATCCAATACAACTAATAACACACTAATAACCAATAATCAATAGCTAGGTTTCATTAGATCTAAGCAAACACAAAATAAATCTAGCCTAGCATGTTAAACAAAAGACAAGAACAAGATAGAATCAAACAACACATAGACATATTGAATGATTAATTGATAACTTATCTTCAATGTAACATGGAAGATCTCAAGGCAAAAAGCCTTGAGAAAGCTGCTAAAATCGTCTTAGGGTTTTCACACACAAAGTTCCCCAATAAGTTCCACACCAATGACAAAAAATTGCAAAACTATATATAGACTTTCAGATCTGACGGCGTCACGTTATGGAGTGTGACGCCGTCACCTCGCCGCTTTTAGGGTTCCCGGATGGCCTTCTTGACGCCGTCCCTCTTTAGCTCTCCAAAATCCGTTCTGGCTTATCAAGGCTTGACGCCGTCAGACTTAGGGGTGACGCCGTCCCACTTTAAATTAAGCCATGACGACCTTGATCACATTAAAGCGTGACGCCGTCAGAATTCCATGCAAATTTCTCTGGCTTATCATGAGTAATTTTCACATCCACCACTTTTGCCAAGCCATGACGCCGTCCAGAACAAATCCTGACGCCGTCAAAGGTAATTTCCAGCACAATTTTGAGACTTTGTCGTGTTTCTTCACTTTTATGCTCCAAAAACGTCCAAAATGCCTCATTTTCCAGATTTCTCCTCAAAAGTACCTAAAATGACAAAAGGAACGATTTAGGGCAATATTTGATCAAATAAATACGATTTAGGGCTTAAATGACCCCTTAAAAGCGGTACACTTTTCGCTTCATCAAATACCCTTACACTTGAGATTTGCTTGTCCTCAAGCAAATGCGCTTTTATTCTAATCAAAATACAAGTTAGGGGTCATTTAACACTAATATAAAAGTAATTGCAACAAATAGTCGTTCCACTTTAATCACAATAAGCATGGAGATTACAAACTAGCACCTCACAAGTAGTGTTTAGATACTCACATCTCTCAAGTGTCATCAAAATAAATCTCATAAATGAAAACGGATAATATCTCTCACTACCTGTCATAGCAAATAGATTACCATAGGCTTGGGAAAGGATCGAAAACCTCCTCCACTAGGCGTAAGCACCTAAGATAAACTATCAAAGAGGGCTTTTACATGGGTTATAACGTTAGGTGTAGGGATATGATAAACACGGTTTTGTTGGATAAGGGATATTTTACTGGTGGCGAGTTAAAGATCTTGATCAATTACATGTACTATACAATGTTGCTAAGCCAAGACTCGACTCAATCTTAAGCTAAAAACAAAATAAAAAAAACATAAAATAAACATAAAATGAAATGGGATGGTAGTCCGTATGTTTTTTCTACTTTTCTTTTTCTCATTTTCTTTTTTTTTTCTTGATTTTTTTTTTTTTTTTTTTTTTCATACACTCTTGCCCTACCATCCAAAATAATACATCATAGGGGCATTGCATTCCCCTTACACTTAAACTTTTACATAACTTTACAAATTACTATTCTAATGACTCGAATTAAGATAATTGAAAAACTTGGAGTACTTTTAAAATATTTAGCACATATGGGGGTAATAAATGATGTTCTTCCCCATTACTCCATTACACTAGTACTTCACCCATGAGTCCCAATCGTCCCAAAACAATATGTACAAGGATATGACTCGACTTAGCAACCATGTAATCAACTAGATAATTAACTTGGGTTTAAACAAATGTTGTCACAATAATGCACTAAAGATGAGTGCATACAAGGTAGGCTAAGGCGATTTGGGTGTACATTTTAGTGGGGTGTAAACAAATTCTTACTTTAAGTAAAATGCTTAAAGGTCGAAACGAAAAGATAGGCTCTGAGGGGTGTACTAGGGGTATCGTGTACTAAAAATGAGTACAACGCAAAGGGTGTGGGAGAATTACTTGACCAATGTAGCCAATGTAATTATAACAAAAACACAGGTGTAAAACAATGGGTTAATCCTAATGCCTCTTATCATGTAGTAAATCTAACTACACGAATGTAGTCTCACTTGTGGCCTTGGAATGGTCCTAACGCAAGTTCTAGAATCTAAGTGCTCCCGGTACACACATCATAGCATAAATGCTTTTCCTACCAATTCTAGGGGCGAACCTCACATATTTGGGGGTGGAAAATTTTTTAGTGGTACGGTTTTTATGCTAGTCATATAATTCCTATCCATGAGACGCTTATTAGAACTAAAGTTTCACTCCTAAATGTTGTAAAAAATTTTAAATTTGGCACTAAAATTGCCCTAACAGGTATTTATCTCAGTTTTATTACACATCTACCATCAAACAAACAAAAATCAAGCGTAATAGCATTTTCTAATCGTACTTTTACCCCCCTTACACTTAAGATGAACATTGTCCCCAATGTTCAAATAACAAGATGTAAAAGAAAAAAGTAAAAGAATGAAATCAAATACTCCCCTGATTCGCTCGGTGGATAATGAAGTAACACGGTTAGATCTTCTTCCAAAGTAATGTTGAAGCTCCATGACTAATGCATCGCCAAAAGCTTGATCCAAAACATTTCCTTGTCCAAAATAACCTGTTAAACCTGAGAAAACAAACACGAAAACCTGCATAACATCGGCGGGATAAACTCTATATATAAGGATATAATGCTTGTGGAATGATAGTTTTGCAGATTCCTGGAGATTATAAGTTATAGATTTAATAAAAACTTTTTATGAAAACAAAACTTTCAAAAATTTTCAGAAAATTAAACCTGACGCCGTCAGAAATGATCTGACAGAATTCTCATGTTACGTTTCCGGAAAAATTTTGGAAAAACCTATACCTTACTTCCTGGAAATCCTGCAAAACATCATTATGACTCGATACAAGCATTTGACTCAAACAAATACTAATATGTATGTTAATTTATTATTATTACGATTCATGTTCATTTGTGTTCTAATAAACCGATTTAGATTTCCCTTACACTTAACTTTTGCAAAATACCTTTATATGTAGTTAAGACGAAGTTAAAAACAAGATAAAGCATTTTCACAAATTAGTTTTTAACATGAATCAATAATAATAAAACTTAAACACACATACGGAAACAAATAAAATCAAACAAACAAATAAATAAACACACAAAGCAAATAAAACTTGGGTTGCCTCCCAAGAAGCGCTTTTCTTTATTAACGAGTCTTGTAGCTAGACTCAAAGTCACGTACATTACGTGACTTCTTCATCAAAAGTTATGTCTTCCTCATTGATCATTTCATTACCATTCTCTTGATAATGCTTGACTCGTTGTATATTCACAGTGAATTCTCTATCTTCGTCGTCAATCAACACAACGGCTCCGGTTTTAGAGGAGCTCCTTACGGTAAAAGGTCCATACCATCTAGATTTAAGTTTTCCAGGAAATAGTCTTAAGCGAGAATTATATAATAAGACCTTGTCTCCTTCTGAAAACTCCTTTGGTCTCTTAATCCGTTGGTCATGCCATCTTTTTGCCCTTTCTTTGTATGTAATGGAAGATTCATAAGCCTCTAATCTCAATTCATCGAGCTCTTGGAGCTGTAAGAATCTATTTGTTCCTGCAACCGTATAGTCCAAATTACAAGCCTTAAGTGCCCAATACGCCTTGTGTTCCAGTTCTACTGGAAGGTGGCATGCCTTGCCATATACCATACGGAACGGGGTTGTCTCGATTGGTGTCTTATAAGCGGTTCGAAATGCCCACAAAGCTTCATCGAGCTTAAAAGACCAATCTTTTCTGTTTTGATTGACCGTTTTCTCTAGTATTCTCTTTATGGCTCTATTAGTGTTTTCGACTTGACCATTGGTTTGAGGATGGTAAGCGGTGGAGAATCGGTGAGAGACTCCATATCTTTTCATAACTTTCTCCATTTGCGAATTACAAAAATGGGTTCCCCTGTCGCTAATAAGAGCCTTCGGAATTCCGAACCTAGCGAACAATTTTTTTAAGAAATGAATGACTACCCTAGCGTCGTTAGTCCTAAGGGCTTGCGCTTCCACCTATTTCGAAACATAGTCAATTTCCACTAAGATGTATTCATTCCCTCCTGAAGATGGGAAGGGTCCCATGAAATCAATTCCCCAAACATCGAAAACCTCGCAAACTTGTATATAGTTTTGTGGGGCTTCATCCCTCCTAGAGATATTCCCAGCTCTTTGACATGCGTCACAAGTCTGTATCATTCCCTTCACATCACGAAATATTGTAGGCCAATAGAATCCTGCGTCGAAGACCTTTCGTGCAGTAGTGTTCATTCTGTGATGTCCTCCCGATGGACCTGCATGACACTCTTTCATAATTCTGACAGCCTCTTTTTCCGAAACACAACGCCTGATTACCTGATCTGGACATCTTGGGAATAAGAAGGGTTCATCCCAAAAGTAGTACTTTAATTGATTAAAGAACCTCTTTTTTTCATGCCTGCTCATATGCTCAGGAATGACTCTACTTGCCAGGTAGTTAGCATAATCCGCATACCAAGGTTCAGAATCATTTATTGACATGAGCTGCTCTTCAGGAAATGATTCCCGAATCTCACTCTTGTCAGATTCAGCGAGGCTGGGGTTTTCAAGACGAGAGAGATGATCAGCCGCAAGATTCTCTGCTCCTTTCTTATCACGAATCTCAACATCGAACTCTTGCAATAGTAGGATCCAACGAAGTAACCGTGGTTTAGCATCCTGTTTAGCGAAAAGATATCGAATAGCTGAATGGTCCGTAAAAACAACCGTTTTAGAAAGGACAAGATACTGGCGAAACTTATCAAAAGCAAATACCACGGCTAGTAATTCCTTTTCAGTGGTAGTGTAGTTCTCTTGAGCAGGATTCATGGTTTTGCTAGCGTAGTATATTGGCTGAAAGTGTTTGTTAAGCCTTTGGCCTAATACTGCTCCAACAACATAATCACTAGCATCGCACATGATTTCAAAGGATAACTCCCAGTTAGGGGTAACCATAATTGGAGCTTGGGTAAGTTCCTGCTTCAATCGATCGAATGCGTCCTTGCACTCTTGAGAGAAGTCGAACGGGGCATCCTTCATGAGCAACTGAGTCATTGGTTTAGCTACCTTTGAGAAATCTTTAATGAATCTCCTATAGAAGCCAGCATGACCCAAAAAGCTACGGATTGCCTTGACAGTTGTTGGATAGGGAAGTTTGGATATAGCTTCAATTTTTGCCCGGTCTACTTCAATTCTACTTCCTGAAATTTTGTGCCCTAGCACAATCCCTTCTTTTACCATAAAGTGGCACTTTTCCCAGTTTAGTACCAAGTTAGTCTCCTCACAACGTTTGAGCATTTTCTCAAGGTTAGCAAGACAGCGATCAAAAGAGTTTCCAAAGACCGAAAAATCATCCATGAAGACCTCCATGCTGTCTTCCATTAACTCATGGAAGATTGCCTTCATGCAGCGCTGGAAAGTGGCGGGGGCGTTACATAGTCCAAAGGGCATTCGCTTGTAGGCGAAGGTGCCATAAGGGCATGTAAACGTAGTCTTTTCTTGGTCCTCAGGAGCGATAGGGATCTGGAAATATCCTGAGAACCCATCTAGGAAGCAGTAGTACTCATGCCCTGCTAACCTTTCCAACATTTGGTCGATAAATGGGAGAGGGAAATGATCTTTTCGGGTTGCATCATTCAACTTCCTATTATCGATGCACACACGCCATCCAGTTACTGTTCGTTGAGGCACTAACTCATCCTTATCGTTCTTTACAACTGTCATTCCTCCCTTTTTTGGTACAACCTGTACAGGACTTACCCATGGACTGTCGGAAATTGGGTAAATTAGCCCTGCATCTAGGAGCTTAATGACTTCCTTTTTCAAGACTTCCTTAATGTTGGGGTTTACTCGCCTTTGAGGCTGCACGGTGGGTTTATAATCCTCCTCCATGAGGATTTTATGCGTGCAGAAAGTAGAGTCAATCCCCTTGATGTCGGCTACACTCCATGCTATAACTCCTTTATAATTTTTTAAAACTCCTAAGAGTTTATCTTTTTGTTCACTTTTCAAGGAAGAGCTTATGATTACCGGAAGTTGATCTTCCCCTTGGAGGAAAGCATATTCAAGGTTGGTTGGGAGTTCCTTGAGTTCTACCGCAGGTGGCTCGATGATGGAGGGTTTAAGTTTGTTCTCGGGTTTACGAAGCTCAAGCTGTTCGATTTCTTGTCTGGGATAAAAAGAGACTGCGTTTACATCCATAGTCTTTTCCTCCTCAAAGATGGGTAAGAAAGCTTCATCTCGCAACCAACCAGCTTCCATCTGTTCATCTATACAATTGTCAATCTCGTCGGATAGTTCATCGATTTCTTCGATGAAATACAGCTGATTATCTGTTTCGAGAGAAAGATTCATTGTGTCCTTGATGTCGAAGGTTAAGCTATCGGCCCCCACTCGTAAGGTTAGTTTGCCGTCATGAACATCAATAACAGCACGAGCAGTTGCAAGGAATGGCCTCCCTAGAATAATGGGCACTAAGTCATCTTCTTCCATCTCTAAGATGACGAAGTCAACTGGAAATTTGAACTTCCCTACCTTAACCAGCACATTCTCACATATTTCTAAGGGGTATTTGACTGATCTATCGGCTAGTTGGATGTTCATACGGGTTGGTTTCAACCCAGAATACCCTAATTTAAGGAACATGGAATGTGGCATAAGATTGATACTTGCTCCTAAGTTGGCTAAAGCATTCTTGACTGAAAGAGATCCTATTGAGCAGGGTAGGGTGAAACTACCTGGATCGTCCACCTTCTTTGGCAGCCCTCGTTGAGTCACCACAGAACATTCTTCTCCTAAGGTTACAAGACCCTCGAGCCCTTTTCTGTTGGTTAGCAACTTCTTGAAGTATGTACTATATTTGGGCATATGGTAGCATGCATCAAGAAGGGGTATGGTGACGACCGAATTTTTCAAATATGACAAGAATCTTTTATTATCATTTTTGACCTTTTGATTCTTGAGACGGGACGGGTATGGGACTTTAATGGGCTGTTTGGTTGGAGTAGGTTGAGAGGGAGTTACCGGAGAGGTTTGTTCGGGATTCTCATCGTTCACATTATCTTCCTCCTCATGAGGGTGTTGGGTTCCATGATGTTAGATTGTTGAGCTGGGTAAGGTGGATCCTTAGTAGTTGTTCCAGCACGAGTGGTGATGGCGAGTAAGGGATCTCTTTGAGGTTCACCAAGGCCGTCGAGAGTGGCGTTGAGTTCAGCGAATATGGCCCTTATGTCATTTTGTTGGCTATTGATAAGGTTGTCGAGACCATTTAGTTGCAAATTCTTTTCAAGCGTGAAATGCCCAAGATCATCCTCAAAAGTGCTCCTAACCTTATAGTCAGGATATTCTCCTCCTCCCTCTTCTCTCACAAGATTTCCCCAAGGGGTGAAATCATTGTTTTGGTAGAAAGTTAAGAGCGAAGGATCATCGAAGATGTCGTGGCTTGACAAGCATGCTTGTTCGATGGTGGTATCATCCCCGCATTCCTCCACTTCATGCGGGCCACCACATTGGTCACAGATCAAGTATGGGTTTGACAACCGTTTAGTTGGTTGTGACTTGTCTAAATAAGAGACTTGATCATTCATTCTACTCAACCGGCTAGCAAAAGGAGGCTCTTTCATGATCTTGGAAATGCTCATGATCGAATCGGGTTCATCCCAGGTATCGTCTTGATCATTTGCGTATTCCTCAATTCTATTCCATCCTTCCTCAGCGCTTAGGTTGGCTATTTTTCCTTTTACCGAATTATTAATGCCAAATTGGTCGCCTTTAGGGACACTATCATAAAAGATTTGGACAAGAAGCCAGAGTTCAATGCCATGGTGAGGGACTTGTCTAATCAGATCTTTAAATCTGATCCAGGATTCGTGAATGGGTTCAGCTGGTCCAACGTGGAAGCGGAAGATTTCGTCTCTTAATGTTGAAGTTCTTCCTATTGGAAAGAATTTCTCATAGAATTTTGAAACAAGCTGTTCCCATGTGAAAATAGATTCGGAGGGAAGTTGGTTATACCAGTCTCCGGCTTTTTCATGAAGGGTGAAGGGAAAGAATCGCAGCCGGGAGGTATCTCTAGTGGCTCCGTCCGTATGGAGGGTATCCACTATTTTCAGAAAGTCCTTGATGTGTTGGATTGGATCTTCAGTTTTCAATCCGTGAAACTTGCATACACTTTGGACCAGCCAAATATCGGTTGCACGCAAGACCCCATCCGTGCGTTCATTTGGAAAAACGATAGCATTGGAAAAACCACGTGGGGTGGGAGAAGAATAGTCCTTGAGGCATTTAGGAATTGGGTTTTCGGGAACCTCCATATCGTGATTGGGTTGAGGGCTAGGAGGGGTAGAGTGATGATTGGATTCTTCCTCGGAGAGGGCATCATCAAAGTTGATGGCAAAGCCAGATGGTTCAGGTGTTGCAAAGAGTCGCCTTAATCTTTGCATTTCCCTATCAGGTTCTGCGTAGGGTGAAATAAGGTCGCTTAGTGAACTAATACTCCTGGTGACTCTGAGATTGGAGAAATCTTCGTTTACCATGATGGCCAAGGAAGAATTGAGCAATGGACGGAGCGGAAAAAGATAGACTAAAGAAGACCTAGAAAAATAAAATAAAAATCTCACTAGAAAGGAATCTAGTGAGTAGACCTATAAAATAAAAATTCAACCTAAACAATAACTATTCCCCGGCAACGGCGCCAAAAACTTGATGCGTGGTTTTGCAACCTTACAACAGGTTTTACCTCTCGAGGGATCTCAAGAGGCTTACAACCCCACCAGGCAGTGTACCTGACTGATGTAGTATAGTGTAGTGGTAAGTACGGGGGATTGATCGTTCTCCACAGGGAATAGTGTTCGTTAGGTATGAAAAACTACTCTAATAGGTCTAAGGGTGAGAGAAGATTCTTTTTATGTTTTTATAATTTTTTATGAAAGCAAGTAAAATCTCGGGTTTGAAAGAGTGGGCGGAATTAGTTGCTAGTCAACTAACCCAAGTTACTACAAATGCAAATAAAATAAAATAACTGAAAATGAAAAGGTGGTAAAACTTATGTGGAGAGAAATGTGTTTACTTAGATTTCCTTACTCCCTAACTATCTTTTACCGGTTGATTAGTGTGTATTAATTGCGTGGATGACGGGTGTATTCCTTAATACCAATCGTGGGGTGGCATACATACTTCCCCAACTCTACAAGCTCCTACTTCACTCCTATGTCGAGCCGGCTAAGAAGCTCCTAACATGGGATCACTAGAATTCGCTTGTGCATTAAATACAACCATAAAAACCTTAGTACGCATTGGTTCATGTTTCTTAAGACGTTCAATCAAGTTACCGAATAGGAAGTTAGCCAGTTTTCTTAAGCCTAACATAGATGAACAATCATCCAATACAACTAATAACACACTAATAACCAATAATCAATAGCTAGGTTTCATTAGATCTAAGCAAACACAAAATAAATCTAGCCTAGCATGTTAAACAAAAGACAAGAACAAGATACAATCAAACAACACATAGACATATTGAATGATTAATTGATAACTTATCTTCAATGTAACATGGAAGATCTCAAGGCAAAAAGCCTTGAGAAAGCTGCTAAAATCGTCTTAGGGTTTTCACACACAAAGTTCCCCAATAAGTTCTACACCAATGACAAAAAATTGCAAAACTATATATAGAATTTCAGATCTGACGGCGTCACGTTATGGAGTGTGACGCCGTCACCTCGCCGCTTTTAGGGTTCCCGGATGGCCTTCTTGACGCCGTCCCTCTTTAGCTCTCCAAAATCCGTTCTGGCTTATCAAGGCTTGACGCCGTCAGACTTAGGGGTGACGCCGTCCCACTTTAAATTAAGCCGTGACGACCTTGATCACATTAAAGCGTGACGCCGTCAGAATTCCATGCAAATTTCTCTGGCTTATCATGAGTAATTTTCACATCCACCACTTTTGCCAAGCCATGACGCCGTCCAGAACAAATCCTGACGCCGTCAAAGGTAATTTCCAGCACAATTTTGAGACTTTGTCGTTTTCTTCACTTTTATGCTCCAAAAACGTCCAAAATGCCTCCTTTTCCAGATTTCTCCTCAAAAGTACCTAAAATGACAAAAGGAACAATTTAGGGCAATATTTGATCAAATAAATACGATTTAGGGCTTAAATGACCCCTTAAAAGCGGTACACTTTTCGCTTCATCAACTATCTAGCATGAAGAGCAATTAGCAATCATGAACATGGCAATTCACACAGATTTCAATATTCAATTCAGGATCTTAGGAACATGATTCTAACATAATAGCAATATACCTAAGCGAATCCTGAGAACATATGCACAATATCAACAACAATTAAGCAGCAATCGACTAACAAGAGTCAAACAACATTTGAAACTCATTCATTCAGATCATACACATGTCATAGGAGTATTCAAAAACATCAACTGCAACTGGTTTTCTTACTTCTTTTAGGTTTTGAGTCTTAAAGTATTTAGGGGATTAAACAAGGATACCAAAGTAACACAAATGAACCTTCTAGATACATAAAGCTAGGAAACTATAAGCAAATTGCACATAATGTCCTAAACTTTCTAGCAACTAACACGTTTTGCCATTTGATATGAAGTTTTAGCATGATCCTCTTCAACTAATTCCCCATTAACTACAAAACCATTTCTAACAAGTATGATTTAACCAATAAATCCGATTGATGATATAAAATTTGAATTCACTCTCCCCCTCAATCAATGACCCGTATTCTAGTTAAATATTTGTAGTCGTTGATTGAGTGACAAATTTTATGCACAATCCAAGTATAAAAGAATTTCAAGCAACACATAATCACCAAGTGTCTTACAAATAATTTTCAGAAGAATCACAGAATGAAAACTATTTGCATACAAAGAAGATTTCTCTTCTTTTTCAAGAAATGATGCACTGAAACGTACATCAGATCGAAGAAACATGGATATAAAGTAATCCATGCCCAGGTGAACATCACCCAGTTGGAGGAACAACCGTCTTTTTGGCGACGTGCTTTCCCCAGAATGAAGCGCGGGTTGCTATCTAAAGTAATAGCAAGCCATTTTAGACATGTTTTACCAATCCATTTTAACTTCTGCTCGAGCTTCATTTAAAGACCCGTGCCATTATTGAATGACATTTCTAAGTCCGTAAATGTTATCGATAAACAGAAGACATGCCTAGGTGAAACTATTTTTGGTATTTTCTATTTTTCAATTTTTATGGTTTTTTTGGTTTTAAGATTCTCTATTTACAAATGCAGGTTTTCTATATATCTATTTACAAGATGGTATAAAATATGAATAAGTATATATGTACAAGGATACGAACCAGAGACCATTACTCCTCAGCATTCTGAATCTTCACCGCATTCATCACTTGACTTGCTGAAGAGCAATGTGAGCACTTTCAATCAGGGAATGATTCTGGCTTTTCACTCTCCCCTAATTAGTGCTCTCCCCCAATCTGACAACCTCTGACGATCACCCAAAATAGGAAGAAGAAGAAGACTTTGGATGAACACCCATAATAAGAAGAAGTCTTTTGGTAACCAAATGCATGCCGTCTTTAGTCTTATAACACTCCCGCCCATGAGTAAAGCCGTCAAAAACCTTAGGTATCTTTTCGATAGTTTAAGTTGAGCCTCAACTGAAATCTAGCTTAACCCCACAACTCATCAAACAAGAACTGTCATGAGGTTAAGCTAAACCACAAATTTAAGCCCAGTAACAACTTGATTTCAGCTTAACCTCACAACTCATCAAACAAGAACTGTCATGAGATTAGGTTAAAATCAAGTTGGACCAAACCTTAAACTACAGAACAACTTGAACCTAACTTAACTCCACAACTCATCAAACAAGAACTGTCATGGGATTAAGTTAAATATCAAGTTGTAAGAAAAGAACTCAACATTTTTGAATGTAGAGAAGACTGTAGACTCGACCTTCTTCAAGATTGCCCAATGTGGAGGAACAGAATACCAATCATTTTCATCTCACCAAATGCCTTCCAGTAACCTTACATATAACCCATCAGCCCGCAGCATACACATGAGATGATAACACCCAACAGAGAATGTAGAGTAGACTGACGACTCGACCTTCTTCAGTCTTGAGTATAACACCAAAGTAACAAGTTGAACCACTGATCATCTATAGTATGTATCCATCCTTGGATATTAAGCCCTGATCACGTGAACCTTTTGTGCGTCCTTGATGTACATATTCTCTCTCCCCTGATGGTTACGATTAATCAGCCCATGACGTAATAGTGAAACGTAAATACCAAGGTAACAAGTTGAACCACTGATCATCTCTACGGTTATCAACACCGGAATAAATGATTACGCCCGATCACGTGAACCTATTGTGCGTCCTTGGTGTACACATTTCTCTCCCCCATGATGGTTACGATTAATCGGAATCATCATCATGATGTGTGCATGCAGCCTAATGACGAGTGCATGAAGCATTGACTAGAAACCCTTTGTTACTGATTGTACCAACCCATGAGACTATGTCGATTAGCATTCCATGACCATGTTCTTCAACACCTTGATAGACGGAGGAAGAAGTGTTGGAGAAATATGGTTTGCACGACTCCTGAACTGACGTATTCAGGAGTCGTATGACCATTTCTCAATCATCATCCAACATGTAGATTAATATTCACCCTTTCCCCCCCCTCAAAAATTGCATATGCCTGGCAACTGCAATTTTTGGTTGAATATGTAAATAAAAGTATACTCCAATATGCGCCGATCCACTTGAAGATTGAATAAGCACGGAAAGAGCATGAATCTTGTTGATGAGAATGGCCATAAATAAGAAGATTTCTCTTCTTCCAAAGATAAAGTGCACTGAAGCATACACCTTTCTTTTCTTTGAGGAACGAGGCCTGAACTGAGGTATTCAGACGTCATAATGATGAAGAGCGAGGCCTGCACTGATGTGTACAGACGTCATTATGTTGAAGAGTGAGGCCTGCACTGATGTGTACAGACGTCATTACTCTCTCTTTACTTATTCTCTCATCTAACTCATTACCAACCCCATTATCATTCTGTCGGCTTGATGTCGTGACCACTGATGGAGAAAACCCAATATGATGAACTTGATACTGAAGTAATATAACCCGAACTTGTGACTTAAACTTGTACTAATGCGTGACAAAGAGCGGTGTAGGGACTTCGTGCAACATCGAATCCCTAAGTACTCTATACTCTTCAACCAACCAACCATCAAGTATAAGACGTACATCACCTCTTGGATATCCACAACTTCGTGTGACACTGAGCACTACAACGTGATTCCTTAAAGTGATAGTTATTTTGTAATAGAGAGAAAGACAAAATAACTAGATATCCAAGTCCTCGTCATTGTAAATGTTGAAAGCTCGAACAAGGATCTCGAAGAATCTTCATCCAACCTCCCCGATATCTTCAGATACTAAGTACACGCACCCATGAAATTTCACTTCAGCCTCAAATAAATAATACTGAACTAACCCCGTAGTCACATCTTGTCGATTAAATGCCTCGATCCAGCCATTTGTGATGTTATAGCTGAACTTTGATAATGGTTTTAACCCGATCATGGTCAAGAGCGCATAGCCCAACATCACGGGATTTTACAAATCTATGATTTAAACCGAGAAAATAAGTTCTTTCGCGGGATTTTACAAAACCAAGAAGAAACCGTGAGACAGTGACAGATTGAATGTGGCATGACTGATTTGGTTTTGGTGAACATCAGTTTGGGTTAAGAATATCTTGTGAGAATTACAGTTCACATCACAACTTTTAAAACCTTTGTCCAACTAACCAACCTTGTACACAGATTAGTGACCACTTGATGAAGGAAACCCGATATACCAATACTGAAAACTGAAGTAGAAGTCCCCAAATTTGTTACTTAAGCTTGCACTAATGTTGGAAGAACGGTGTAGAGAATTAATGCTCCAAGCAAATCTCTAAGTGCTCAATACCCAACCAAAGTATGAGACATTAACACCTCTTGCGATTATCGACATCGTCATTGACGTGTGACACTGAGTACTCCAATAACTCTTAAGTGATAGTTACCCCGACTGCTGGTAACTAGATAACCCAAGTCTTCAACTTAAATTTTGAGCACGAGCAAGTTATCATTGAAGGTCATGCATCCAACCAACCCCGACTTCAAGATAAAATAAGTAGACGCCTTCGTGAAATTCAGCTTCAATTTCAAATGAGGAATACCAAATGAACTTCGTGATCATCTTGTGCTGTTGACTAGCCAAAAGGAGAAGAAACATGCGCTAATTCTCCCCCTCAAAAAGGACATGAAATGACCTTTTTGCCAAAGTTGAGAGTCCGTGATGGTTGTGAATTTGTCAGGCACAATACATGGAAAGAGACAAATAAAACTATTGCAACGAAGATGGTGATTGAGACTCTCTTGAAGTAACCCCTTACTTGTCTCCTCGTCAATTGTTTAGCAGATTAATAAATTCCCTGAAGCTCATTATATGCCAAAACCGCTTGATGAAATATGTTTAACTTTAGAATGTAAAAGGTTAAACCACGTCTCTGAACAACCACCTCTTGTCTTTAAGTCTGACCACCTCTTGAGAAGATCTTGTACTACAAACCCATTAAAAGCTTGAGAGACAACAATCACTTGATGAAGCTTGATAAATAACAAGTTCGCGACTTATACTTGCACTAAATTTGTGATTTAGAACCTATAATGAGCACAACAACGTAACTCCTTTAAATATAGGTAGTGATATATACCTAACCTTCCATCCTTTATTGTATATATTCACTTCTTGAACATCCAAGTCTAATCACCTTAAATACGCTCGAGCAAGGGTCATCAAACATCGTACATCCATCCACCCCGAGATGTTTGTGACACTAAGTACACCAACCCGTGAAGATACACTCCAACCAAGTCACCATAATTTCCCAATTCCTGCCGATCTCGAAGCACAAACTTATCCCGAGAAGATAGTCAAACCCCGTAAGTTTTATTATGACAAAATCCATGTCCCTCCTACTTGTCCAAAATTGATTTGACGGGATTTTACTACTCTTGAGATTTAAACCGAGAAATCGAATCTTTCGCGGGATTTTCTAAAATCTACAAGAGAAACCGTCAAATCAATAAGAACAACTAAGAGTGAATTGCAATACTAATCTTTAAAATTCAAGTCAAAGAAGTCAAATCACAACTTGATCAGATCGCAACAAGTCAAGTCACAGGTTGTCAATTTGCAGCAAGTCAGATTGCAATCAACCAAATCACAATTAGTCAAATCGCAAGTGTCAACTTGCAACGTCAAATTGCAATTGGTCAGATTGCAATCAGTCAAGTCGCAACAAGTCAAAACGCAACTTGACAAATCGCAATTATAAACAAATTGTTATTTGTCAGCTATAACTCAAATTGCAAAGATCAAATTGCAGGCTCACTCAAATCGTAGGCTCCAATAGGACAGTGATGGCAAATCCACAACTCTGAAATCACGTTGACCTTCATATACCCAAAGATATTCTTCCCAACCCAAAATAATGAATCTCGAATAATTGAAGCACACTCGAAATTGTTGACCAAAAAAAATCTTTACCAACCGATGAGTTCGATCTTGTGATAATAACCAATAATATTCAACAAAACATATACCAAAAACAATTCGACCATGTGCAATTTGTCTAACAACAGACTAAGCCCAATGACCAAATATGAATTCCTAATAGCATACCAGTTTAACACAGCCCAAGGAAAATTATGGGTCGGCCCAATGAAGAATCCAGTATACGTCCACTCCCAATCACTTATCCCTAATTCTTGAACTATAACACACCCTAATCATTTGTTATATAATCACACTAATCCCACAAAACTAACCCTAATCTCTTATAAAATCCGCCCCTTTCACTCTAACCTAACTGCTCCTCTAACTCACCCAGATCACAGCAAGTCCTCCCATATCATCTCATAATCATCATCAGAACCACAATCTGATACATCATTACAGTTGAACAACCACGAATCCTAATCCAATGTCTTCATTTACTGAACAATCCGAATCAAGAAATTAATTCGAAGCCTTCACGATCCTCGGATTCACTGGTAGGTTCTTGTTGTGATGTCTTTATGTGTTCTCCATTTAAACCGAACAAAAGAAACGATATAACACACTTGTTATATTTCGTTCTTTATAATTTGGATATTGAGAACAAGATCAATGATGATTTACTTTCTTTTGTATGATCGACCTTTAAAGGTTTGATGTTTCTTTGAGTTACACGAAAGAAAGGAAACTGAGATCGAATGATTCATTTTCAGTTTGAGTCATAACGAATCAAGAAAAAGAGATAACATAATTGTTATATTCTTTATCTTACTGGTATCGGATATTTAAATTGAGACATAATCATCAAATTAAATTTGTGAGTATGAATCACTTTTGATAGAGTGACTTTAGGGGTCTGTTTTCATTTGATTCGAGTTGATTTGGGGAGTGAAGGTGAGATGTGGATGAATACAGGATTAACTACTGGTTGTGGTAATGGATGATGGTATATGATTTGATGCTCAGTTGTGTTGTGAATCTGTTGTAGTATTAATTGTTGTTGTCTGATGATTGTTGTTCAAATGGTTATGGTCTTTGTCATTGCTTCATCTCCCTCTATTTTGTTTCACCTTTATCAACCCAGACAAGTCGCATGTATGCAATACACACAAGCCGCATCTGTGCAAACACACAAGCCGCATCTGTGCAAAACACACAAGCTGCATCTGTTGCAAAACACACAAGCCGCATCTGTGCACAACACACAAGCCGCATCTGTGCAAAACACACAAGCCGCATACAAGTAAGAACACAAACCGCACCCATGAAATGGTAGACAAACAGCATCAATGAACAGATAGACAAACAGCATCGATGAACATAGAGACAAACCGCATCAATGACCAGTTAAAGCTGTCACTTTTACCCATTTTTGTCTTTATGCCGGTTTTAGTTAAAAACCAAAATAGTATGCTTAGACCATACAAACCGCATCCTCTTTTTGCAGCTACAATCCAAACTACAATCCCAAGATGACACAAACCGCATACAAGAACATAGCATTTTTACACAAACAGCACCCAAGAATAATCATTCCAACAAGTACACAAACTGCTGCTATGAACATAACACCACAAACCCATCTAATCACTTCTCAAGTATGAACACCATAGAAAACAGAAGTAACCATGTTTAAAACATGTCTTAAAGACAATCTTTTGAGACAAATAAGCCGCAAACATCAAGATTAAAACCTTTTAAGACATATTTGACCATGAATTATGAAAAACTGCAAAATGAGCCACATCAACACTGCCACTATGAACATATGAAGCCTTTGCATATTTGACCATATGAACACTGCCAAGAACATCCCCTTAAGTTAGGATGCACTTTAAGCATCTCAAATGAGCCACACAAAATGCTCTACAACAACACAAAAACCAACAGAGTTTGAACTTGGCAAAGATGTTACTTGTTAAAGATAAAGCCCAAATGCACCATGGATGTTACTGTTAAAGCCCAAAGACACAGATTATCTTATCATGACAAAAATACTTCTTGGCACAAATACTTTAAGTCAACCATGTATTCGAATCACACAAGGAAAAAAACCAAAACCAGTCCACCATGTTTGACCACACCCACGTTTGACCAAGACTATACGAATAGAGAAAGAACACATCTGGGAAAAGAAATAGATCGAACATAAAAAAATAACTAGACCAGATCTTCAACTTTTTATTCGAATAGAACAAAGAAATAAATACAAGAAAAATAGACACCGCGAATCCAAGCACAATCACTCGAACCTAGCCATGGCTCTTGATACCAATTGTAGGACATACCCATCTTGATTGTGTGGATCTATTCGAGTGGTCTTGGATCTTGAAAGATCAAGAAACCCATTTGAGTTAGTTTGTAGAGAGAAGTTTAGAGAGAGAGGGAACTATGTGAAAATCTGGAAAATTAGATTAATGTGACAAGAGTTCCCACCCTTCCCAAGTATGGGAAGGGGCTTACATACTACTACATATTGGTGCCCCTAGTGGGCTGTGGAGTGAGCTGACAGTAGGGAAATCCCTGACCCACTCCACAAATATAAATACGACTAAGTTAATACTAATATTACTAATAATACTAAACGGATATATATAAGCCTACGAGCTATATAAATGCTAATTAGATACTCGGGGTGACCGAACCTTCATATGAATATTTATATTCCTAACATTTTATATGTTATTTAGTTATGTTTATGATTGTTTTATGCTTAAAAGTTAAAAGTTGTTAAAGATGTGTTCAAGTCTAGGTACAAGGAAATATCAAGAAAGACGAAGAAAAGTTACAAAATCAAGCAAATATTGAAGAAAAGATCATCAACAATGATATTGATTCATGATATGATTATTTCCATTGTACATGAGAAGGATGAAAAGATGAAGTCAAGATTAAGTGCTAAAAAGTGTATTAAAAGTTGGAGTTACATGCTAGCTTAGAGTGGAAATTCATGTGCAAAAGTTGGTCTCGACCCAAGGTTTACATTCCAGACCCAAGGTCGAAGTTGAGGTTTCAGACCCAAGGTCGAAGCTGGGATTCCAGACCCAAGGTTCAGGAATTCGACCTCAGGTTCAGCTGACGTTCAGACCCAAGGTCCATGCTTCAGACCGAAGGTCGAGAGAATTCTGAGATGAAGAGTTGCATTAACTCTTAACTTTAACTACCATAATGGCTTGAGTCCGATCATTACCTTCTCATTTATGATAAGTGAAGTAATATGACAGTTTTTGGGGTGTTTTACAAGCTTAAATAAGACCCCTAATCATCCATTTTGGATACAACACTTACAATCAAGCCTTACACCATAAGGACTTGATCACATTTCTTACTAAACCCAAAAGAATTAAATAATCTCTGCCATTCTCAATAAGGTCCCAATTAGAAGAGTTGGAGATACTTATTAAAAGAGGTGGAAGATTCCCTTGTTCAATTGGAGGCTCTAAGGAGTGCTATAACTCTTTTATTACTTATTGTAATCTTACTTTTGGGTTATTTTCTTTACTTTAATTAATCATGTTAGACCGTTTGATGTTGAATGCAATGTTATGTTTTATGATGATGCTTGTTATGGAATAATTAGTGATGCTTGTTTGGGAATGATGTGACTTTCGAATGAATGTTGGATGTTTAGTTGGTTAGAAAAAGTGATTATTTTCATGAGTTTGTTTAAATATAATTCGTGTTCTAAAACTTGTTGGTTAAATATTATTGGATTTAAAGGTTGAAAAGATTTCTAATATTGTTTAATTCCAAGAGTTAGTGACAAACGGATTGGTATTTGATAAGTGACGAATATCAAGTATGCAAGTTTTTAAATGAATTCGGAAATATTTAAATCACGAGATTGGGTAGAAAAGACTCGTAAGAACTAATTTAACTAATCATCTTTTTCATACATTTGATCACAAAAAGAGCTAGCGTACTGGGATGAGAATTGGCCGAAAGGACTCACCCGTGAAACTAGTAGAAACATTGATTTTCTTGATATTACCCATTGACTAGAGGTCCTTGTGAAAATTGACATGTGCCTTCTATGTTTCACCCAAACATGTTCAACATTCTATCACGATTAGTCATGGTTCCTAAACTAGTATTTGGTTGTTTGCTTGATTTGATTTGAAACAATTGTTCGTTTAATTACTCTTAAGTGCTTTAGATCGTGACAGTCTTAAGTACTATTTCTTATTGCTCTTACTTAAATTGCCTAAACCAAAACTAGTAGTCTTTTGGGACGATCCTTATTTACCATCAACAATACTACAATCAAACGTGTATACTTGCTCGTATGTGTTTCTTAGATAAACGGTAAAGAGGTATTTTTAAAAATTTAAAATTTGAGTGAAATTGGGATATAATATATACTACCGTAATGCACATCAAGTTTTTGGCGCCGCTACCGGGGACTATTATTCCTTTTTTGTTTAGTTTAGGTTAGTTTAGTTGTACATAGTAGCGTAAGTTTGTTCTTGTTATTTGCGTAATTTTAGAGTTTATTTCATGTTTGTTTCTGTGATTGTTTGCCTTCTTTGTTTGATGATTGTTAAGTGTTTACTTTGTCCTAGTTTCAATGAGTCTCCCTCGATTTTATTTTTATTAGTTAAGTTAAATATAAAAATATAAAAACTATAATAAAAAAAGAAGAAAAAGAAAAAATTTTGGAAATTTTTGCTGCAAACCTCCGGTCCGAGATCTCGACCGCCGGTTTGAAGCCATTCGACACTTAAAAAAATTTCTGATTTTCACCTGACCGATGGTCCTGACTCTCGACCGTCCGGTCCTACTCCTCGGTAAAACTTTTTCAATTTCAAACCGACGGTCCAGACCTTCGACCGTCCGGTTTGAGCCCTCGGTAAAACATTTCACAGCCCAAACCGCCGGTCCGAAAAAATATAATATTAAAAAAAAAAAAAAAAAAAAAAATCTTTTGTTTTTCTTTGTTCTCTTTTCTATTTATTTATTTAATTGTTATTTAGTTTATTTGTTCTAGATTTTTGTATGATTTCTTTTTCAAGTTACTTAGTTTTTTTTACTAACCCCTAACGTTTGTTTTGGATGTGTTGTCTATGAATGTTTAGCTTATTTTTAGTTATGGATTCACCTAGCGAAGTTTCGGCTTACTTGAAAAAATAGAAAATGGAATTGATGGATGATGGTGATGCTGTGTCTAGGAAAAAATAGTTGATTTTGAAAAGGTAAAGTTGCAAGAAAAAGGGAAGGAAGTTGAACATATGGAATATGAGAATGAAAAGCCTCGGGTGGTTACTTTTACCCGTGCTAAGCTTAGAGAATATGACGAGCCAAGTATGAGGTATTCCACACCTTGTGGAATAGAAGGATTAGGAGCTTGGGATGCGGAATGTAACCTTGGACAAAATGATAGTTATGTGACATTTGCTTTCTATGAAAAATTTGGAAATGGGAAATATGACGTGGACAAATATAATAGGAGAATTGCACGGGATGTGAAAATTGATATTCATGGCTATACCTTTGCTATGGATTTGATTATTGATGAGTATGAGGACACGACGGATCCTTCCATGGTGTTTGGACGAAATTTCTTGTTGGCAATGAAATGTGTTATTGATTTTGATTTAGGTGAAATGCAAGTTAAGGTTGGAGAGTTACAAGATGATAAAGATGTTAATTGGTTACTTGAACAAATGGAGGAAGTTTGTGAAAATGAAGATGGTATTAGTGGGAGCATGGAAATGGTTAAAATGGGAAAGGCCACTCATTTGAAACAAAAATACCCACCTTTTAAAGGTCTTATACCTTCACAGTCATCATTACCACACCCTACCACACTAATCAAAGGAGAAAGTTCTTCTAACCAAACATCCTCACCAAAAGAAAAACCAACCAAAGTACCCATTGATGAAGCAAAATGTGTTGAGGAGATTACTACAAAGTTCAAAGAATTGCTAAATGAAAAACCAATACTTCATGTGTTGGAACACTATGCTCACTATAGGAAGTTGTTGGATGAAATTTCAGTGGAGAAAATGAAACTTGATAAGAAGAAGGAAATTGAAGAAGAAGAAGAAAAGGAGAAAGTGATGGAGAAAGGCTTACCTGAAAAGAAAGAAGATCCGGGTAACTACCTTATTCCACTAAAAGTGAATGGAACTATTGCAATCAATGCTTTGGCCGATACGGGGGCGAGTGTTAGTATAATGCCTTATAAGCTTTACAAGATTATGGAATTGGGAAGAGCTTATCCTTCCAATGATGTGTTGTTGATGGCCGATAATACCATGGCAAAAGCTTATGGTAAAGTGAAGAATGTGAGATTACAAATTGGATTCCAAACATATTTGTGTGACTTTTTGATTATGCATGTACCTATTGATAAAGAGACACCGATGTTGGTGGGACGCCCATTCCTGAGTACGATAGGAGCAATAATTGATAATGGAAAAGGAACTATGGAAATTGATGATGGAGTGGCTAGAAGGATTTACCACGCTAAGAAAAGAAACAAAGTTCTAGCAGATGAAGAAGATTGGTTGGATGTATTTGATATTAGCCATGACAATGAAGGAAATCCAAAATATGGGAAGACAGCCCCATCGTTTGATCATATTGAAGATGATATGGAGAGAGCATTGGCTATGGGGAATTACTTCAATCCTTTCAAGAATATTATTGTTTACAAGAAAATGGTTGATTTCCTTGGTTCGATGCCAATTAAGCTTAAAAATATTGAATGGACATCGGATGGTTATAGCAAATATCAAAAGATTGAAGGAGACAATGATTGGCACACTAAGATAGAGATTACTAGTCCGGGTGGACGCCGATTCACTCGTGAGTTCAAAACAAAGGAAACCGATAGAGTTCTTTCGGGGAAATTTCATTCGGAGGATATTCTAAGGTTTGGGAGTTATTTTGATTAAAGGAAGCTTGGAATGTGGAAGAGTAAAGAAGCTTGTTGTTAAGCTTTTGCTCATTTTGTTCTTATGAGTTTTATCTTGTTTGCGTATTATTTATTATCTTATAATGTTTTGCATTTCTTTGTTAAGTTGAGTGTGTTTTAGCTCCTAAGCTTTATAAGCAATGATTAATAAGAAATATTTAAGGTTAAGTTTAGTTGTTTTTAATTTATGTAGCTTGTTTAATCTTAAGTTAAATGGAATGTTGGAAGTGTTTTGAGTTGTGGTGATGATTTGGAAATGATTAAGAAATAAAAGCTGTTTGAAACGGTTTTGTTTTGCAAACCAACGGTTGAAAACCAAACCTACGGTTGAGCCTTCATATTTTTGCAAAGAAACCAAAGAAAGAAAAAAGGAGGAGAAAAACACCACAATCCCCAACAAGTCTCATCATTCCAAGATTGAAGTTAAGTATCAAATTAAGGTTCTAGCAATCCTATGGCTTCAAAAAGAGTAAGTAACATCCATCCAATTACTTTGCATTATTCTTAGTTCGAATTTGATTTTTAGGGTTCTTAATTGGGCGAATTTGCTGTAGTTCGAATTAAGTGAAATTACTTGATGGGTTTACTAGAGGATTGATATAGGGATTGATTAGAAGTGGAATTAGATGAAATGGTTAAGAATTGAAAGAGAATTTGATGTTCTAAGATTTAGGGTTTATGTATGTCGAAAATTTTAGGATTTTTAATCAAGATTGATTGGGTTTATTGTGGTATATGATTAAGAATTAATATTTGTGTGCTATATGATTGATTATATGGACCACTACTTTGTTTGAATTGATTTTGATTCTTAGATTCTTGAAAATAAGACATGAAGGAGATATAGGAATAAGCACTAAAAAGCAAATGGTAGAAGGAGTAGAATGTGGATAAGCTATAATATAAAAAAAAAAAAAAAAAAAAAAAAAAAAAAAAAAAAAAGTTCTGCTACTGCAAACCGACGGTCGGAAGTTCCAACCGCCTGTCGAATACCCAGAAATAGGCCAAACCGACGGTCCGGACCTTCGACCGTCCGGTTTGATGCCTCGGTAAAAACTTTCAAAAGCCAAAACCGCCGGTCTAACTCTCGACCGCGGCGGTCCAGCCATGCTGTTTATTTTTTTTTTATTTTTTTTTTTTTTTTTTTTTTGGTGTTGTGTTTTGCTAATTTATCTTACATTCTAACCTTAAGTTTCAATATTTCTCGTGTGCTTGTTTTGGTTGTTTTGTAGAAATATATTCGTCAAAATGAAGAAAACCCAATAGTTGCTTTGTACAAGCGACATGGTCAAGCAGGAGATGTTAATCTTATGCCGGTAACAAGTGAACATTTGAGGTGGAGCAAATTAAGTAAAGTAGCAAAAGCTTGTTACAATAGCCGGTTAGCGAAATTGCAAAGAAAGGAAATTGCGGTACCAAAGCTAGTAAGTTGGAGTTTGATGAAAGAATATAACCTTAATAAGACTCTTGCGAAGTTATGGGAGGTTAATACGGAATCTGAAAATGGAATTTTTAAAGATTTTAATTTGGAATACGCAATTAGGATCGAGGAAAAGCAAATCTATAGAGAATGGTGTCTAGAGTTCTTTGCCACAATCCATTTCAACCAAGAAGTGAGCGACATTATGGAGGAGAAATGTATTTGGTTTAGGTTGTGTAGGAACGATCATGCACTTACTTTGCCGAAATTTGGGCAGTTATTAGGATTTTACGATGACGATGATCTTGAACATGAAGAGTTTGAAGACCACCTTTCAAAGTTAGAGAAAGAACCACCAAAGTATGTTGGTAGGGAGGTATGGAATGAGATAGGAGATCCCAACAGTGGGAGATTTAAAGAAAAAGAGATATATTCACCGATGGCTCGACTTTTACATAAAGTGATTGTGAACTCATTTGTGCATAGAGGACATAGTCAAGACAAAGTTCATGGACCGGATTTGTGGATAATTGAAATGATTATGGATCCAAATAAGAAGATGAATGTCTTATGGACTTTGGCAGTTTATTTGTCAAAAAGAGCGACTTTAATTACTGAGCATGGTTTTATAAATGGAGGGAAAAGTTTGAGATATGATACACCCGATGAGATGAAGAAGATAACGGTGATAAAGGAATGTGAAAAACTTGACAAGAAGAATTTGAAAGAGTTGCTTGATGATGATAGATATTGTTTGGTTGATCAAATTGCCAATGTGATTCGCAACCCACCACCACCACCACAACAACCTCAACAAAATATCGGAGAATCTTCGGGGTTGAATTCGAGTTGGGGTGATTGGCATGCGAATTTGCCACAAGAGGAGAGAAGAGATGTTTGGAGAGACATGACGATGATGAGGATTGGACACCAAATGGATTATTGTGCACCAATTCTTACCCACCTTGGACAGCAGAGTGAACCAACTTATTCATTCCCAATAACGTATGCACCAATTAGTGTTCCACCTTACCCTTACCCATATACGCCTTATCCATCAGGACATGTACCTTACCCGACGTCTAGCTTAAATCAAGGAAATTAGGGGTACAATGTTAACCAGGAAGCTTTTGCGGGGTATTATTCTAATGTAGGAACGCAAGGCTATGAAGCGGGAACGTTATCGGGTGAATTTGGATTTGGAGCGTTGGTTGACTATCAAGGTGATGATATGGAGGATGAATGATTATGATTATCATTCAAAATTATGTGATGTGATGAACAAAAATTTTATTTTATTCGTACTTTATTATTATTACGTTATGTAGGATTATAACTATTCTTATGTTTTAGAACTATGATTATCTTTATTTAGGATTTTAAGGTATTTTGGTTATTAGTATATTTTTTTTTTGTGTTTGCGTGTTTATTTTTTTTAGGTTAAGATTCCATGAGATCATTGCTCGTTCATATGGTTGGTATATTTTGGAGCTTGGAGTTTCCAACTCATGTGTTTAACACCAAATATGGATCTCGCTTGATTTCTCGGTGATATCATTTACTATTCTATTTTCACTCTTTCCTTTACTTTGAAGTTAATTTTTCACATTGAGAACAATGTAAAACTTAAGTGTGGGGAAGGGAAGTAAATAGTGAAAATGATTCAATTTTAAAAAAAAATTGTGACTATTTTGGAATTTGTTTTATTGCCCTTTAGGAAGTAGTTGTTTTTACACGTAAAAGATTATATATTTGAAACAACTTAAAATTTTCCAATAGCATAAAATGGCAATTTGAAATTTTTAATGAATCTCGGTTAAGTGAAATGATCTGTTCTTAGGATTGATAACATTACTTTTGCATTTTTAGCCTATTCTACCAAATATGTGAGGATTTGAGCCTATCATTCAAAGCATATATTTTTATGCTTAAATTCTATTTTCTTGCTAAGAGTGTCTCGGTGATTGAATTGATTCTAGAACTTGTGCTTGTCATGCATTACGAATTCCAAAGTAGGGTCACATTCGTGTGATATAAATGAATTTAAATGATAAGAGGCAACTTAGGATTTTACCAAATGGCCTTCCATTTACATATATTGATATATTAGCTAGCCGAATCGGTTAGTTAACCACCTACTCTATGGACCCATTTGTTAGCACTCAATTTTAGTGCTAGATACCCCTAGAACACCCTTTGAGCCTATCTTTTCATTTTTTGTTGCATCCAGAAAAATAAATAAAAAAAAGTATTTGCGCCATTTAATCTTTAGCCAAACCCTTTTTAGTCAAGTTGAATTGATGAATTACTTGTTGTTGGGTTGAAGAAGTTTTTGATGATTATGAGCTTACACTTTGTATTTCGGATATACCTTTTTGACGGAGACGAAGGTAGCTACTTCTTATTTGTATTTTTTTAGTTATATCTCATCAAAATATGGAAAAAAAAAAATAAAAAAAAAAAAAAAAAAAAAGGAAAAGAGCCAATGAGCTACAATTATGAAGATTAGCCAATGACCTAAGACTTGATACGAATGGTGATCGATGAATAAAATAAAGGAGGAAGGAAGAATTGTTATGAAGGCTATAATCATTTGGGGATACATGGTTCGATTATTTTTTTTTTGCAACAAGTGATTCTGGTATTTGACTTGATTATTGTATATTATATCCACTAAAATAATCCCATGTCTTATCCTAACCCTTTTGCTTTGTGAAGATATCGATTGTATGAATATTATAGTGACCATCCGGTTTTTGAAAGGTTGGAAAACATCGCTAGCGAACTAGAGCGTGTTTTGGTGACCATCCGTTATGTAAGTAACGTTGTTAGCGAACCAAGGTACAAACTAGTGACCATCTGTTATTCAACTAATCAAAAATTCGTTGTTAGCGATCTATTATATTTGTGCAGTAGTTATTGGAACATAAGTTAATATTAACCCTTAGCCTAACATTTTAGCCCGAATAAAAGTCCTCTTTGATAAATTAATTTATTTCTTACATGATTTGGATTAGTTTTGATACTTGTACAAGCCTATGATACGACATGAAATCACGACTGAGCAATTGAGTGAAATATATCCCCTACAAAAGAAATGAGTGTGAGTGAATTATATTATTCTTTTCTTTTCGTGAGAAGCTTAGTTGTGTTATCTAGCTTGACCGAGCATGTTGTTTAAATTTCACATATTAAATGTAAAAATCACTTTTTGACCTTTTTGCCTTGGTAACAAGGAAGATTAGCGAAATTTTTTAGAAAATCATGATTGGTGGCTATTGGAAAAATAATTTTTCTAAAGATTACTTTGCTTGAGGGCAAGCAAAACTTAAGTGTGGGAGATTTGATAACGCTTATTTTGTACATGTTTTTATCGCGTTATTTGTGTGTTTTTATATGTTATTTAGTTATGTTTATGATTGTTTTATGCTTAAAAGTTGTTAAAGATGTGTTCAAGTCTAGGTACAAGGAAATATCAAGAAAGACGAAGAAAAGTTACAAAATCAAGCAAATATTGAAGAAAAGATCGTCAACAAAGATATTGATTCATGATATGATTATTTCCATTGTACATGAGAAGGATGAAAAGATGAAGTCAAGATTAAGTGCTAAAAAGTGTATTAAAAGTTGGAGTTACATGCTAGCTTAGAGTGGAAATTCATGTGCAAAAGTTGGTCTCGACCCAAGGTTTACATTCCAGACCCAAGGTCGAAGTTGGGGTTTCAGACCCAAGGTTTACATTCCAGAACCAAGGTCGAAGCTGGGATTCCAGACCCAAGGTTCAGGAATTCGACCTCAGGTTCAGCCGACGTTCAGACCCAAGGTCCATGCTTCAGACCGAAGGTCGAGAGAATTCTGAGATGAAGAGTTGCATTAACTCTTAACTTTAACTACCATAATGGCTTGAGTCCGATCATTACCTTCTCATTTATGATAATTGAAATAATATGACAGTTTTTGGGGTGTTTTACAAGCTTAAATAAGACCCCTAATCATCCATTTTGGATACAACACTTACAATCAAGCCTTACACCATAAGGACTTGATCACATTTCTTACTAAACCCAAAAGAATTAAATAATCTCTGCCATTCTCAAGAAGGTCCCAATTAGAAGAGTTGGAGATACTTATTAGAAGAGGTGGAAGATTCCCTTGTTCAATTGGAGGCTTTAAGGAGTGCTATAACTCTTTTATTACTCATTGTAATATTACTTTTGGGTAATTTTCTTTACTTTAATTAATCATGTTAGACCGTTTGATGTTGAATGCAATGTTATGTTTTATGATGATGCTTGTTATGGAATAATTAGTGATGCTTGTTTGGCAATGATGTGACTTTCGAATGAATGTTGGATGTTTAGTTGGTTAGAAAAAGTGATTATTTTCATGAGTTTGTTTAAATATAATTCGTGTTCTAAAACTTGTTGGTTAAATATTATTGGATTTAAAGGTTGAAAAGATTTCTAATATTGTTTAATTCCAAGAGTTAGTGACAAACGGATTGGTATTTGATAAGTGACGAATATCAAGTATGCAAGTTTTTAAATGAATCCGGAAATATTTAAATCACGAGATTAGGTTGAAAAGACTCGTAAGAACTAATTTAAGTAATCATCTTTTTCATACATTTGATCACAAAAAGAGCTAGCGTAGTGGGATGAGAATTGGCCGAAAGGACTCACCCATGAAACTAGTAGAAACATGGATTTTCTTGATATTACCCATTGACTAGAGGTCCTTGTGAAAATTGATATGTGCCTTCTAAGTTTCACCCAAACATGTTCAACATTCTATCACGATTAGTCATGGTTCCTAAACAAGTATTTGGTTGTTTGCTTGATTTGATTTGAATCAATTGTTCATTTAATTACTCTTAAGTGCTTTAGATCGTGACAGTCTTAAGTACTATTTCTTATTGCTCTTACTTAAATTGCTTAAACAAAAACTAGTAGTCTCTTGGGACGATCCTTATTTACCATCAACAATACTACAATCGAACGAGTATATTTGCTCGTATGTGTTTCTTAGATACACGGTAAAGAGGTATTTTTAAAATTTTAAAATTTGAGTGAAATTGGGATATCATATATACTACCGTAACGCACATCAGAACTTTACTTCGTGAGGACGGAGTTTCAGTTGGCTAATATCTTCACTAAGGCACTCCCGAGAGAACGGTTCCAATTTCTTCTCCCGTGACTTGGCACGAAGAGTTTGACACCAGAAACCCTAAAGCGTCTTCAGGAAGAGAATGAGGAGTATTGGATTTGATTCATATATCCTTGTATATATTTTAAACCAAAAAGAAAATAGAAAAATATAAAACCTATAAAAACCATAAAAATCAGAAAAACACAAAAACACAAAAAATAGTTCCTCTAGGCATGTCTTCTGTTTATCGATAACATTTACGGTCCTAGAAATGTCATTCAATAATGACACGGGACTTTAAATGAAGCTCGAGCAGAAGTTAAAATAAATTGTTAAAACATGTCATGTCGGCTTGCAGTTACTTCAGACTGTAACCCGTTCATCATTATGGGGAAAGCACGTCGCCCAAAAGACGGCTGTTCCTCCTACTGGGTGAAGTTCACCCGGGCATGGATTACTTTATATCCATGTTTCTTCGATTTGATGTACGTTTCAGTGCATCATTTCTAGTATAAGAAGAGAAGTCTTCTTTACATCGCAAATACTTTTCAATCTATGATTCTTCAGGAAAGTATTTGTGTTAAACTTGCTGGTACCATGAATTTTTTTTTTGGAAATCAATCAGACTTGAAGTTTTTCATAAAATTTGTCACTCAATCAAAATACTACAGCTCTTTAAATAGAAAATGGGTCATCGATTATGGGGGAGAGTGATTTCAAAAATTTTATATCATCAAAATAAGTCACTTTGTATATAATAAGTAGTGAATTTAATGAAACTTGTTGTTGTGTGTCAGTGTATGATTTTTTAATTCAATTTCCTTTTAAACTTATCATAGCTGACACTAACATTCTCCCTCTTTGATTGAGGGGGAGCATTAGTATGTTCCATTATCAGCACATATTAAACCTGACCACATTTTCTCCCATATTTTCTAAACTTATTTAAATAAATTGGGATCACAAAATCTCAAAAGGTTTGAAATTTTTGATTGGGGGAGAGAATGTGATTTAAATATGCAATCTGATAAAAATGTGATGTTTTGGACTTAAATGTAAGCTCTCCCATATGTGCTAAACTCTTTTGTATATCAATGCACATATTGAGGGGGAGCAATGGTTTGTGGTGACAAAAAGGATATGGCATCTCATGTGAGCGCGACTCAGACTTCACAAATGAATTGACGAAACAAAAACTGTCATTAATCGAAATAACTTGTCCTGGCTGGGTAATAATTTCAAGCTGGTCTAACCAGTGATGTAAGCGTGTCTCGAAGAGGACTTGTCTGAGTAGACTGTACCGTTTCGAGAAACTCTCTGTGGACTTGACCAGGCCGGGTAATAATTTTAAGCTAGTCTAACTAGTGATGTAAGCGTGTCTCGAATCGGTCATGTTCACTGAAAGTGGATCAATTCAAAAAGTGCGAACTCCTCCCAACATGTGCAAAATTTATAATAAAATCATCCGAGCACATGTTAAGGGGGAGCATTTGAAAATATAAAACTCTCAAAGTGTTAGCAAAATGTGTTTCATAATCATAAACACTTTGAGAGATTTTTCAAGGATTTGGTTAACGGCAACATAGGATAGTCATGAAGTTATAAGGTGGCTAAGGTTAGGAAAACCGTCCTATGATCTGTCAGTGCCGGAGGGATCTACCCAAGGACAATACCGAATAGTTAGTATTAGAAAGTCCATAGGCATGATTATGAAAAAAGGAGTAATATGAGAAAGGAGAAAGAAGGGGTTGAAGAATTAAAAAGAAATGTAATGAGAAAGGGTGAAAGAAAATAGCCCTCCAATTATTTACCCTTAGGGCAGAAACCGGGTTCAATTCATATGCTAATGGTTGTTACTAAGGTGACGCCGGTATTGAAGACAAAATGCCATGGACCCAGTGACGCACTGCACTAAACCTTCTAAGCCACTCAAGTTCTCTTAAAAGTACTTGTTTCATTCTTACGGGGAACCCTGCATAATCTATCGACTGCTCATTACGAGTTATGTTGATATTGAAACAGGAGACACCGCTCCAATCTCCGACTACCAAAAATGCACTTATCGAGTCTAGAGCCACGAGATGCATCATACGATCTCATAGGAACACATGTTACTTCTACACTGGTTGTTCAACATTAAGGACACCAGTTGTAAACTTATGAGTCTTACGCAGATCTTAGCAATCTGCCAGAACATTTATGAGGGAATTTACAAATGTAATTCTCAGTGATTGAATGAAAATTCCTGTCAAGGTCAACATCAAACAGCCCTGAAAGTAGGTCACTTAGGTAATTCCTTGTGGATTACGCTTAGTGGTCGCGGCGGTTTCAATGGTCTACAGTCGTGGAGTAAACTCCAGCGACTCACCTAATCGTTGATGTACTTCAGTAGATCTTGTAAGCCCTCTTGGGGGTATCCGATTCAAGAACGGCCTTTGTAAGGATTAGAGAAAGTTTTCACACTATGCTGTTAACAATCTCGAAGTCCGAACCTGTAAGTACCGGACATTTTATTGCTAACTGTCGTATGCAGGAATCCCTGGCGGTTGCAGCTGATTGTCGAAAAGATGTCGATCCATCACCCCATGCTCACACTTCCCCATCATAAACAGAGAAATCATGATAATTGAAAGGCCTTCAACACTGCTTTCGCAACTCTGATGCTGAAAATCATGATCCAGAAAAGTGTGAGCATGTCGGTCCAAAGATCACAATATCACATGGAGACGATACTGCAAAAAGATGACTTGGAGACGTACGTTGGATGATGACCTCAAGGAATCCTCAAAGATCATCCAAGACAAAAGAACAGTCATCAAAAGTTCACTGCTGAAAGTACAAAGATTAAAGACTTAGAAGAATCAAAGACTACGAGCTAGGAACTCTAATCTATGTAATAGAATGCTAGAATTCAAAGTAGCTCGTAGGTTTAATCATATTAGTTTAGATATTGTTTCACCATGGAGTCGGGTCGGGTCTTTACCCACTGTCAGCCCGGTCCATAGCCTACTAGAGGCGTGTTATGTTGTGTATAAATAGCCCTTCCCACACATGGGAAGGGTTGGACCTTTCATTCATTTAATCTAATCTCTTTCACTTTCTCTCACTAAAAGGCTCCCAACTTCATCTCTTTTCTTTTCTCTAGAATCGGCCAAAACCACAACTACCATACATGTTATGATTTCGTGTTACTTACACTAAAACCAACCGTGAGCCATATCAATCGGACCAAAAGAAATAATACCTTGCGGAGACCAAAGGTCTCGGCTAACATTTTCACACCGCGAGTCAATATTACCAAATGGATCAAAAACCATAACCTTGCCGAGACCAAGAAGGTCTCGGCTAACACATTTACCGTGAGCCACCAAGTATCAAACAGACCAAAATAATAAAACACAAACAAGACCAAAATAATCAATAAGCTCGAATAAGCTCGGGTCGAGCTTATTCTGTTTCGTACGCGTGAAAACAAAACCAAAAACAAACCCGTGACCACAAAAACCCTACAAATGATGATACCAACATCTTTATAAGTTTTCAAATTCGTATAACTCATATCCCACCCAAAACCTACTCGAACTAGTTATTACAACTCGTTATATACGAGTTTTACACCCCCACCGTTATCACACGAGGTGAAAAACGGTGGGTCTTACCTTTTTCTTCACGGATCTACACGGGTACACTAGTTTTGATGGTGATGAAGGCGCGTACGTGGTGGTTAAATGTGACAAGGGAGTTATAAGGTGAGTGTTGGTGGTAGTGGTGTGAGGTGGCAGAAGGCGGTGATGGTGTTTGATAGGGTGGCCGGTGGTGGGAAAGGTGGTGGTGGCGGCTAGGTGAAGGAGATGGGTTATTATGAACCTTAAATGGTTATAATGGCCCTTTTATACTCCCTATTGGACCATTCTTGCCAACCCTAGTAGCCACAAGGACTATAAGTGTAAATCCGGGCAAGGGGCCTAAGTGCCAATTAGTTATTCTTTTCGTTATTATTCCCGGGAATCGTTTAGGCATCATAAAATATTCCCGCGACATTTTAACCTTCGCCATTAATTTTAAAATCATTTTTCCACAAGAAATGACTATAAATACGCCCATGTTCATTTAACGCGTCAAAAATCGATATTTCCCGTATTATTAGGTTTAACTGTGCCGACTAACGTTGTGCTAAATCTCAAGTTTCTATGGGGAAACTTCATATATCACCTAACAGTATTCCAACAAAATTCCTTATATTCCAAAACAAATTCCCAGTACGTTCCCAAACCGGTGCCCATATATTAATATTCGTTTTAAACCAAAATGCGGCATTAAAATAATTCCCAAAATTTTCTGGTTGTCACAGCCTCCCAGCCTCAGAAGAAACCCGTCCTGGGTTTCGGCTCAAGTTACTCGTTAAAGTTGAAAAGAAGTGAGGACAAATTCGCTTGATATCATCCTCACATTTCCACGTGAGTTCGGGATTGTTTCAAGATTTCCAACTAGTTCTAACGACAAGAATGCGACTTGGCTTAGATCGCTAAGTTTCACGATTCAAGACTTCAATAAGTTCCTCAATAGGATTCAACGTTCATCAAGCTGGATAAAATCCAGGGATTATAGCAGCAATTTCTTCTGAAAATGTCTCTTCGAATTACGCACGTCAAGAGTATTGTGGACTTCGCCAAGTCCCGGTGATAGTACAAGTCTCGTGAGCTACCGGCCCATTTCTAGCAAGAATTTTGAAAAGAGTAGTAGAGCAAGGGTCAAGCTACTAACGTTTACTAAACGGGTCACACCATTACATGGTGATTCCCTGAGCATCACCTTGCCCTTACTCAGAATTCATGAGTTTTGCGGTGTCCGTTAGTATAGCTCCTCTAATGATCGGGGGCAATTCGCCTTTCGCTTGTGATCTAAAGGATCTTTCCAGCAGTTTCATGGATGAGTTTAGTACCAGTGGGTTGACTGTTTCCAATTTCAGTCCAACAGGTAGAGAATCAAAACTTTCAACCACAAAGCGCCTCAAGCGGTACAACCTTGATGCTGACGAGATTTCTATTATCTTAGAAAGTTTTGGACAAAGGCGGATGTCTCTTCCAGCCTTTTTCCAAATTTAATAACACAGGCTAGAAGTATATCTTCCAACGTTTGAATGGTTATCTCACTCTGACCATCTGTTTGGGGATGTTATGGGGTACTCATGTCGAGATCCGTTCCCAAGGTCGTCCAGAGTGATTTCCATGGGTTTGTCGTGAGACATCTGTCTCGATCAGAGATGATAGGCATCGGTACTACATGCCGGGGAGGTAATTTCTTCTAAGTATAGAGGGTCAAGTTGTCCATACAGTCGTTTCCAATGATAACGGGGTAATGAACAGGTTTGGTAAGATGATCACAATTACCCAGATGGTATTACAACCACTATCTGTTCTTGGAAATCTGGTGATATACCCACGATAATTCTTTTCCACTTCTAAATAGGGAATCCGGGTTGTTCCAATATATTTGATGGTTTCTGGTGTTCGGCTATCGTTTTCGACATGCTAAGTATTTGCCAATATATATTGCAATCTCAGCCTCCATGCTCGGTCATCAATATCGTTTCTTCCGATCTTGATACGTCTTATCAGATCGAGGGTGAGTGGAGTATTTTGATTTATGTAACTCATGCATAATCATATCAAGAATACCCCCGTAGGGTGATATTTAGTTTCTGTCTCCAAAGCATGAAGTTTCCATCGGAACGCTTTATGAAGCCGTTTTCATTTTCTAACATACCATAGAGGTTCCCACAATTTCGATTTTCTCCTTTGACAGCTTCAGCTTGAGCTTCAAGCATTTGAGTCTGTACAGGCAAACCGATAGTCATCCCTAAAGTTCGGACTCTCAATGGTTGTGCCCTTTCTGCTCGACTAAGAGCATCAGCAACAACGTTTTCTTTACCCGGATAATAGCAAATTTTGTAGTCATAATCACCATGCAGTTCTATCTAGCGACGTTGCCTTATGTTTAGTTCCTTCTGGTCTGGGACATGCTGCTACTCTTATGCTTTGTGTGTACTATACACTTTGTGTGATGCAGATAATGTCCCTAGATTCTTAGTGCAAGTACAACTACACCCAATTCTAACTCATGAGTGGTGTAGCTTTTCTCGTATGTCTCAAATTGACGAGAGGCGTAAGCTACTTCCTTATCTATTCACATCAAAACATCTCACAAACCTTTATACGAAACATCGCAATTTACAACAACATCTACACTTCCTTCTGGTATAGCTAAGATAGGCGTACTACACCATTCCTACTTCAAAAGTTACAATGCTTCCTCTTCGTTTTCTCCTTAGTTACATTTCACACCTTTTGAGTCAATTTGGTTAAAGGCTTTGCTATCTTGAAAAACCTTTGATAAATCTCCGGTAATATCCAGCAAGTCATAATAATTGGCGTACCTCGGTCGGAGTTTCAGGGGTAGCCCAATCCTTAATGGGCTCAATCTTGGCGAGATCTATGTGAATACAATTCACATGACCAAGAAATCACATTATCGGCGTTTAAAATTCGTACTCAGAGAAGTTGGTCTATTATTGTTCCTTCTCAAGCAACCCTAAGGTCAATCCCAGATGTTCATCTTGTTCCTCCTTACTCTTGTGAGTAGTTTAGGATATTGTTGTCGAATACTATCACAACTTGTCCAATTCGAGCTTACACACGTGGTTTATGAGATTCATGAAGGCGTTCGGGGTGTCGGCTAACCAACAGGCCTAACTAGGGATTCATAACAGTCACCACAGGTGTAAACGCAGCCTTCAGGATTTTTCTCTTCCCGAACCATTTCTGATGGTAGTATCCGGATCCCGAATTGATCCTCAACTAGTTGCTCGAACCTTAGAGCTGATCGAAAGATTGTCGGTTCTCTGTAGAGGGCATCGGTTCTTTTAGTGGTCGGCTTATCATCATATACTAGGTCTAAGTAGTTTGAGTCTTATCAAGTAGAGGTCTAAGAGTAGCTGACACAAAATTTATGTTGGCTCCTCCATCAAACTAAGCAGGTGTACATCGGTTCCTACTAACAGTCGACTAGTCTCAATGGTATACTTACTTCTTAACGTGGAGGATAGAGTCTGGGAGAACTATGTTGGTTGTTACTAGCAATCGGTCGGGCGAATCGGTAATTTTCTAGTACGGAAGGTATGACTTTGATTAGGGACCTGAATATAACCGTCGTAGTGGTTTGCATATATGCCTTAAGCAGATACGAAGAAGCGGTAATTTTCTAGTACCGAGTTAACTAGAAATAACTCGTGACGAGGTGAAATGAGATACGAAAAAGTTGTAAAAATTGTAAAATCATGTTCCTTGCAAGAATCGGGTGTTAGAATGATAATCGGATTGAAATTTCGTAAAACGACGGAGTTATAAGCGTCAAACGAAAAATATAGCGATTGGTTTAAAAACACCGGGTAAAGTAATAATATAATCTCTATATCATTATAATTAGCTTGAAAATGTATTAGGATCATTGTCGGGAGTATTGGGTTTACCGTTAGTAGAAATGACTGAGTGGTAACGTTAATTAAACAATTAAGCTTACGTTAATGAAAATCACACAAACCTATGCATGAACTGATATGGAAATGATGTTACTGATAATATGCAGACTACCCTAGTCTGTATGATGTGTCTTTACTGATGATGCATGAATACGCAGCTAAACCTAACTGGTTACGCGCATTTGAATACCTGTAAACCAGGTTTACAACATGATGAATGATGCCCATGAATAGTGATTTCCCTTCGGGAATGAATAGTGTCATATGAATAGTAAAAATTTTGACGACTTCTCAAAGTCTCAAACTGACTTCAAAAATGATGAATAGTGAAATGATAAATAGTGATTTGATGAATAGTAACTCATGAATAGTAAATTGTCGAGGTTTGGAAAATGACCTGAAATTACGAGTTGTGACAGTCGACCACCCTAAAAGGAATTCAGTCCCTGAATTCAGCTGATGTTGTTCTCTGGAGTGGTCTCGGTGAAAAGATGTGGGTCTTTGAGTCGCATCTGGTCTTCCCGTTCCCAAGTAAACTCAGGACCTCTGCGAGAATTCCAGTGAACTTTGACGATCGGAATTCGACTTTGCTTCAACTGTTTGACCTCTCGGTCCATGATTTCTGCTGGTTCTTCCACAAAGTTAAGCTTATCATCGATCTGAATTTCTTCCAATGGGATTACGAGCGTTTCGTCTGAAAGACATTTCTTGAGGTTTGAGACATGAAACATGTTATGTACATTGCTGAGCTCTGACGGAAGCTCCAGTCTGTACGCTACCGGACCGATCCTTTCCAGAATCTTGAATGGCCCTATGTATCTCAGGTTCAACTTACCGCGTTTCCCGAATCGTATCACGCCCTTCCAAGGCGAGACCTTCAACATGACTCTTTCTCCAACCTAAAATTCTAATGGTTTGCGTCGAACATCGGCGTAACTTTTCTGTCGACTTCTGGCTGTTTGGAGTCTTTCTCGAATCTGAATTATCTTTTCTGTTGTCTCTCTAACCAACTCTGGACCAGTTAGCTGTACATCACCAACTTTGGCCCAACAAACTGGGGACCTGCACTTACAACCGTAGAGTGCCTCGAATGGTGCAGCTTTTATGCTCGAATGATAACTGTTATTGTAAGAGAACTCGATCAATGGCAAATGATTAGCCCAACCATTTCCAAAGTCAATGACGCATGCCCTGAGCATGTCTTCCAATGTCTGAATTGTTCTTTCGCTCTGACCATCGGTCTGAGGATGATAGGCGGTACTCATGTCTAACTTAGATCCAAATGAGTCTTGCAATGATTCCCAAAAATTTGAAGTATAGCGACTATCTCTGTCAGAAATGATGGAAATTGGTGCACCGTGCCTTGAGACAATTTCCTTGACATAAAGTCTGGCGAGCTGATCCATAGTATAAGTCTCTTTGATTGGAATGAAATGAGCTGTCTTGGTAAGACGATCAACTATTACCCAAATAGCATCGTAACCTCCTGATGTTTTGGGAAGTTTAGTGACAAAGTCCATTGTCATGCGTTCCCATTTCCACTAGGGAATCTCTGGTTGCTGAAGCAATCCTGATGGCTTCTGGTACTCGGCTTTCACTTTAGCACAAGTAAGGCATTTACAGACATACGTAGCTATCTCTGCTTTCATATTGGGCCACCAATAAAGCCTCTTGAGATCCTGATACATCTTATCAGAACCTGGATGAATAGAGTACTTCGACTTGTGTGATTCGTGCATGATCAACTCTCATATTCCACCATAGAGAGGTATCCAACTTCTATCCTTGAAGCATAATGTTCCATCTGATCTCCTTACTAATCCGTTTGCATTATCTTGCATTCCTTTGAGTGTTTCACTCGGTAGGTTTTCTTCCTTGAGTGCTTCTACCTGAGCCTCGAGGATTTTTGATGGTAGTGGTGAAATGATAGTCATTACCAATGATCTGACTCTCAAAGGCTTGAGTCTCTCTTTCTGACTGAGTGCATCTGCTACAACATTGGCTTTTCCTGGGTGATATCTGATTTCACAGTCGTAATCACTAAGTAGTTCCAACCAACGACGTTTCCTCATGTTAAGTTCCTTCTGATCAAGAATGTACTGTAAGCTTTTGTGGTCTGTAAATACTACACACTTTGTTCTATAAAGATAATGTCTCCAAATCTTGAGTGCGAAAACCACGGAACCCAACTCTAAATCGTGAGTAGGGTAGTTCTTCTCATGCTTCTTAAGCTGACGAGATGCATAAGCTATCACCTTCTCGTTTTGCATTAACACTGCTCCAAGTCCTTTGTGTGAAGCATCGCAATATACCACGAAGTTTTCAATCCCTTCTGGAAATGACAAAATTGGCCTGCTGCAAAGTTTCTGTTTCAATAACTGAAAAGCGGTCTCTTCCTTTTCTCCCCAATCGTACTTCTAGTTCTTTTGTGTCAACTTGGTCAGTGGCTTTGCTATTTTGGAAAATCCTTCAATGAACCTTCTGTAATATCCGGCAAGTCCTAAGAATTGACGAATTTCCGTGGGAGTTTTTGGTGTTGCCCAATCTTTAACTGCCTCAATCTTTGCTGGATCAACCTGTAGTCCCTGACTATCAATGACGTGACCAAGAAATTGTACTTTTCTGATCCAAAAATCACACTTTGAAAACTTTGCATACAGTTTCTCTTTCTTGAGCAGTTCTAAGATTGTTCTGAGGTGTTCTCGGTGCTCTTCTTCACTCCTTGAGTAAATCAAGATATCGTCAATGAATACGATCACAAACTTATCCAGATATGGCTTGCACACCCTGTTCATGAGATCCATGAACACAGCTGGTGCGTTGGTTAGTCCGAACGGCATTACCTGAAACTCATAATGACCATAGCGTGTTCTGAATGCTGTCATCGGGATATCTTCCTCCCGAACCTTAAGCTGATGGTAACCCGATCTCAAGTCGATCTTGGAGTAATAACTGGAACCTTGCAACTGATCAAACAAATCATCGATCCTGGGAAGTGGATAACGATTCTTCACCGTTAACTTATTTAGCTCTCGATAATCAATGCACATTCTGAAGGATCCATCTTTCTTCTTTACAAACAAAACTGGTGCTCCCCAAGGTGATGAACTCGGCCTAATGAATCCTTTATCCAAGAGCTCTTGCAATTGGTTCGACAACTCTTGCATTTCTGAAGGTGCTAGTCGATAAGGTGCTCGCGCAATTGGTGCGGCTCCCAGCACTAATTCAATCTGAAATTCGACTTGGCGAGTAGGTGGCAGTCCTGGTAAGTCTTCTGGAAAGACTTCTGGAAAATCTTTAACTATTGGCACATCCTCATGTCGTTTCTCCTCCGACTTCTTTTCTGTGATATGAGCCAAGAATGCATAACAACCCTTCTTTATGTATTTCTCAGTTTTAATGCACGAGATGATGCTGAGTCTAGTCCCACTGCGTTCTCCGCGAACGACCAATGTTTCGCCGTCATAAGGAAGATGAACAACTTTTTCATCACAGATGATTCTGGCATGATGTTGAGATAACCAATCCATTCCGATAACAATGTCGAAACTTCCAAGTTCTACTGGCATGAGGTCTATATTGAATGGGTGATTAAGAAAATTAAGAGTGCAACCACGAATGATCATGTCGGTGCCAACTAAACTACCGTTAGCTAGTTCAATGTGATATGGAGTGTCTAATGTGGTTGGTTCAATGTTGAGTAATGGTGCAAATGCAGTAGAAACAAAACTTCTATCGGCTCCTGAATCAAATAGTATGGATGCATAACGATTATTAATGAGGAACGTACCCGTAACGACACTCGGGTCCTCCCTGACATCTTCTCCTCCAAGGACATAAGCTCTTCCTCTAGCTGTTCCACCTTGGTTATTGTTTCCCTGATTCTTTCCTTTTGGACATTTATTCTTGAAGTGCCCAACTTCTCCACATCCAAAACATGTTACTGGGGGCTTCTGATTAACAACCACAATTGGAGCTTTGCAATCCATAGTCGAATGAACAACTTTCTTACAGTTTCCACATGGATTCGGACAATTTCCAGGATTATGATGGGTTTGACATTTGTTGCACTTGGGTAAAGTACCATTGTAACCTCTTTTCTCAGTTTGACCTGCAATATAAGCCTTTGCAGTTTCCTGTCTCTTAGGTGGTGGTTGAGTAACATTGCTACTCTGGTTGTTGTCCTGGTTTCTTTTGTTGTTGTTATTGGAATTGTTTCGGTTGCTGTTATAGTTGTTGTTGTTTCGGTAGCTGTTGTTGGAGTTACGGTTACTGTTGGTGTTGTTGTTGTTGTCTGAAGCAGTTCCTTTCTTCACTATCTGAGCCATGAGTTTCTGAGACATTCTGATTGCCTCATCCAATGTTTGTGGGTCAAAAGAAATTACATCTCCTCGGATGTTGTGAGGTAATCCTCCAATGAAATTCTCTAATAGCTTCCCAGTGTCCGAAACCATTGTCGGACATAATGCTGCCAATTCTTGAAATCTCCTGATATATGCCTCAATATCATTACCTGCTGTCACTAGCTCATAAAACTTTGTTTCCATTTTTTTCACTTCTGTTCGTGCGCAAAACTTCTTTGTCAGCAACTTCTTGAATTCGTCCCATGTAAGCTTGTGAGCATTCTCCATTCCCATGGGCTTTGCATACGAATTCCACCATGAAATAGCTTCCCCAACGAGTGTACTAGTAGCAAACTTGACCTTGCTGTCTTCCGGACAGTTGCATAGAAGGAATATTGATTCTGTCTTTTCAAACCATTGGATCATGGCAGTGGCTCCTTCAGTGCCTTTGAATTTTTTCTGGATCACCACTCTTGAAATCTTTGTACGTACACTTACGACCATTTGTTCCATTAGTATTTGTTCCTCCCACTTCTCCGATTTTTGCCCGTGAAGCGGCTTCAGCAGCAGCTGCAGCTACGGCAGCTCTTTCAGTTACCAATGCTGCCTCAATACTGTCGGCAACAAGTCTCTTGATCTGGGCAGGTGTCATAGCAAGAGTAGCTCTTTTGGGTGGCATGATTCTTCACAATCACAAAAGATAACACAATGAGAACTCATAATGGACATGGTCATCATACACAATATAGACAACCACAACATGTATATACATCCACAATACGTATAAATACAACCACAGCATGTATAAATACAATGAAACCACAACAAAATATCATAATTATAATCACAGCGTACAAGAATATAATACATGAAAATTTCGGTTACGCAGACCGATATCATAAAATAGCACAACGAAAATCCTGCATAGTAGAGTCACACTTGATATATTTGTTTGTACTACAAGAAAAAGACAACAAGTACTAACTATGTCCCACACCCCGGGACTAGGATAATAATGTACAAGCTACATGATAACAGTCTAACACTAGGCTCCTCCTCCGGGTGCTCCATCTAGCCTGCGGAAAATCCTCTGAAGATCCCTAGACATCGCAACCACGATCTCCTCTAGGTGCTGAACTCGAAGCCGAAGATCAGTCTCCCTAGTCTCTGATGCAGAAAACCTAGCCTGAACTGAAGATAACTCACCGGCCTGGCGATGATGCTCATCCTGGAACATCTGTGCTCAGTCAACTAACCCCAGCATCTCTTGCCTTAGCTGTGTGATATGCTCTGAACTCTCCAACTGACGAGCCTCTAAACCCTGGTGTGACACATCAATGGCAACCCTGCCCTGGATCAAACCTTCGACCTCCTCCTCAATAGCCTCAATACGGCTCACTGGAGTCTCGTCTAGATGAGACAATGCCCTCTCAATCTCTCCCTGAAGCTGATCTAGTCGCGAGTCAAATGTAGCAGCAGTAAGCAATCTGTCATCAGCAGCCCTCGAGCTCTCACCAACCTCAAATCTGCTGGGTGGTGCTGTCTCTGTGGCATCTGAAGTATCTGGTGATGAGATATCAAGACGATCCCGCTTCTTCAGCAGTAGGTCTGACATATGGGTAGGATCTCTGGTGTGGACTGGTGCTGATGGCATCTGTGGTGCTGATAGGGATGATAAGGGTGATAATGGTAGTGTACTGAATGCCACACTCCTCCTCACTGTCAAGCGGCGACGGAGTGGATGAGATGAAGTAAGTGATGATGGTGGTGGTAGGGATACAAATGCAGCTGGTGACCTGACAGTGAGACCATGAACCCGCTTAGCAGCAGTGCGCTTCATGCGCAGCCCACCTGGATATGTATGGTAAACTCGACCATAGGGTACAAACTCTCTTGGCAGGATAACTGGAACAAATTTAGGACCACGACGGATCACAGGTGACAGTGGTGGGGTAGGGACGACTTCCCCCTCCTCAAAGGGTTCTGTCTCGGCCTCTGACATCACGGGTGAAGGCTGTGGAGTAGGCTCCACTAATGACAAAATGATAGTGGGTATCGGGGATGATGTAACAGACTCTAGTATGATGGAGGGTAGTGAGGAAGTATCGTCCGCTGACTCAGAGTCAGACAAGATAACAATAGGGTGTGAATCTGAATACATCACTGAAACAACAGATGTGAAATAAAAGTAAATAAACATTTACACAATGTGAGTTATGATGAAATGATATATGTATGAAATCGCAATCACTACATGTGATATAATGAATATGCACTTATGCTACAATGACGAGATGCTATGATGGTGCAGCTATAGTCTAGGATATAATGAACAACCTAGTTCGTTATAACCTTTGCTCTGGTACCAATTTGTCACACCCCCAAATTTCGTAACTTGCAGCGGAATAAGTCATTCAGGGGCACGACTGGTCATAGCACCAAAGTTACATTTATATTGAACGACCTAAAGTGTCATTTAGAAAATACATATTTTGATTATTTAAAAACATTCGGAGTTATAAAGCTAGGTCCCAAAAGGTGAAACAAGTTTTCAGAAAAACAAGTTCATACAATTCAAACGATGGATAAGTGCATAAAATATAAAGTGAGACGCGTCGACTCCGCGACTCCATGACGTCCATATGCAAGCAAACATGCGATACCTTAATTACCTGAAAATACATTGCTAAAAATGGTCAACAAAAATGTTGGTGAGATCATAGGTTTATGCAAATGAAATATTGTACGGATACCACAAGTATAAAGTGTATGACAAAACAATGCCACATAAAAATGATACATTAGCTCTTAAGCTCATGACCCCGAAGCTAGACTGAATGAAATGTCCCAACTGAGTGTTTTCCAATCACTCTAATATGACATAAATGAAATGCGTTTGTTTGATAAGTTGGCGCTACCAACCCGAACGGAGGAGTCACCCTCAATAGATCTATTCACTCACTCTCGCTTGCTAACAATTAACGGTTCATGATAATAAAAGGGGACTTTAATCTAGGCAATGATGTAACTTAAGCAATGTAATGAGTTTGTATACTTTGGTCCGCATATAAAAATGGTGCAATGTATTCTCCCCCGAGAGTTTAGAAATCAATAAACAATTTAAAACGGGGCTATGAAAACTCACCTGATATGGTATAGCAACAATGACAATGATGGATATGATGAAATAAAGCTCGGTCTCTAACCACGACCTATTATGAATGATGTGATCCAATGTAAGCAATGATACAATGCAACACATGCAAATACGTATGTTAACGATACCACTTGTTAGTTTTGAAAATAACTTTTATTGACGAAAAATACACTTTTGACATCTCGTTAAGTTATAAAATACTTTTCGCGTAAACATGTTGAAACGGTACTCCACGATCCTTGTTTGGTGTTCTATCGGCAAAATGTAGCGTTTTCATTGCAACTTAATATTTTCCTTAACTTGTGAAAATATGTCCAAATTGACTTCGTGAAACTAGTCGCGAAATATTGCACGTTACGTGTTAGTTGATCAAACTCGACGTTTTTGAAAACCTTGTAACAATGTATAAATGTCGTTTCCTTTAACTTTCGATTGTACACGCCTCGATCAATTAGAAAATCGGCTAACAACGTTATGTTTCGCAAAAACACTAGTTTTAATATTTAAAACACTTTCTAATAGTGGCTGTCAAAATAAACATGGTACGTCGGGCTTCAAACGTGAATAACTCGGCCGTTGCAAGCTCGTTTTCTACGTTCTTTACATCCACGGCTTCGTATAAACATGAACTAACATAATATCAATGGGTCGGGTCGTCTAGATCACGTCTAATGCCTCGTTTTGTCCTTTGAATCTCGGTGATCAGCAACTAAATTTTCAGAAAATTAGTTTTCGTCGTCTAACTTTGAAAAATCATATCTCCTTCGTTATAAGTCGGTTTTTAGTGATTCTTGCGGCCACGGTTTCGTTTTTGAAAGAAATTTATGAATATGAAGGCCAAAATATACCAAAAATTACTGAGTTTTCCAGTTTACACGTTTTTGGACAGTAGCTATTTTAGATTGTGAAAAACTCACTTCCTTGGTTCTAAACTTGATCCTACTAACTCAAATCAACTCCACAAGTTCGAAAATCCTACCATACACCTTCTTAGGGTGTCATGGGGTCCTAAACATCACCAACCTTGGTGGATTTCATAAGATCATTAGTGAAACTTATAGATCTAGTGATTTAAAGAGTTTATGTTCAAATGTGGTATGTAAAACATAAGTATCTTGCATGGATGATTAATATAACTTGAAAATTCATGAACATATATATCAAATGAAAGTATAAAATGATCAAAACATGTTCTTGAAACTTACTTGATGATTTGATGAGTTTTGGTAAGAAATGAGTAATAAACTTGAGGTTTGATCACAAATCCATAACTAGGAAGGCAAATGGAGTATGATTATGACTTGATCTTGAAAAATCTATGGATTTTGGGTGGTGTTCTTGGTTTGGCCGAACATACGAGATGAAGTGGAGAGGTTTTGATCTTTTTTGTTAGCTAAATGTGTATGTGTATGTGTTTAAGTTAGTGGGTTTGGAAATTAAATCAAAGGAAATTCATTAATGAAGTTTGGATGTATTAAGCTAAATGGGGGGGGGGGGGTTAGGGGGCGGCACATGTGGGTAGTTTAGGATGGATTTGATGTTAATTGTAAGACTTGTCACCCATTTGTTTAAACATTGGATGATTAGTGTATACACTGAGTGTTATCGGGTACCGAGTTAACTAGAAATAACTCGTGACGAGGTGAAATGAGATACGACGAAGTTGAAAAAATTGTAAAATCATGTTCCTTGCAAGAATCGGGTGTTAGAATGATAATTGGATTGAAATTTCGTAAAACGACGGAGTTATAAGCGTTAAACGAAAAATATAGCGATTGGTTTAAAAACACCGGGTAAAGTAATAATATAATCTCTATATCATTATAATTAGCTTGAAAATGTATTAGGATCATTGTCGGGAGTATTGGGTTTACCGTTAGTAGAAATGACTGAGTGGTAACGTTAATTAAACAATTAAGCTTACGTTAATGAAAATCACACAAACCCATGCATGAACTGATATGGAAATGATGTTACTGATAATATGCAGACTACCCTAGTCTGTATGATGTGTCTTTACTGATGATGCATGAATACACAGCTAAACCTAACTGGTTACGCGCATTTGAATACCCGTAAACCAGGTTTAAAACATGATGAATGATGCCCATGAATAGTGATTTCCCTCCGGGAATGAATAGTGTCACGTGAATAGTAAAATTTTTGACGACTTCACAAAGTCTCAAACTGACTTCAAAAATGATGAATAGTGAAATGATGAATAGTGATCGGTGAATAGTGATTGATGAATAGTAACTCATAAATAGTAAATTGTCGAGGTTTGGAAAATGACCTGAAATTACGAGTTGTGACAGGTAAGTCGTAAGGGTGGGTCATACGCTAATAAATTCCTCCAACACACTTATCGGACCCTTATTGGATTCGTCAACCCAATAAGTCCGATAATTGTGTCGGTCGGGTCTATTAACGTTAGACCGACCCTTAACCCCAACATAACATAAAATCTTCCAAAACAGTTATAAAAAATACCGCAACATCCCAAATCAAATACCGCGTAATTCCAAATATATTATCAAAACAATTACCGCATGATTCTATACATGTTCCCAGATCAAATACTGCATAAGTCTAAGCATATTCTCAAGTCAAATATCGCATAATTCTCACCCTAATTTCCCAAATATTCCAATCTCACATCAAACAGTTCATCAGCTCATCATGTCAATACTAGAGGCCTCGGCTTGGCAGGCAGGCACGTGACGGTCGTAGGATCAATTTTGAAAAATGGTTATAGTCTAGGCTTTTGATAAGTACCCAGTTCTCTATAACCTTGAGCTCTGAAACCAATCTGTAACACCCCCAAAATTTGGTACAGCGGAAGACTTATCAAAGCTTCGGGGGGCTACGGGGATTGGTACACAACACAAGTATAAGAAAACGGAAATACGTTCTCCGTTAATTAAAACATTTCCAACCAAATAATTAAAGTTTACAATTATCCCAAAAGTACGTAAGTAAGCCCAAAATAACCGTAACAGTAGGTCCCCAAATAAGCTATCTGAGTCTTAATTGATCCTTCAACCATGCCGCTTGCCAATCCTTCAATTACTAGCTAATCCAAATGCCCAATCATTACCTGAGAAAAACATGCTAAAAGGTCCGCTAACACTGGTGAGTCCATAGGTTTAAATATAAAGCAATGAGATGGACCTTAAACAATTATAGTGTTCACACAAAGGTGACATCTATTACGTCAGCACTAAGTTCATGCAACCGAAGCTTGACTATTATGCATGCTCTAGAAGCACGTTAAATAAAGGCCCTTGTAAGTGTCTACCCTGTGACACTCGTGTTTCGACATGTTATACGCTCGCGTTCGGTCATCCTGGCCAAACCGAACGGGGGAGTCACCCCCAATAGATCTATTTATAGCATTCGCGCTTCCCCGCAGGAGTTGACGGTTCATGAAAGTGGGTATGAAATGGATTCTATGACTTAGGCTCATTCTACGTAATAGATTAATAAAAACATAAATGCAGTTAAGGCCCATGAAATGTTTTGCATGTTTCTCACCCCAATATTTCAGTAAAACAGTAATATGAGTAAAAGTGGGGCTATGAACTCACCTCAGTCCAACAATGCAATAACACAACAATATCAGGAGTAGAATAGCACAATAAACAAAACAGTAGTACACCACAACAAATTAAGGGTAGTATAGCACAACAATAACTATGACAGCACGGCACAACGGACTCGGCACAACCTAATAATATAAAGACTTCTGTTGGGTTTTATGGATTTGATGATACAACACATAAAGAATGAAACAATAAAGAATGGAACATGAAGGACTTACTTGCAAAAGAAGATTTATATTTTAGTCCTTCATAGTATTTTGTAAACCCTAATTTCTATTATATAAAGAAATTAGAGGTACAGGTTTTTATATACGTCTTCCAATGTAATCGTTAAAAGGTGTATGTGTGTAACCTAGGCGTGTAGGTTTGTAAACGCCTAGGGTTTGTAAAGTTGTTCGTAGCCTCCAAGATCAAAGGTGTCTTTGATCCTGTTACTGTTGTTAAGTAATCGTTCTATTGTGATCGAATAGAATTTGGAGGTGATGGTGTTTGGTAAAACTTTGTGTCAATAACAATTGTTTTGTTCTATTCCGCTGTGCATATTGTTCATTGTTATTGTTAAACCCTAAGGCTCAAAACGATCCAAGGAGTCTAACAAACTCCACAATTGGTATCAGAGCTTGGGGAGCTCGTTACCTAGGGATTCACAAAGTTTATTGGTGTCGTGAAGAAAATGATGTCGACAGAAGCAGATTTGGTGAAAAAGTTTATTGTCGTCATGATCGATCTGATTGGCTGATTTCATTAAAACCTCGTACTGTCTTACGTATTAAAAGCTACTGGTTATGGGGTAAGATTCGCATATCATTAATTGCTACATCATGGTTTGTGAATTGTTTAATAGTCATTCTACTTGGCGACAAAAAGCTGCTGTTTGATCATTTTAAATTGGTCGGTGATCTATATCTAAGAAACCTCGTACTGAATAGCTAATTAATTAATGAGGTCAGTCGGTGATAATTTTTTAATCGACAAGTGGATCTGTTGTTTGTCGCTTGCGCATTATTGCTGAATGGTTTATTTTTTTATGGATTTGTGATTGGTTGAAGAGACAAAGTGGGTCTGACGTGCAATTAAGTTATCTCGTACCTAATTTAATTGTGGGTTACTGCTCGATATATGATTGGCTAATTCAAAGTTGTTACCTCGTACTGTATTAATTGTGGGTCAAGTGGATATTAAATTATTGATTGATCTGATTGTTTGTACGAAGATATTGTTTGAGTTTTTATGAGAAGCAGCTTTGGAGGTTGTCGTGTTACACGTTTGTGGGGTCAGTGGATCACATTTATTGCTAGTTGGAGCAGATCAGTATTTGGTATTTAATTGGGATTACATAGTGCTGTTACGCTTATTATTATTCTGCCGCTGCATATATTACTCTGCTGCTACGTCTGATACACTCTGCTGCTAGTTGTAATTTATTCTGCTGCTAGCTTTGATCATTCTGCTGCTCGACGTATATCATTCTGCTGCTACGCATATTGATTCTGCTGCTGGACTTACTTTCTGCTGCTACGTTATTGTTGGGTTTACACGATTGATACTTGCATAATTTACGAGCAGTGAGGGGAAGTAAGTATGGTTATTGGTTTACACATACACAGGGGAAGTTCACACACACAAAGATGTTTGGTTTTTATGTTCGTTAATGATTTAAAGGCTCGAGTTAATTTTCTTATTGGAGAAGATGAGTTTTTGTTATTTCTTTGATGATGCGGTTGAATTTATCAAGGTTGTGTCTTATCATATCTTAAACGTTCCCATCCATTTTAAGATGCTTGTTTGTTCGTTCAAGTGACTCGAATAGACAAAACACTTGAAGGAGTTACATTGTAGTGCTCAGTGGTTATTGTCAAGAGATTGCGGTCTCCCTATACGTTAAGTATACGTTTGAAGTCGTATTTAGTACAAGGCATAGGACACAGGGTTGGTTTCTTCTACTTCAACATCAAATTGGTAATGATTATTTTTCTTCAACAATACATAAAGCTTACAGATTTGAAGAATCATTTTATGTACATGCATCACTCGAGGGGAAGTTTTATTGTTTATTCATTCTCTATTTGTTGATAACAAAAAGGGGAAGATATATTGTGATGGCATGGCATGGCTTAAGGGGAAGACAAGATTGTTTCATTCATGGTGAGATTTAATTATCTCAACTTCTGCTACTTCATCTAGGGAAGTTCGTACAAGAACGAGTTTGTTTTGTCATCATCAAATAGGGGAAGATTGTTGGGTTTTATGGATTTGATGATACAAAACATAAAGAATGAAACAATAAAGAATGGAACATGAAGGACTTACTTGCAAAAGAAGATTTATATTTTAGTCCTTCGTAGTATTTTGTAAACCCTAATTTCTATTATATAAAGAAATTAGAGGTACAGGTTTTTATATACGTCTTCCAATGTAATCGTTAAAAGGGGTGTGTGTGTAACCTAGGCGTGTAGGTTTGTAAACGCCTAGGGTTTGTAAAGTTGTTCGTAGCCTCCAAGATCAAAGGTGTCTTTGATCCTGTTACTGTTGTTGAGTAATCGTTCTATTGTGATCGAATAGAATTTGGAGGTGATGGTGTTTGGTAAAACTTTGTGTCAATAACAATTGTTTTGTTCTATTCCGCTGTGCATATTGTTCATTGTTATTGTTAAACCCTAAGGCTCAAAACGATCCAAGGAGTCTAACAAACTCTACAACTTCTCTCAAAATATATTTCATAAATCAAATGCGCAAGGGTTTCTAAAGTTAACAAATTTCATTCCAAAAATAATCTTGTTGTATCCGTTTATTAGAGTTTGGTATCATCGTTTGTGTAGCGGTGAAAAGACGCTGACTCAAGCGTACACACGCCAAAAGAGTGACAATAACGGGGTCGTCGCCAAAGGGATGACAAGAAGTCAAGAAGAGATGACGGAGATAACCCAAAGAAATCACACATTATAAACACACCGAGTAGTTGAAAAGATTGGTAGTCGTCGGTTATAATCCCATTAAGTTTTATAAAACATACACGTTTTATATATTTAAGAAAAAATTCGTCATGACTCATATGTTCGTAGAACGTTCCAAGTCAAGTGACTTTATTAGTTTCCAAACACGTTTGAGTTGGTAAGGGATTATAGATATTATAGTTTGTTAGACGATATTTTCACATTGTTTGTCCGTTACGGCTCAAATACATTAAATTACTCATGAGTCTAATGTATTGTAGTCGTCTCGTGTTCCAATAGTCTAATATGTCCAAAGTTCGATAATATTCCAAATCCAACAATAGTCCAAGTTTCAATATATATTTCAAGTCCCGGTGTCGCAAAAATCCCAATGTATACCGACTACCAATCAACAACCCAACAAATAAATAATCCAACAAATAATTCCCATAATAACAATAATGTACTAGTGCAAATGTGCCTCGATACGTCCCGTAACCTCGTGTTCTTCCATTATTTTCAAACTTATATCATTCAAAACTTTATATCTTTCAAACTTATTTTTGTTTTGTAACATGTCACGAGACTTAGTAATGTATCGAGTCACATTTCCAATCATTTCTCACGGCTATAAGCCGGGTCAACTAGTCAACATATCTAATGTATCAACAAGTCTAAGTAATAATAATATGGGCACGTCGAGGTCGCACCGAGACCACAAGGTCTCGCTAACACTCGTAGCTATAACATCACGATCGAATTCCATGTTCCAAGCATCAAGTAATCAATATCCATTCTCGGCCAAACTAACCTACGGCTCGAGTGTTCCCAAGTTCACAATCAACCTCAAGTTCACAATTAATAATAACAATATCGGATCAAGAATAAATGCCTCGCCGAGACCAAAAGGTCTTGGCTAAAACCAACCGTGAGCCATATCAATCGGACCAAAAGAAATAATACCTTGCCAAGACCAAAGGTCTCGGCTAACATTTCCACACCGCGAGTCAATATTACCAAATGGATCAAAAATCAAAACCTTGCCGAGACCAAGAAGGTCTCGACTAATACATTTACCGTGAGCTACCTAGTATCAAACGGACCAAAATAATAAAACATAACCAAGACCAAAATAATCAATAAGTTTGAATAAGCTCGGGTCGAGCTTATTCCGTTTCGTACGCGTGACAACAAAACCAAAAACAAACCCGTGACCACAAAAACCCAACAAATGATGATACCAACATTTTTATAAGTTTTCAAATTCGTATAACTCATATCCCACCCAAAACCTACTCGAACTAGTTATTACAACTCGTTATATACGAGTTTTACACCCCCACCGTTATCACACGAGGTGAAAAACGGTGGGTCTTACCTTTTTCTTCACAGATCTACACGGGTACACTAGTTTTGATTCTGATGGAGGCACGTATGTGGTGGTGGTGGGTGTTTCTTGGCGTATGTGGTGGTTAAACGTGACAAGTGAGTCACAAGGTGAGTGTTGGTGGTAGTAGTGTGAGGTGGCAGAAGGCGGTGATGGTGTTTGATAGGGTGGCCAGTGGTGAGAGAAGTGGTGGTGGCAGCTAGGTAAAGGAGATGGGTTATTCTGAACCTTAAATGGTTATAGTGGCCCTTTTATACTCCCTATTGGACCATTCTTGCCAACCCTAGTAGCCACAAGGACTATAAGTGTAAATTCGGACAAGGGGCCTAAGTGCCAATTAGTTATTCTTTTCGATATTATTCCCGGGACTCGTTTAGGCATCATAAAATATTCCCGCAACATTTTAACCTTCGCCATTAATTTTAAAATCATTTTTCCATGAGAAATGACTATGAATATGCCCATGTTCGTTTAACGCGTCAAAAATCGATATTTCCCGTATTATTAGGTTTAACTGTGCCGACTCACGTTGTGCTAAATCTCAAGTTTCTACGTGAAAACTTCATATATCACGTAACAGTATTCCAACAAAATTCCTTATATTCCAAAACAAATTCCCAATACGTTCCCAAAACGGTGCCCGTATATTACTATTCGTTTTAAACCAAAATGCGGCATTAAAATAATTCCCAAAAAATTTCGGTTGTCACAGCTTAATACGTATCATAGTTATCATACTTGTCATAGTTAACTACATATACAAATTACAACACCCCAGTTTTACTTTTTCTGGGGAAAACTGATTAGGGATGAGTACGGGTTCGGAATCGGTAAGAACTAGAACTGGAACTGACGGATTCGAGAACAAAATTTATGGAAAAGGAGAACCAAAACCGAACCGAATTTAGTTTTCGGTTCTTGGTTTCGGTTCTAGTACTTCGCGTATACCCGCGTAGGAACGTATATTTTGAAATACCTTATGTAAGTTACTATAATAGCAACAAATGCACACAAAAATTCAGATTATTTTATTCTTTTGCACCCATTTATGTTTAAACAAATAACGTTTAACAACTAAAATAAATAAATACATATAGTAACATGCACATTATGGTGTTATAACCACTTAAAAAAAACAAATAGTATTAAAGAAAACATGTTTCAATTGTTTTGATGATCATATGTTTGATATGTACACATCAAATGTTAAATAATCAATTGTTGATTGCTGGATGTTTAAATTGATTAAATTAGGGTATTTGGATTGAGTTTTCATAAGAAAAGATGATGGGGTGTTTTTAGAATCTTATGGAACGAAAGTTGTTGATTAAAATTTTATCTTTTTTAGTTTTTCGGGTATTTGGTTACAGAATCGTGAACAGTTGCACATGATCCGACGGATTCGAGATCTGAAATTTTACCAAAACCTAGAACCGGAACCATTGGGTCTGGTCCGGTTTGGTTTTTCACGCTTCTGGTCCGACTCTCGATTTTAGTTCTGTTCTTTTATTCTTTTGCTCATCCCTAAAACTAATATTACAAATTACAAATCTCAAATCATATTCTAATTCAAAATAAACTCTCTTTAATGTAACGCTATATAAATAGGATTACAAAACCATATTACACAAATACCATTTTAGTACCTACACAACAAGTATATTTGCCCGCGCGTTGCTGCGGGCCGGACGTTTTTGTGATTCCTTGGATTGTGCAGTATAAGTTTTGTGTCGTGTTTATGTTTATGAGAATATTGAGATTAATTTGTTGAGACTTACTGATTACAACAATAGAATGGTACAAAACTACATCCAACATAAGGCCAGTTGTGATTGTTATAAGCATGTTAAAAAGAAACTGGTACACTTGTTAATTTAAAAAGCTGGTAAAAGGCTGTGTTATCATTGTATTACAAAACATTAAAAAGTGTTAGAAACATTTACAACTAATCAAATTAGCTTAGAACTCCAACAAAAACTGAAAACAGAACATGAGAACAAATAGAAGAGGCAAAGAAGAAGTTTCAGACTATTGCAGGTTTTAAGCTGAGCCAACATTCTGTAACTTTTACTTCCTGAGGCACTTTATAGTCCCCACTTTGTGTGTCTGCATAAATCATTTTATGAGAGTAGCATACAACCAAAAAGAGTATATGATGGATTAATAAGAGAAATTTGATTATATGAGCATGCGAAACTTGCCTTGTATAAACTAAAATGCAGCTTTCAACAATAAAATCGCAGTCCTCATATTTTTCCTAATGAATGAAAGCAAAAATAAAAAATATACCCGTATTAACACATTACCCAATTGTTCCCTATAACATTACGTAAATCTATAAGAAAAACCAAAGCTTCTTACCGAAATGAAATTCAACATGTGAAAATAACTACTCAGGTTCAAACATCACCGAGAATACGAAATCAAGACTTAATATCCTTACCGATCAGTGGGCAAGGAGAACAATATCCAACACTCGAAGGTCTTCTTATGGAGCAAGTCCACACGTGACGCCAATTTGATAGCAACTTTCAAGTCGTTGTCTCTCCTGATGGAGGATTTATATGGTTCGGCTTGTTTCAAGCTATCACACAATGTCCCAATGGTAAGAAGTTCTGCCTGATCTTGTACCTGTCATTAAAAAAAATAAAAAATAACTAAAAAAAGTAAATAAAAAAAATAAATTAAAAAAATAAAAATAAAAGAAAATTTTAGGCACAACAACATATGACTTAAACCCGATAAGTATAAGGGTTGGTTTAATGCCATACGAAATTTTTTAAGCTGCCACTTTTGAAATTAGAAATATATGAATAGTAGTATTAAGTTGCAACCACATCTATTTTAGGCCCAAAGCTGACTTATTTTTACTCAAATTGAGCCTCTAAACACATCTATTTTAGTCCCATTTTATCACCCAAAAGTTACCCATTTGAGCACCAAAACTCACCCACTTTGGACCCCATTTCAGCACGCAATCCAATAGCCATTTCTGCCCCCAAACCAACTCTTTTGACACCCCATTTCAGCCCCCAAACACACTCATTTCAGCCTCATTTCATGACCGAGCCCCACCCATTTCAGCCCACATACGAACCCACTTCAGCCCCCATTTCACGACACAAAAGCACCCGTTTTAGCACCCACTTCAACATCCAATCCCACAATCATTTCAGCCCAAATTGACCCATTTAAGCACCCATACCCACCCATTTCAGCCCCTATTTCAGCAATCCAATACTACAATATAAAAATAAATATGAATATTTGTAGCGGTTTAAGTGATACAAACACTCTCAGAGGGTTTAAGTTTTTATTTGTATGCTGGTGCTAATGTTAACTACGGCCATGGTACCTACTTATTTTAAGGACGTAGTCACTTTAAAATTGCAATCCCAAACGCCTTTTTTTCTTTTCTTAAACAAAAAACTTAACAGTAAGTCAAACATTTAGATAGACTTACTTGAAATATTTGCAAGCCTATTTTCTTTTGTTTTTGATGGCATCTCATGTCACCATTTATTAGGCTTTATGTTTGGTCATCTTTAACCTGTACTAATTCCGCTTGAAATTGTATATCTGTGTTCACCTGCAGACGATGTTTGGGTTTCTTAAATCGTTAACTTTTCATCTGCTAATGATAACTCTGTAACACTACAGTGAGTACCATTTTTATTAGAAGCATGTAAAGTGATATATAGGTTGCAGGTTAACCAAACCCGGATGAACCTTTTTGTACCAATACTAACTGACTCTTTTGAACCTAAACCTGTTTTGAAGTGCTATCTTAACTGGCCCACGACACATTTATATGTAACATACCTAAGATTTTTGGTAGACTACATCTTTGTACTTGGTTACCCATTTACTAAAAAAATTCAACTGATCTTCTATTTGGATAATTAGTTATAATTAGTCGACAAAATTTAGAAACAAATTATGGTTTAAATTATTATAAATATGTAAGTTGTAAGAAAAAAGTTATTACCCAGATGATCGTCGTCCATACTGTTCGTGAGCCATCCTTTGTATCTCGTGGCTTCTATCCTTCGGTGGAAGAACCAACAACCCCTTTATTTTCTTATCAGCTTTTGTACATAGTTCTCAACCGAAAATCTTTGGCACCCAGCTAAAACACAGAACTGCATTGGAGCAAAACATCATCAAGTTCCCTATAAAACCTACATATATCATTAACAATTTTAATAAGGGGAATACGTGCTCTGATAAAGTCTAGAACAGACATCCGTTTGCATAATGCAATAACAGAATAGTCTAAACAGACCAACAATACACCTGAACTTGGTTTTAATTTTTACTGAAAACCTGTAAATGTTGCAGCAGTTGAGCTATCGACAATACCCTGTAAAGTTTCAGATTTCTAACATACAAAGATGTTCTAACTGGCCATAGTAAATGTCAAGACACTTTCAGATTTCTAACCCCATACAACGGCAAAATTAAAGGGTTACCTGGCCATAGTGAATGTCAAGACACTTTCAGTTGTGAACAACATCAGCAAACTAACCTGCAAAAGATTACCCAATAGTAAAAAAAAAAAAAAAAAAAAAAAAAAAAAAAAAAAAAAAAAAAAAACTGCAAATAATAAAAGATGGAAATAAACACCTCAGAAGGCTTAGCTGCAAACATCATCAGCAAGGCAACCTGCAAAGACAAATCAAGGAAACCGGTAAATTAATGAAACCCTAATTTGAAAGATAAAAAGTAAAATAAATACTGATCATAATATTCATACTTGTTGAGTTTCAAAGGTGGAAAAAGCTTTAACATGTTTGGTAAAATGATTATACACTTTAACATGTTTGGTAAAATGATTTCGGAAAAAGCTTACAACATCGAAGAACGATAAGTCCTTAACATAGTTAGCAAATGTCATGTTCTCACCAGACCGCACCCCACTCAATCCCACCATTTCTGATCTGCACAAACCAAATAAAATCAGTATCAAAATCCATATTCATAAGTCAACACCAGCCATGATTTTAACTCTTATTACATCGATAAGACCTTTTTTATTCACACACGTACCGGTGAGGAATGTGTCACTGCACTTACTACTGATCCTTTTTGCAGCTTCACGAATGACAACAAATGCCTATACAATATCATTACATTAAATAAATATATCAATAGTTAATCATTACACAAAAAAGCAGAAAACTTGAATCCCATAACCATAATACCAACATTTCAGTACCAGCTTCAATATCAGCAAATGAATCTCCTCTCCCCAACCCCACCTTCAAAACTCAGCAGTTTTCGCAGCTAACTAATTCACCATTACAAACCATAATCTGAAACAAATGCAATGTATGAGGCTGGTAGATCAAATAATACATGCCTGTATCCTACTTTTTATGAATGGTAAACCAATTTATGACTACATAAACATATTCATACAACACTACTCACTCAAAAGGTGAATCAAAACTTCAACCACAAAATTCACAAAGTTCACTAATTCAAACAAAACAAAAGCAACAGGTGGAAACATAGTTTGTATATATCCATAAAGCTCAATACATACTACTTGGTAGAAAAATCTGTATATCCTTAGTAGCTTCAATCTAACACATTTTATAAATTACTGCATTCAAACAAATGGGATCACATTGATTTCTTTAAATTGGACATCAAATAAAATACCTTTTTGGAACCAATGTTCATACTTGTTGAATAAACTGATCACAATCAAGAAACTTTTAAAACTTCAAGAAACTGATCACATAATACTTTTGGAACCAAGGATCTTTTTTTACTGAAGATCTTCAAGAAACTTCGGTTGCATCCTTATAGAGTGTACTGCCGGAATCCGTGCCACATGACCGGCGCCAAATAAGGCATCTCTGCCTCTAATTGGATCTAACAAATTGTTCTTTCTTTGTGGGTTTGATCGAATCACATATTCATTTTGAAACTAAAGAGATGAAAAAGAGATCTTTAATAAATTAGCATTATCAGTGGGTTTAATTTGTAGAAGATAGATGTTTGTGTGTGTGTGTGTTTTTTTTTAGATGAGTTGTGTGTGGAAGATTATAGAAGCTCTAGACGGCGGTGAGAAACACATATATAATAAACATGGTATCAGGGTGTAATTAACTGAACAATTAAGGTGAACAGTAAAACTTCACCTTACTTTCAACAAATAACAAATTCACACATACCCTAATAGTACTGTGCATGTATTTTTTTTTTTATCATTTTTGGGCCAATAGAGTTTGAGTTTAAAACTCCTAATTGTACTATAATTGCATACCCCAAAAACCCTTATTAGTATATATTATAATTTGGTAAACCCAAGAAAAGTTTATTATTAGTTAAAGTCATTCTAATATAGAACTCTCACTATTTATAATTATATTGTTACGAAAAGCGTATAATAAAAACATTGTTCGCTCAAAACTTTAATTATGTGGTACTCGGCATCGCAACGCTAGGGCATCCTGTTATTTGTTATTAAGCGCCTGTACACTCTTCAACATCTTCATTTATTCAAGTATAAATTATTATTTATTGAGTTTTTAAATACTAATTAAAGGTATGCTTTCAATTTTTGTTTTAAAGGTTAACTTTGAAAAACGTTATGTGTCTACTAAAGTTGTTAGAACATCACTTTTGATTTTTGTTTATACTTTTCATCAAAGAAAAACTTCAATAATTGTTGTTCCCCGCCTAATTTCTTAGTTTGCCGAACATCTAGTTGTTGATAGCTCGTATTAAGTGTTTGGTAGATTGCATGCAGATGAATAGTTAATTCTCACATTTAGAATTGTGGTGTCACTTAATACTTTTTTTTTATCATTGCATGTAACAATATGTTATTTATAATCTTAATACTATCTCACAATTCACAAGTGATGTGAATAGTGATTTTATAGTAAACATGTTTTATTTTTAAATAATAATGATATTTCACCAATTAATAATATTTTATTAAATTATAAATTATTGTTTATGGAAGTTTTTCTAAAATATCCAAAACACCCCCCTTTGCTAGAAATATTTAATTAAACATTTGTTATCTTTATAAAAATAAAATAAAACGGCCTCTCAACTTTATGTAAATATTTAGTTTCTGATATTTTGCACATTGATTTTATAAAAAATTTAAAACTTATCAACATTTTTTGTCTCTGGATTTAGAATATGCTTTGAGATCCGCTATAAGACGCGAGATACACTCCTCGAAATTGGTATATATAATGTGTTTTTGCATCATCTATTAACAGTTTAACACTATCAAAGGTAAAACCTCGTCGTACTGCACGGGATAATACCTAATTATGATACACAAAAATCAAAAAGTTACATCTAAGTTACGTGTAACTAACAATTTAGTTACACAATCTAAGGTTTTAGGGCCTAATGGACTAGACCTTGTGGAATTGACCGTATGCCCATGTAGCCACGAGCCCATGACCTGATTGTGCATCTTATAGTTATTGTTAGTTTTGTGGATATAAATTAATAGAGTATGACCGGATTCGAACACGAGACTTCGGGATTGCACACTTTACGTATATGTTTCAATGTTTTTAATAATTAATATAATAAGTTATGTTTAATTATTAAATTCACAAATAAACACTTAACGGACGTTAGTACTTGATGTGTCGTTGTATAGGTGATTATTCCTTATCAAGTTTTACATTTATATTTTGCTTCTAGAGGTATTCGACTCTCCTAAACTAACGTAAAGGGGGGGTTCAGCCTGAGAGACTGGCACGGGTTTGGTTTTATTCTAACTAAACTAAGATAAACAAACAATAGAAAATACCAAAGATAAGAAGAGTGTGTTAACCAAGTTTCATATATGATTAAGTTTTAATAAGTTCTAAGACCTGCAGTGATTGGTGCTCAAGACTAGGCGCGGTCCATCCTACCTCTTGTATACCTAGAGTCTAGATTCCATTCTAATTGGAATCCACATAAAGCTGCTTAATAATTGTGTTTATGTTTAAATAGCTTGTCACTTGTTTTATTGCTAGTTCTATATAAAGTGTATATTAATTTAACCTTTCTCGTTGGATCTCATTATATCGGCGAGTAAACCCTTAATGATTACTTATGTCTAAAAGTTATTTATTAAATGATCAGGTTAGTTATAACCGTGGGAGATATATGATATTCCGTAGTCACATACACAAGCCACTAATAGACACAGAGGTTATCAAAGCACTAATATAAGTCACCAAAGACATCATCATATAGACTTTAATTGATGGGAAAGCAATTTTAAGGCGGGCATATGATTTTCCGTAGTCACATACTACCGGCCATCTATCCTGATGAATTAAAGCTTACTATTACAATAAAACAAACTACTAACATAAGTAATTAAAACGAAGACTTAGCAACCAATCGAATTAGAAACACATCAAAATATCAAATAATCATAAACATGGCTAACACATAAGGGTGTTAGCCCATAATCTCTATAACAAAGTGCATAAACATAATCGTAATGAATAGAGTATTAAGCATAATGAATACGTTACAATGATTAGAGATGCTCTTCAAGGATAATTAGGTCTTCTAGGGTGATCTTCTGCTGTTTTGAGGGGTTGTGATCGTCTGGGAATGACCCTAAGGGTTCCCCAAAGATGCCCTAATTCGTTAATGAGTTCGGTATTTATAGATTCTAAAATCTGGGTCGATACGACGCATCTAGAGAGTTAGATGCGCCGCATCTATAAGTAAACGTAGCCTCCAAGTCTGAAACTGACCCGATATGGCGTATCTATAAATCTGATATGGAGCATCTCCCAATACGGCGCATCTAAAGACCTGATGTGCCGCATCTCCTTTAGATACAGGTAGATCTCCTTTTTCACTTTCTGTGGCCGCTTGAATCAACTAAAACGGAGTCCGGATGAAGATTTTATGGCCAAAATACGAAAGCATCTTCAAGTGTCGACTTGTAATCTTGACTTCTTCATTAAGCTTCTAATCTCCACTTGATTTCTTGGTAAGGATTGTGTATGGCCAATACGGCGCATCGGATTGGTTCGATGCGGCGTATCAAGGTAACTTCGCGTGGGGTCCAAGATTATTATATTCCAGAATATTCGTACACCGCCTTAAGATGCGGTGTATCTTCAATCTCTTATGCGGCGCATGTTCTCTTGTATCTTGGATCATCTTTTGGTGAAGTCTTGAGAGTGAAACGTCGTAGGTATGAAATGTAATGCGGCGTATCTGGAGTAGAACAAGTTGGTTCTTCTTCGTTGACCAAAGTTTCATATGCGACGCATGATAAAATCAGATGCGGCGCATGCTTCAAAGTCAGGCAATGGTCTTTAATCTCTTCAATTCAGCAGACTTTTCCAATCTTGATCATTTTGCTCCATTTTATGTCCATAATAGCTAACTTTCACCAAATGCTTGTTTATAACTGAGAATTACAAAAGTAGGCGATTAAGTATCAATTCCCATATAAAATAATACAAAACAAGCAATATACATAGGATACATGATGCTAATAAAATGTACTTATTTGATGTCATCAGTACTTAACGGGAATTGACTAACGGTCGTTAAATGTTAAAGAGAGACGAATATATGGAAACAAGCCAAGAAAGATCTAGAATCCCTTGGGGATCCTTATGTTCGGCCGAATAGAGGAGGTGGGGGAGTCCTAACCTAACTTGGACTCCAAGTTTGCATTAGTATAAATACAAGGCCTCTTTTATTCATTATTCTTGCATCTTGAATCCCTAATAACCCTAACTTCTCTTCTTCTCTCCTCCCTTTGAGCTATTGCCGATCGAACTACCCCTAAACCCTTAGGGTCGATTTTCATTAGCTCAAATCAAAGTGTTTGGTTTGTTTGTGATTCAAGAACCTAGCTTTTCTCATTGAAACGCTTGTAATACGTGTGTACAAGAACGAAGGACAAACATACTTTTGTTTATGATCTTTTCCCTATTCGACTAAGGAATAATCGATTTTACTAAACCCTTATTTTGGGTTTAATTAGTTCTTGTTTGATTGATTTCTTATTTCACTAGAAATAATTAAGGTACACATATTCTTTTAATTCGGTTAATTATATTACAAGTATTTGATCTTTACTTCCGTTTCATGCTTTGATGATGTTTACATGTTTATATATAATTGTTATGATATAAAAATTCCAACAAATATAGCATTGATGCTCTTCATAAAGGAGTAAAGGACACACGTTACATACATATGTCAAAAAATATCCATACACATATACGTATTAAGAAGTTAATAAAGCACCAATCCTTGAAAATGTTGAAACTTGTGCAGTTTTGTATGCATTCAAAAACTTTTGTGACATTCGGTATCTGTTTCTTCTAGCAACTTTACTACCTTTAGAAGATACCTTTCAATGGATTGCTTGCCAAATCATGTCGACAGCATCACCAGGCTTCGATGGATACTCATACTCGAAATGTGGTGCAATTTGCTTTAATCTTCTCCACATTTCAATCCATTTTTCTCTTTGAACGCCTTTAATAAGTTTTACGAGGCACCCTTTCTTAGAAGCATCCGTTGCACGAACAAACATGGCGAATTCAGAGTAATCAACAACATCTTCAAATGATAACTCGATGTTATCACTTATTATCATGGGAACACAATGACTAACAATATCATCAAACAAACGGTTGGATGAAGGAGTGTCTCCTACAATGCTCAGGCAAAATTTGGAAGAAGCCATTCCTATGGATGACGCGCGAACCCCATCTGGGGACGGCTTTCCAAATGTAAAATGCACATCATTTTCATCTTTCAATTGGTCATATAGCATTCGACGAATCTTTCCACCCTGTTCAGGTAAATAATGAAACTAATCAATAATGAGAGGGCTAATGATTTGGAAATGCATCTAACTTGTCAATTTTTGTTGTTTCATATAATCATCTTATCTTTTGCTATTAAAACACAAAGCATTCAAAGTTCGACCTTTGTGTGTATTTTATTCATTTAAAATAACCATTTTACCTTTCAAAGTTTGAAAAAATGTAAGGGTTTAAAATGATCAAAAAATACAAACAAATGTCGAAATTTAAAAGGTTTGTGTTTTAACAGGAAAAAAATAAGATGGCTACATGAAAAAATAAAAATTGATAAGTTAGATGCATTTCCAAATCATTAGCCACAACAAACAACAAATAAAAAAAGGAGGATATAATATATTGATAAAGGACGTGACAAACTTACATCTTTCCTATGAATTTCTCCTTGAAAGTACATCAACAGAGGCCTTTCTTCAAAGGAAGGGGAACTGCTAGCATTAAGTCGTGCAACCACATGTTTATAAGGTGCAACAATATCTTTATCTGTATTTGCAATCCATTTAGGGTACCTTCCGCAAGAACAAACATAGCGGAACGTAAGTATCTTCTTGCTAATTGCAAACTATTTGGATGGTGAGCCATGATCAAATGATCTTTTCCACCTGACCTTTTCCACTCTTCTGTACCAATCAAATACTCCATCAGTCTCTCTTGCAAAACCCTATCCATATTGTTTTCGTTGGTGAGACGAATCTTACAATTCAGATTGTAGCTCCAAGATGAGAAAAATGGCACAAAAATAACATCTGCTTGACTCGAGTTTTGTACAAGAATTGCAATACAAGGTCGAGACACATTTGGAGTAACCGAAGATAGAAGATCAAGTGTAAGCCAATACTCCATACTGTGTTGTACGCTTACACCACCCGGGTATACAGGGATTCTGCTCAAATTACTCACATTAGACCATATATGTTTTCCGTATCCTTTTCAACCTATTAATCCAAAGTGAAACTCTGGAGGTAAATCATACATAAACACTTTAAGTAGAGCATGCTTTTGATCACACACGGTTAGTAGTTCAATGGGGTTTGATTTAAAACAAGATTCATTACAAGATGAACCAACAAAAGGGGGAGACATGATTTCGATTGGCTCAGTTTGACAGTTTCATCATGCTTTATGTAAGATGGTGTGTTGGCAACAATAATGAGCTTGTATATTGATCTAGGCACTAAAGAAGTGTCACCATATTGAATAAGGAGTGACCAAGAAAGGACTAGAAACAATATTGACACGACGAACACGCACGCAACCAATCTCCATATATACACGATCTTCTCAGGAAGAAAGTTAAAAAAGCCATATACCCATTCGCTAAACAGCTTAATGTTCCACGAATAGAGTAAAGAATCTCTAAAAGACAGGAGCCATAGCCATAAAAAGAGCTTCCATCTTTCACTAAAATAGTTTCTAGATTTATTTTCAGCATGTAATGAATGTAATAAAAGTCAAAAGCCACGTTCGAAGTTATGAATCAATATATAGAAAGGGTTATGTTATTAAGATTACAATAAGCGTTTTTTGTCAAAATGTACAAATCGCGATGCACACCGTACACACCCGCAATATACAGAGCCCCACAAAACCCCCATGTGAGGTCCGTATAAACTCCCCATATAAAAAATTGAAATTAGAATCTTACTTGGTATAAAGTGAGGAGCTCCATTAAGTATGTGAATCTGTTTTATTTTTAGAAAGAAGACAGTTGGTAAGTGGTAACGTGTGATTTAAATGATGTGGTTGACAGTGGTTAATCATTTAGCACATTTCCTGTAACACCCCAACCCGATAAGGGTAGAAGTATTACGTTATGGTGACATATCAAAGCAACACAAGCATATGACTTAATTAATACAAAAGAATTTCAAAGGTTACAAAGGGAAAATCTATAATACAAGGTTACAAAATGAGAATTACAATAAATACTAAGTCTAACAAAAAATATAATCACTTCTAATCATCTCTAATCCAGAATACCTATCAAGGTATAGTCTTCTAAGTCCAAAGTACTCTCCACTCATAACCCAGCTTCCAACTAAAACCTGCCGCAGGAAAAGATATGCGGCTGAGCTTAAAAAGCCCAGTGAACAGATATATATAACATAACATAACGGTAAATAAGCATAAGCAACGAAGGAATAAGGATAACAAACGAAAAGCATAATCATTAAAGTCATACGAATTTTAGAGAGAACTAAGAATCAAGAGTACATGAGAACTAAATAAGAAATGAATCAAGAGAATAATGAAATAAGGAAAAGTTCATATAAGGATGTGTCATAGGAACTCCATACATAATCCGTCAAATCATACCAAAGTCATACAAGTATACGAATAGGGGAGACCTCTAAGTAATAAAAGTGTGAGAAGAAGTGTAAGGCACACACCACCTGGTCACCATACATACACATACATAAACCTAGGATATATCCATACGCTCCCAAACAAAATATGAATGCCAATACTAGACTGGTCACGCATATATAAGGTTGGCCAATAGTGCATGCAAAAATAAATCATATCATAAGGGGAACGCCGTAGATCTATCACACCTCTATGGGAGTGTCATGTCTAGGGTGCCATCCAAGACATGGTCATGGTACCTCCACAACTAGTTAAGCTCAGGCACAGATCTATCATAGCATACACAATAACAACTAGCATGGCAAGAGAAACAAGGTAGTAACTCAATAAGCATAGCAAAACATAAGCATATCATAGCAGAGACATTTAAACAAATGTCAGAATGAATCAAATTGAATGACAATCATACAATGAAAGTCATGAGTCAAATAAGGGAATCATATCAGGCATAGGAATCGATAGAAATATCCCTACTAAAAAGGGAAAGAATATCTGTACTTTATCGAAGCACACAAATCAAAGCAAATAGATGAATGGAAGCAAATGATCACTCCTTCTTCACCCGATCTACATTAATCATAAGTTTATTTATAAGTTTCATAGTTTCATAATCATAAAAGGTTTCATTTTAGTTTTCCTTCCATTTTAGGTAACTTTCCATATTTAGCAGGTTTCCATAATTAGTAACTTTCCAAAAATAGTAACTTTCCATAAATAGTAACTTTCCAAAAATAGTAAGTTTCCATATTTAGTAACTTTCCAAAAATAGTAACTTTCCAAAAATAGTAAGTTTCCATATTTAGGTTTAAAAGCAATTTGGGGTTTCTAAAAATAGTAAATAGCATTTCAAAAGGTTTAAATAGTTATGAATGTCAAAATTGAGTTTCATATATTAATATACTTATAAAATGATGTTATTTCACAATTTAGAGTTTTACAAGTCAAAATAGGGTTTCCAAATTAAGTAAGTGTGAGATTAGGGTTTTTAATTACACAAGTCATTTTAATTGGTCATTTAAAGTAATTAAATTCCACTTAGGGTTTCATACATTCAATTAGGTGATAATTAAGTTATTTTTCCCGAATTAGCAATTTTAGGGTTTAATTCATATAATTTGGTTTCATATTCTCATTATTCAAAGATTAGGGTTACTATTGTAATTATGCCAAAGTCAAAGGTTAATATGATAATTAATCTAAACATAAGTTAAATACTTTGAAGATGACCATTAGCTTGTTTAGGTTCTAAATGTTAAGCAAATAAGCTTATAAGTGTTTAAAACAATTAACTACTTAAATTCAGCATAACCATTGAAATCAGACCCGACTTTAGCTAATTTTTACACACCTTAAACAAGCTCATAAAATTCTATAATTTTTACCCAGATATACCTATATGTCTTGAGTATTTTACATAATTTTTCCAGATTTTATTGAGTAGTTCAAGTACCAACTAAAAATCGACATTCACAACATGTACCCGAATTGGATCTGATGGAACACCCCGAAAGTATGTAATTATTTACCCAGGTTAAACATCTCAGAAAAATCTACAAAACTTACACAACGTAGCTTAAATACAAAATTTCATCCTGTCAAAATTTCAGGTCATAATTCGTTATAGATATTAAATTAAAAATCATGAACCACGATTGAATTTCCATAACCCGAAATACAGTTTTGACATATGAATTTCTAAAAATCAAATGGTTGCCTTCTAGACCTCTAAAAATCATCAAACCAATTTTATTTGATCACTATTTCATTGAATTCAGTTTTAGACCCAAGAACCACTAAAATTCATGTTCGTATCATTAATCTAAAATTCGTTTAGTTAGCATAATATTTCTGACAGATTAATTTGTTTATATAAATCCAATTTCAAAAACATACATAATTATATTGACATATATTGATCCGAATATGTTGTTAGAGATTAAGGTCTACATGTTACCTCTTGTTTAGATTGAATAGGATAAGAACACAAAGATCTCCAAATGTCAAATCACCAACACACCTCCTTTCTTGATCATGATCGCATGAAGAAAAGTAAACAGGGATCGATTTAGGTTTTTGATTAACAATTCGAATGGATTAAGTGATGTATATTCGATTACCTTTTTTGATGTATAAGAATTGACTAAGCGCACAATGATCAAGATTAGCTATGGCTCCTCCTCTTCTCCTCTTTGTGAATCGACTAGAACAAGTTTAGGGTTTTTTTTTTTTTTTTTTTTTTTCATTTGTCGTACAAATGAGATAGGTAGACAAAGTTTTAGGGTTTTCATTTAGAGTATGGGATAAACACGATTTAGAAAAATAATGGGGAGGGAACCGTGAATTTGGGGAGGGGAATAATGGTAATTATCACTTTCCTAATTTGCCAAAATCTCATACTTATCTCTTGTAAATATGTTGTGTACATATTTTTATTATTTTTGGCCCATAAGTTATGCTTTTAAACGTGCCACGATTATACCATAAAGTTCATATATAATTTTGTATAATACTTTAGGTTATACGTTCATATTGTATGGTTTCGAGTCGTAACATGATATACAACTCAAGTTTTAATTTATAGCGTATTTCATAAGTCGTATTTGATAAGTTGTATTTTATTTAGGGTGTTATAATTCTTCCCTCCTAAAAAGAAAATTTCGTCCGCGAAATTGAAATACGAAATCAAAATGGAAATACGAAATCGAAAACAGAATCAAAATGAATACGTACCAAGTCACAAAGAGAAATGTGGATAACTGGATTGTATCGATTCTTCGGTCTCCCAAGTAGCCTCGCTCTCAGGATGATTCTTCCAAAGAATCTTTACGAATGGAATTGTTTTAGTTCTCAGGACTCTTTCCTGATGCTCCAAAACGGCCTCAGGTTCTTCACTATAAGAAAGATCTTCCCGAATCTGATCGAACGGGCAAGACACAACATGAAGCGGATGATAATTATACTCACGAAGAAGAGATACATGGAATACATCGTATACGTGAGATAACTGGGAAAGTAACGACAAGCGATGAGATACCTCGCCAACTTGATCAAAATCATTGAAAAGCCCTAGGCTTTCATAATTCACAATGAATTCATTCCAAGGAATACGAAACAACAATGTAGCGGATAACGATTTAAATCTCACACAGAGATACATGAAACATTCATGCTTGTAAGCAATACGAAGGTAGTACTAAAGAGTAAAACCTCATCAACTCAGTCCAGATCTTAACGAAAAGGGAACTAGTGCATCATTATAGAAGAACTCATCAATTTCAAACAGATACTGATCGAACTAAGGAACGTACCACCGGTCAATGAAACGCGTGACGAATCATCAAATGTATCAAGAGTTTTATAAGAGATAGATAGTATAATTGTACTGATGATCAATCGAGTACAACTCGAAATATCAACTTGTATTGAAACGCATAATGAGATGGGTAGCATATTTGTACCGACGATCGATAGAGTATAAATCGGAGTATTGAAACGCATCAAAAAACAAAACAAAATAGGTCGAATAATCATACGGATAAAACACATCAAAGAGCTAACGTAGTCGTACAGACGATAAACTAAGCAGATAACGGAGGATCGGAACGTATCGGAGAGCATAACGGAATAGGTCGAATAATCGTATGGAAAACAACAACTCAAATGATTAACGCATCGTGAACCAGATCTTCTTCATACACCCAAAACGTCTAACTCTCCACAACGGGGACATCGTACGAAACATACAAATTTCATAGTCTACCATTCAAGGTTTCTCTTCCACAAGGATAACTAATCCACCAATCACAATAATCAACCCTGGACCTTAACCAGCAAATCTCCAACTTAGTCCAATCCAAAAGGTGTTCTACATCTCCGTAGGCAAACTCAATCATGCCAATACACTTGTCAAACTCTCCGTCCCATACATCTTCAATTTCAACATAGTTGCTCTGTCCGTCCATCCATCTAAAGGTGAGTAGTCGCCATAAAATCTCGAGCCGGTCTTGAAGGTCTTCTGCATTTCTTCTGGAAGCGTGAAACAAAACTCGATTTTTCTGACACGATCACTACAGGTGCGCTAAGGAGCTGGAATAATCGTCTATTGAAATAAATCTCTGCCGATCTTCCAAGTGAGCCACCAAGTTGGACGATTCACTACAAACCACATCGTTTTGTCCTTCCCAACATGCGCGTAAATCCCGTTACAAAGTTGCTGACAGTTTTAATCCCACTTCTACATACGAACATCCAAAATGAGGAAAACCGCTCGTACGCTGATGCTAACTCCCAATCTGTTGACATGCTAGACACTTCACCATCAAAGCATTCACATCCGTTGTCATACCATCCCGTCATAATTTATGCTACAAGTCTCTACATGATAGTACAACTAATATGTATAGAGCGAAAAGAACGGGGTGCTTCGGGCATAACCGTTTCATTCAAATCTTCTACATAGATCATAATTCCACCACCTTGCTCCTGAGCTTCTTCACAATCGTCATAACCAATCTCCAGTCGTGCGTCTGATAGTTCGCCTCCTACGGTTTATCTGCATAGATGCATCACTAGCAATCTTTCCGTATAACCTAAGGACATAGTTGACCTTCTTCTCAAGTAGAAACAAATATCCCTCTTAACTTTCCAAAAGTTCTCCAACTTATTCTTCATCCCTACCAAAATTATACTCTTCGAGAAACTTACATCGAGTTCTTCTGACGTAGAAATTTTCAACACCAAAATACAAGGATGATTCCGTGTTTCTCCTTCGTCCCTGAATATACTAAATCGTCATACTATGACAATTGTCCAAGCATTCATGAAATACACGATTCATCAAGCTCACAAGAATAGTCGGAGCAGTAGCCAATACGATTGGCATCACAATGCTCATAGAGATTATAACGGATACAAATCAATGCTAGGAACATCTTGCTCCTTCACATGAAAATGGACATAATCAGATTACAAATCGATCATAGAGAAAACTTCACCCTGAAGTTGATTAGATAAGTCGTCGATAACGTATCAATCCTAATTACCATATTACTAAGATTCCAGAAGTCCATGAACAACCTCATACTACCATCATTCTTCTTCATAACCAAACTGAAACACAACACAGAGACGTACACAGACGGATAAACCACTTCCTAGAAGTAGGTCCTTCAATACTCTTCATTCAACGAATGTCGTTCGTAAGGGATTTCGGAAATAGGCAAAACGTCGCTTACACGTGAATAAAGTTCTGATTCAAATAACACACTGACCTCAGGCACTCCTCAAGACATTCTATGACTCCAATAAGTTCAAGGTATATGATGTAACTATTATCACGCTGGCCAGACGTCATAATACTTGCATCATATACACATGTCTTTATTGCAATCACAGTCTACCTCAAGTCGTGACAAAACACATTCTAATAAACGGATCAAAAAATTACATTCGAGAGGAAATCTTGGTAGTCCATCAAGGAATACATCGTGAAATTCAACATCGAAAACTCTCGAGCAAGTTACATCAAACGGAATATCTTCACAAACGCCAGGGATTAAAATACGGAATTTCAAAGCAAAGGTGATCATAATAGTATGCCAAGTCAGAAACCTGGGCACGGAGTTTGAGTTTCATAAGTCGTCAGAGATGACAAAATCATAACTGTTGTTAGCATCTCAATGCTCAGTCAACAATTACATGACTAGAATGAAATTGAATCGAACATTCCCAAAGGAATCAGATTAACAGAATGAAATTGATCTTCAAACATCCTCAACCGTACAGGATAATCTACACTCGTGATGGATAGTCATAAGATTCTCATAGAGATAGAATTAGGAATAGCAATTCAATAATGCAGAGGGGACTTAATGTGGTTAGTAAAAGCAAAAGACACCATAGGATATGTCGTTCTCGTATCAAATAAAACAACGCAGCACGATCGCATAAGTAAGGAATACCCGAAACGGTACTTGATGTGTCAGCAGCCTGGTCCTTGGTCAGAGCGAACACTCGAACCTCGGCAGATTGCTGTCAATCATTCTCATTCTTACGGTTGTTGCCATTCACCTTCGGACACTCTTTCGTCCGACATCCAATCACACTACAACTGAAACCGGCATCCAACGTCTTATAACATGATTACCCAGATGAAACTGCTCACAGTCAACACATGGAGGAGATGGAACCTAGTCCCACAACTTCTTCTGCTCAGACAACCCAAACGTAGGGATCAAAACGAACAATGAAGACAAATCAAACGTCAAGATCAACATACAAAGGAAGAGATCGCGTCAAACGAGAAGCCTAATGTCTACCCAATATCCTCACAGGTCATTCTAAGGGAGGGAAACAAATCTTCCTATATCCGTGGTTAATAATTACCAGAGTTCTCATAGGATTAGCAACGGATTATGCAGATTCAAGTAGTATCAGATGATACATTCTATATCCAGCATAAGTAATGAATTCACAGAATGTGTCAAACACATGACAATTGAATGACCTTCGGGATGGTCGGAAAGGTATCAAACTGTTTATCAAACAACTCGGAGATGGAGGTCAAAATCAGGAAGTGAAACCTAAATGGTGTAAGGTATCCATGCAGTTCTTAAGGCATTCCAATCTTACTTGGTTACTAAGCTTAGGTTGCAAAACTTTCTAGCTTCTGAAACAAATGTTCTTATAAGGCATAGCTAAAGGCAGAGGCACGAATCAGAGTGATGCGGAAGCAATGCTACTTACATAGATATCCTAGTCTACCCATTCCTCACCGGTTATAACTTATGTTCCTATGGGGAGATCCTAAAGCAATTTCTCAAAGGTTGTGGAAACTTAGTGGTCCAAACTTCACAGGTCAAGGGTAAATGTATTACAAGTCGCAACCTGTCTCTGATACCATAATTGTAACACCCCAACCCGATAAGGGTAGAAGTATTACGTTATGGTGACATATCAAAACAACACAAGCATATGACTTAATTAATACAAAAGAATTTCAAAGGTTACAAAGGGAAAATCTGTAATAAAAGGTTACAAAATGAGAATTACAATAAATTCTTTTTTTCAAAATTTTCTTTTGTCATTTAGGACGTAGGAAAAATAATTTGGCACCCGTAGAGTTAATATTTCTTAGATTTCACTTTTAGTTTCACGTTTTCCCGGTTTTGAATTACGTTATTTTCTTTCTTTGTGTTTTGCTTATATATATGTTTTGTAGATTTATATGTTTAAGTTTCCCTTAGCCTATTTATGCTTCCCGTAGTCGTAGGATATTTAATCAAAAACCAAAAATCTCATTCCAATCATCAAGCACTCTAATTCCGAACCTTACACGATATCTTCCATTCACACCTCGTTGGGACACGACCCGAGTAATCACTTGTCCGGTATCACACATATCACATTCACGGGTTTTACAAGTTGATCTTTTCCTTAAAGGCTTGACTTGTTGAATCTCGTGTATCACGTGCATCCGATACTATATTTATATATATACTCACACACGGATCAAATTTTGGCGCCGCTGCCGGGGAGGTTGTGTTACGAAAATATCGTTAAAGGTTTTAACGATTAGTGACTTGAGATCCATCTTCTTGAAGTTTTTGCTTTCATAAAATTATAAAAAACAAAAATATTTTTCTTTTCTTTTGTATATATATTATCATATAAAAACAAAAATACAAAAACATTTTCCGTTTTCTTGTGTTAAATAAAAGATTAAAAGCAATCTGAAAATAATATTCCTCAACTTGGAGTATTATCATAATAAGTTCCCAAACAAAAGATTTAAAACTTGCCTTTATGTCGCTTGCGAATTCGGCTCACCTTTGATTGATTAACAAACTATAAGGGAGGTTCTAGGATGGTCTTGACATTAAATTGCAGACCGAAAGGAGCGGGTTTTTAAGAGGTATTTATTTCCCACCTTTGCTCCTCTGCCACTCTGTGCGTTTTTCTTTCAAAGAGCTACCGAACGCTTGTTTGATTTAAGGTTTAAGTTCACTTGTGTTTTGCTTCGGTCTTGTTTTAATTGAATTATTTTTGTTAGTGCATGCGCACTCGTTCTTCTAGATCTACGAGTCCTCTTCGTGATCTCATCACAATTCCAAAAAGACGTTCTCGTAGACGTGCTGCCCGAATAGTCGAACCTGAGATTCGTACTATTCCCATTGATAAAATGGCAGACAATCGAACAATGGCCGAAATGCTCCAAGCACCCACCGAGGGTTACGGAGATGCCATCATTTTACCGCCAATCAATTCTGATCATTTCGAATTGAAGACACATTTGATTCAACTCGTTTCTACAAATCAATTCCACGGGTTTGAACGAGAAGATCCGTATGCACACATCCGTTGGTTCAACAAGTTAACCTCGACCATCAATTACAAGGATGTGCCGCAAACAGTTATCAAATTGATGCTATTTCCGTTTTCACTCGAAGGGGCAGCCCGGATTTGGCTTGAAAAAGAACCCCCTGGAACCATTGAAACTTGGGAAGATTTAGTTCAAAAATTTGTCAATTATTTCTTTCCTCCATCAAAGAAGACTAATCTTAAAAATGAAATTTCTGGATTTCGTCAAAGTTTCGATGAGAACTTCAGAGAGGCATGGGAATGATTCAAGGATCTTCTCAGAAAATGCCCGCATCATGATTTCACGGAGTTGCAACAAATCAACAAGTTTTATAATGGGTTGAATGGAAACGATCAAGATTCGCTTAATGCAGCCGCCGGTGGCAATATCTTGAATCGTCGACCCAAAGATTTGGTTGAAATTTGTGAGAATAAATCTAAAGTCCCTATTTCACGAAACAAAGTGAATGTTCCTATCACTCCCGCTTCTTCATCCGGTAACTTATCCGAGTTAACCGAACCGTTAGCCGCTTTAACGGACGTAATTCATTGCATGATGAAGGAAGTGAAAGAAATTAAGAGTGAAATTCACAAACCAGAACAAATCAAAGCCTTAAACAAAGTGTGTGAAACTTGTGGTGGCCCGCATGCGTATTATGATTGTCAAGCAACCGATGCTTCTTTTTACCAAGCTCCCGTAGCAGCCGTAAATTACAATCAATACCGACCGCAAGCGGAAATTCATTACCGAGCACCGAATGCTATGGTACCACCTAGTTTTCCACCCGTGCAAAATCAAAATAATCAAAACCGCTTTGTTTAAAATCAAGGTCAAAACTTTAACAATTCTCAAAATTTCAATCAAAACCGCAACAATTTCAACCAACCTTGCCAACCTCCAACTCAACAAGTTTATCAACAACCTCCTCAAGGTCCTTTGACAAATGACTTCATGAAAATTACTGAGTCAAGCATTCTTCTATGCAAACTCAAATCAATAACATGAAAATCGAGCTGAGGAAGGAAATTGATACTACTATGTCTCGTCAAACAAATGAGTTGAAGAATATGATGAGCAGTTTCATGAACATGAATATGAACATGAACCAAGCTTCTTCATCTTCCGGAGGACTTCCTAGCAATACAATTCCGAATCCTAATGTTGAGTTGAAAGCTGTCACCACTCGAAGTGGTAAGACGCATAATGGACCCTCGACTCCTATGCCCCCTCCCCCGAGGGAAGTGAATCGAGATACCGAGGTGACAACGGACAAGGTGCATTTTTCAAGCCCACGAAGTACCGCACACGTCCAACCTCCGGTCGTCCAATCTCAAATTCCGGAACCCGATGTTCCGAAGACCAATCCTAAGCCTTGAATTCCATATCCTTCAAGGCTTAATGAACAAAAGCTCCATGATAAAACAAATCAACAAATGGAGAAATTTTTTAAAATCTTCAATGAATTGCACTTTAATATAAGCTTCGCTGATGCTCTCGTTCTTATGCCCAATTTTGCATCTACACTCAAAAGTTTGCTAAGCAACAAAGATAAGTTGACTGAGATGGCAAAGACCCCACTTAATGAGCAATGCTCGGCGGTTCTCCTCAAGAAGCTTCCCAAAAAGCTCGGAGACCCCGGCAAGTTTTTAATCCCATGTGATTTCTCGGGGATGGTTCAGTGCTCAGCCTTGGCCGATCTTGGCGCAAGCATTAACCTTATGCAACTCTCGGTATGGAAGAAATTATCTCTTCCGGAGCTTACATCTACTTGCATGACACTCGAGCTAGCGGACCGTACTATAACTCGTCCACTTGGAATAGCCGAGGATGTCGTTGTGAAAGTAGGAAAGTTCCACTTTCCCACTGATTTTGTTGTGGTAGACTTTAATGCCGATCCTCGAGTTCCACTCATTTTGGGTAGAGCTTTCTTAAGAACGAGTCGTGCTCTCATTGATGTATATGCTGAAGAGTTAACCATTCGTGTTGAAAATGAAGAAGTCACGTTTAACATAAATCAAGACTCTAAACCTCTAACCAAATGCAATGTTGCTACGGTGAATCAAAAATCTGATCTCGTAATTGCTTCCAAAAGAAGTGATTCGATACTTTCAAGATTCGAGGTTAAGAGTACTTCAAACAAACGTGCTGAGCTCAAAGCAATGAAAATTACCCCTGGCACAAGCAAATGGTTTGAGAAATGTGCTGGGGAAGTAAAGAGTGTTTTTGATTACGATGAACAAGAATCGGAGACCACAACGGAAGTGGTGAAAATTGCTAGCTCTAAGAGCACACCACTTGTCCCATCTCCGGAATTGGTTTGTCGTATTGAGATTGTTTTCGACTCTTCCCATCCTTCTCCTCCGATTGAGAGAAGTGATATCTCTATGGAAGAGCTCGAGGTGTTCTTATTTGATGCTCCAATTTCGCCGGAAATTGTTGAGCCCGATGGTGATCCGGGGGGAGATGCTCCGTTATTAGAAAAAATGATATTTGATGAACCGTTATTTTTTCTCCCCCCGAAGGAAGTTATTGTTGAAGATAAGCCGTCAGATCCTTTGAAGCACGAGCTCGAGGATCTTGTTCCCGAATATGAGAGTTTTATCTTTGACACGGCTGAAGAGAGTAGTGGCAATCCCACTTCTCATTCTGATTTTTCTCTCCCGGCTTATGAAGCCTTTTCTTTTGATATCAATCTGTTGGAAGAGACGAATAGTGGCAGTACCACTTCTCATACTTATATCTCTCTTCCCAATTATGACTCATTTCTCTTTGATAAAAATGATCAGGTTATCTTTGAAGAGTTCTCCGGTGAACTCTCTCAGCCGAAATTTGATCATTTTTATTTCAAGATTGAGAATGACTCTAGTGTGGGGGGAGATGTTATTGATCATAAGGATTTGGTTCTTGAAGATTTCATCCCGACCCTCCCTCCCGTTGAAGACAACATGGCTTTTGATGATGAAGAGTTTTTTCTGATAATCATAAAAATCTTGCTTCTCTTCATCACATATGGTGTGATTTCTCTTTCCCTTTTCTCCTACGGGAATGAGGACACCATCTTTGACCCCGGTATCGTCCCTTATAGTTTCTACTATTAAAATACCGTGGGTATCTCATCGGTGTGGAACCTTTTCAAATTCAAATGTTTATCCAAACCATTTGAATGAAAGTCCGATGGAGATTGTTTCTTCTACTTGCTTCCCCATGGACAAATGAATTCGGGGTCGAGTCAAGCTAGTGACTTGGTTAACAAAAACATTAGCATTGTATGGGTGACAACCCATGTTTCTGACTTCTCTCTATTTTCTAACACTAAGTGTGGGGGAATTCATCTACTGTGCTTTGCTTTTGTGTGTTGTTTGCTCTTATTTTCAGGTTTCCCTAAGATCATGATGATTGATGCTCCTGTTTTCAATCCAGCCGCCCAATATCCGATCTTTTTACTAACGTTTATCTAGGGATATCTTTTCAACCTTTTTTGTGAAAAATAGAGATTTCCGTTTCACACTTGGCTATTAGTATTACCTTTTTACGTTCTAAGTGGCGGCATAATAGCCGGTACTTTGAATATTGAGGGCAATATTCAATTCTAAGTGTGGGGGGGGGGGGGAATTCTCGTGAATTTTGTCACATATGTACCTTCTAGTGACCTAGTACCCCTGTTTTTGACCAAAATTTAAAAAAAAAAAAAAATAATAAAAAAAAAATAAAAAAAAAATAAAAAATCAATAAAAGAGTGTTTAGTCTTGATTAGGTTAGAACAAAGGGAATCCCGACTCTGCTAGAGTGTTGATCTAGCTGCTTCCTTAACATTTAGACTAAGTTTTTACGATTTGTGCAAATGAAAATGCTAAGCGTAGAGTAGTTGGTTCTCTTTAGAGCTTATATAAGTAATCTATGGCTTTTCCTCCCAGGAGATAACTAATCTGATTTAATAAGTGCTTATTTTCAAACTTTTGAACACACAAAATCATTTTTTCATACGATTTTGAAAAATACTAGTTCAAGGCTTTATTTAAACTTCGGAACAAGCATATGTCATAATAATGCAAAATGAAAGTGAGACGTTGCTTGAAAGTTGCAAAAGTTAAGTAATAAATGTATGTGCTAAAAAGCTACGGTTCAAGATCGGTCCTTGGATCCTTATTTCCAAAAGGCATTTAGGTCTTGGCTACCCTCTTACACCGGTCCTTGGACCTCTAATTCAGGAATGTGTGAGGTCTTGGTCTAACACCCATGGATCCTCATTTCAGGAATGTTTAGAGTCTTGGAACTCTCCGTTGTAACGGCCCTTGGATCCTTTATTCCGAAAGGTGTAAGGTCTTGGTTCCCGTGAAACTCCGTTAGTTTATGTTGCACAAGTAAAAAATGAAAAAAATGAGAAAATGAAAAGAAAAGAAAATGGAATGATATTGCAAAATGCAATAAGTTTTGATGTGTTGAATAAAGTTTCGAAACTTGCTTGTTGTAAATTTTAAATCTATCTTTCAACTAGTTTTAGTCAAAATCTTATAAAAACGTCAATTTTTGTGATCAAAATTTTGTAAAATCAAGCACAGTCACCTAACTTGAATAAATTGTGGGAGTGAAAAGTTAAGTTTCGGCTTACATAGATTATTAGTATAAATAGTGTTAGCATTTTACAAAAGCGTTTGCACATTGAGTTTAACCTTAGTTGGGAGTATCAAAAAGAGAATGACGATTTCAATTCCCTAGAGACACCCATTCTGTGTGAATCCAGTTCCATGATACCATTTTTGAAAATCAAGCATGTTATCTATTTTTGTTCTAGTTTAAATTTCTTGCATCAAATAAAAAGTCAAAACGGGGTATACTTGGTATTCTTTTGATCCTTTCATTACTTTATATGATCGGATTGCTAGGGACTAGCAATAGTTTAGTATGGGGGATTGATGAGTGTGTAAATACTCATCATTTTACACCCATAAAAGACACAAAAATGACCAAAAACACCCAAATTATACTGCAGATATCCTTGGTTTGTGTTTTTATGCATTTCAGGTACAAAGGATTGAAAACAGAGTGAAAACCGGCATTTTTGGATCGACTCGACAACTATTGTGCATTTGATCAAGTGAAGACAAAGTCAAGGTCAAAGTCAAAGTCAACCTCCAAAAATATCAAAATGACACAAATGGTCATTGGAAATTATTTTCAGTTTTTGGCAGCCTTGGTCCTTGGGAATTTCATATTTTACATAAATGGTCCTTGAACTTAACCAATCCATTCCCTATCCTTTAAATTACCAAATCATTAACCCACCAAAGCCCAACAATAAAAAAAAACCCATACCCGGCTATATTGTTTTTAACTAAACACATCAGTTGACAAAAGTCAACCCTTCTTCTTCTTTCCCAAAACCCGCCAAAATCCCATCACCAGTACCTTTGTGAGACAACTTTGTCTCCCTCTCCTACTTCCCCATACACTGCCCCAGCCACCCTACCACTATTGTACCTTCTTCTTCACAAGATGCCAATCCACGCTGGCAATCCTCAACCTTTTGGGCGCCAAAACCAATTGAAGGGCTGTGATCATCCCAACTTAATCCAACGAATGGGATTTGATCCAAAGAAGCACAAATGAAGTTTCCAAGGCCTTTCTCTCACAGAACTAGCACAAAGAGATGAAGAACCCTAGTTTAGAACTTAGTATAAATAGTTAGTCATTTGTAGCCTTTAAGGCAGGTTTAATTTAGCAATTTTATTTGAGGTACTTGTATTTCTTTTAGTTTAATGTTGTCTTATCTTTCTTTTCCAGCATTATAATTCAGTTCTTAATTAAATTTGAAGTTTTTCTTATTTGGTCAACTTAAGTCAACGTACGGTGCAACTGCTTATTTACTGCTTATCTGCTTTTTTTTATGCTTATTTGTTCCTTAAGTTGTTAAGTTAAGTATAATTAGTTACATGTGAGTAGTTCATATCTGTTTTACCTAAAGTTCTCAAAAAAGCTTAAAAACAGTCAATTTAATCTCAGCTTATTAAGTGCTTATCTGAAGTTGAAAAGTTGCTTATTAGTTTAAAATTGAGTTGTTGAATCATTGTCCTTCAGAAATCTAGGCTTAAACAGGCTTCATTTGGCTTTAATCTCCTTAAGCAGCCCACTAAAAGGGTATTTGGCATAAGAAGCTTTTTATGGTTTTGTTCATTTTCAGTCCATAAGTCAAGTCTAATCAGTTGTATTTGAGTCATTTAGAAAGCTTTTAAATCAGTTTAAGTGTTTTTATCAAGTTTGATGGCCTTTGAGTTGATTTCCCAAGTTTCATAGAATTCAAGCTTTTAAATCAGTTTGTATTGCATTTCATAGATTAAGGGTCCTTAGTGGTTATTTCTGAGTCCTATTGAGTCAATTAAGTGTTGTTAGAAGCCCTTGGTAAGTGTCAAAAGTAATTGACTTCATTTGGTCAAATTGGGTGATCTGTGTCAAAAGGAACTTGACAACCCAAAAGCTTGTCTCAACTGCCCTCCATATCAGATCCTTTAATTTGCTTAATTCTAGTCTAAAGTTTTTAAAAATTGCTTTTATTAGTTTATTTGTTGCTTGTGAAAATCTGTTTTAGGTCTAAGGTTTTGGTTCAGTAGCTTAATTTCTAGTCCAAAAAGCCCCTCCTAGGCTGCATTTGCCCTGCACCAGTTCCTAGTTGTCCCATAAGCTCACTTTCATAAGCTTATATCTGCCCAGTCACTTAAGCTCATGGATTGCTCTTTGGTTTTCTAAGTAGCTTATACTACTAGCTTCTTGGAGCTGAGCTTATTTGACTGTTTGGAGCTTAATTGTTAGCTTATATAAGGCCTGCAAGTAGTGCCCTTAGGGTCTGTTTGGTACCTTGGTTTATCAGTTTTTTTTAGCTTTGAAATTTTATTTTCAGCCTTTTTAGTTTATTAGGATTAGCTAGTTTAGTAAATCTGCTTATTCAGGATTAGGTCAAGAATAGTGACAGCTTATTTAGTCATGAGGTCTCTCCCCATAGCTTTCCTTGGTTCATCAGCTTTCATTTTAGTTTTGAATTTTTTTTTAGTGTTAACTGTCTGCTTAAATAAGCTGTTTCTGAGCTTATTGTTGAATTTCAAAAAGTTTCCAGTTATAATAGTGCTTATTTTCATTAGTAATTCAGTGTTTATAAAAGAAAAAAAAAAGGAGTTTTGCAAAAAAGGGGTGTATGGGATTCGAACCTGGGACACTAGGCTCAAACATACACACCCTCACCATATGCACCAAGTTCTGCTTGGTGCATATAGTTTCCTTTTTTATTTTTAACTAGTTTCAGCCCATTTTAGCCTATAACTGCTGAACTGCTTATTTCACAGCTTATTTCATTGGCTTTTTCAGTTTTCAAATTTTTCATAGATTAGTTTTAGCTTAATTTAATTTCTGGTAAATTTTCATAATTTTCACTGCTCATTTAGTATTTTTCCGAAATTAATTTAGTTTAATTAGTTTTTAATTCGTATTAAATAATTTAAAAATCAGAAAAATAAAATTCTTTTTTTCAAAATTTTCTTTTGTCATTTAGGACGTAGGAAAAATAATTTGGCACCCGTAGAGTTAATATTTCTTAGATTTCACTTTTAGTTTCGCGTTTTCCCGGTTTTGAATTACGTTATTTTCTTTCTTTGTGTTTTGCTTATATATATGTTTTGTAGATTTATATGTTTAAGTTTCCCTTAGCCTATTTATGCTTCCCGTAGTCGTAGGATATTTAATCAAAAACCAAAAATCTCATTCCAATCATCAAGCACTCTAATTCCGAACCTTACACGATATCTTCCATTCACACCTCGTTGGGACACGACCCGGGTGATCACTTGCCCGATATCACACATATCACATTCACGGGTTTTACGAGTTGATCTTTTCCCTAAAGGCTTGACTTGTTGAATCTCGTGTATCACGTGCATCCGATACTATATTTATATATATACTCACACACGGATCATGCATACATTGACAAAATCTTGAAGCGATTTAAGATGCAAGATTCCAAACGTGGAAGTCTTCTAATGCAACCGAATACAGAATTGAGTAAAGCTCAAGGACCCTCTACACCTACTGAGGTGAAGAGGATGAAGGTAATCCCTTATGCTTCGGTTGTGGGATCCATAATGTATGCGGTTAGGTGCACTAGACCTGATGTAGCGTTCTCTCAGAACCTAACGAGTAGATTTCAACAGGATCCAGGAGAATGTCACTGGACTGCTGTTAAGAACATATTAAAGTTTTTACGAAATACTAAAGATATGTTTCTTGTTTATGGTGGTGATGTTAAGCGTGAGCTCAGTGTTACTTGTTACACTGATGCAGGCTGGGAGACAGATCGTGATGACACCAAATCCCAAACGGGATATGTTTTCATCATGAACGGAGGTGCTGTTGACTGGAAGAGTGCCAAACAAAGCACTATCGCGATGTTCACTACAGAAGCTGAATACATAGCTGCTTCTGAAGCTGCAATGGAGGCGATTTGGATACTTAAATTCATTTCTGGGCTTGGCATTGTCCCCAGCAATGAACGACCTATGGATATGTACTGTGACAATACAGGTGCCATTATCATAGCCAATGAACCAGGTGTTCAAAAGGGTGCCAGACATTTTTGTCGGAAAGTTTACTACATTCGAGAAGTTATCGAAAGTGGTGATATTCGTCTTCTTAAAGTTCATACAGATGACAACATAGTTGATCCTTTTACGAAACCAATGCCTTGTGCCAAACATGTCGAACATGCTAGGAGCATTGGACTTAGACCAGCTAGTAGTCTCATGTAGATCTGTATTTTTAGTATTTGAATAATTGGAACATTAAACAGTTTATATTTATAATGAATTGATGTACTGGTTATGATCGTTTTCATTTCATATCAACTGTGTTCTATATTTGCATGTTTAATCCATGAGTAATTTATTTATTCTAAAATTATCCATTGTCGGTTGACGATACGGGAGTATCATCAAATTAAGGCAAATGTGAGCGTGTTGGTGATTCATTTGCCAAACTCACATGTTGTTCATTGTGATGAACATTGGATTGACCCAACCTGCGAGTCTTCACTACATGGATCGTCGTCAATAGTGAATCTCGCTAGAGGTTATGTCTCTTATCCTTAGACTTGAGATGCAAGTAGGTCTTGCATGTGTGGAATTTCATTCTTTGATATGGTTAAACGCTATCCTGAATAAGGTAGTTATAAAAGCCATTATCAGGAGTGATATGAAGCATGTGAATGACACGTGCAGTCAAAATAGGATTTGTTCCTCCACATGTCATGGAGTTAGATACTATTGGGCCCCTCGATGAATTGGACATATGTTTGTATGGCCGTACCCAAATGAGTTTAAGATGAATCTTAACCCACTTGGTAATCTTGTTCAATATCTATATCGAGAAACATAATAGTTGAACTATTAGAATGACATTTGATCCATGTCTAATGTTCAACACGGTATCTGAAACAAAAAGATAGATGACATGTAAACCATCTAAAATGAGACGTTTAAGAAACTAACCTCACATATTTCTGGGGGCAGTGGCGTGTTGCTAAACGCTAACCATTGCTTGTATAATTACTTGATTATTATGACGTCGCAAGTGGGAGCTGTTGGGATATGCTCGTGTCATAATTACTAATTATATGGCTAGACATATGTGAGCCTATGGGGTCACACACATATACACTGAAGTGCCACTTTATATGTCGTGTTTATTGTATTTACGATATATAAATAACCGTAAGTAACCAGGAACCGCTATTGGGCTTCTAATGAATAAGTAATGGACTTATTACATTGGACTAGAAAAACAAGTGGGAAGCCCATTTGGGCCCATAGGGAGGCTGGCCATGGGGCCTTTTAGGATGGGATTTGGTTTGTTTTAATTAGTCAAATATATTGGAGATAATCTCTAATTGATTGTGATAACTAATTACAAAATCTCCTCCTCCTTTTTCTCCCCTCCATCTCACGGCAAAATTAAGAACAAGACCTAGGGTTTTGTTTTTGATCATCTCTTCTTTGTATCTTGCTTATTCAAAGAAGACTAGAAGGGTTACGGTGGTTGCGTGACTAGCATTCATACCATTCGACACACATAGCTTTGGTGGTGACTTCCGAATCACGCTACAAAGGTATAAATTATGTGTTTATATTTTATTGATTGATCATATGGCTATATGGATCCTTGTGGGTGATGTATTCCGCTGTGCTTATTTATTTGATATGTTATTTATTGCTACATCACCTATAGATACGGCCGCTCTCAGACCTCGAACAACGCCAGTAGCATAACTTACAACCAAACGAAACCAGCATGGCTGCGTTAGTGTAAACACCCCGCCAAGAAACGGCTGTTCTCACAAACCTATTTCCTTAGCGATACCTACAACACCAATTTGAAAAAGCAACTTAGAAATGAAACCATCCAACCTCATCACAGACAACATTAACATAAGAAATCTAACATCAATCAGCCAAAAAATACATCTTTATGTTACCAGTTGTTCCCAAACTCATCACAAACTTACATGATAACTTGTCACGCATTTTTTTAACCTCATAACCAATATTGTAACTTACTACAGAAGTAATACTTATGTGGCTTCTTCCTCGCACGAAAAAAAAAATAGTTATTTAGTATATTTACAATGAACATTCGTTGCTAGTTCTACTATAAACACCAGCTACTAACATTAACAAATTCATTTTAGTTCTACATATAGAAACACATAACCTCAAACCATATAAATCTAGGATGCCTACAACTCATTTGGCTAATATTTTTCATAAGCGAATGATGAAAGCTGCCGCCTTCAGTTAAAATAAGGAGGTGCAAATTGTACAATTGCTAATCAAGCAAAAAAAACTAAAAACAACTGATAATTTGCAATTGTAACAAAAATACTATTTTTCACTTAAAAACTTCATAATAACAATAATTTTCCCCTTTTCTTTTATGTAACCTAAGCTTGGACATAAAATCTTGCCACCTAAATGAATTAATTTCAAAATTTTGTGTTTTTCCATAATCAAAACTTAAAGTTAACCCAAAGAGTAATTAACAACAACAACAACAACAACAACAACAACAACAACAAAAAAAAAAAAAAAAAAAAAAAAAAAAAAAAAAAAAAAAAAAAAAAAAAAAACACCCTAAAAATCTAAATTATAGTTAACCAAAAAAAGTTTTAAAAAATGAAAACTTACATAAAAAATTCAGGTTCTGTAGATCGTAACATTCGAACCTGCAATTAAACATCAAACTATGAATAAATATACAACTTTATTTAAAAATTACCTGGAATTAAAAACCCTACATTTGACTCACCGAAATTTACTTTGTGTGTGTGTTTTTGAAGAATCCATAAGGACCTTCATCTATCTATAAGTGTGTGGTTAAAAAAAACCCAGCAACTGTAGAGGGTAACAACTGGCAGCCACACAACGACCCTTTGATTAAAATAATTGGTTTACTATTGCTTTCTCTGTTCACCCCCTCACAGACATCTGTAGTTGTCACAAAACCCATCAAGTCGGATCGGAGGCGGTCGGTGTGTTGATGTTGGATTACGACCCAACCGGAGCAGGGAATAAAGAAGAAAGTGTGAGATACGGTGAACAGGATGAGGCGGGTACCAAATATACATTTTCGGACTTGGGCTTGGAAAAATCTGGGAAGGCCCAAAGTTGGGGTCCAAATCCCACTAAATGTTAGTTTTATATAATAGAGAAGGCTTAAAAAGAAAAAAGAAAAATAACAAAAATAGTTTGAACTAAACTTTAATAAAAGCTAGACATATGAAATTAAAAAAGAAAGGAAAATTTAATGAATTATAAATATTTTAGAATTATGACGGCTAAATAAAATGGAATTCTTGACCATTCAAATATAGCAAAAGACATCTTATTTAACTATAAACACTACAACTAAAAGGAATTTGACTGTGAAGACACATTAAAAATTCATACGAAACAAATAGAAAGAAAAGAAAGTTTTTACAAAACAAAGATTAAAAACTCTTCAACATACTCCAAAATAAATATGAAGATTGACGGTTGAGTTTGTGACCGACCCAAAAAAATGACTAGAGCAACAAGATCTTAAATTTTAGATCAAGCAACAATAGATGAGATTTGTGTTTGTGTGATATGTTGATACAGCAAAAGAGAAAGAGGAAAGAAACAAAAAACAAAACAAAAAAAAAAAAACAAAAAAAGTGACTAGTCTTTTTAGTTTATTTCGAAATATCATATTGTACGTATTTAAAATTTTGACAGCAAAGCAAAGGTTGACACAAAGGCGGTGGTGGCGTGTGGTGGTGGCCGGAATGTGTGGCCTGAGAGAAAGAGAGGGAGAGAGAGATATATGTGTCGGCTGTGAGGGTGAAATGAGGGGGGAATAACCCTAATGAGGGTATAGCATGTGCTTATATAGCCATAGGACTTAGTTTGAATGCAAAATGTCCTATTAGGATTATAAAATCCAAGTTAAAGTGTGCCTAACTTTCAATTTAACAATGCTTGCTTCACAATGTATTCACCTATATCGGCGGGGTCATGCTACAGGGACCCTCATATAAAATGCGAAGCACATAATATAATATTGTGATGCACACAGTACAACCGCCTGATGCGTGCAATAATTGGAAACCCTCTCTGTAAGGGGGTCCGGATAAATTGCCCAATATCGGCGCTCGAGACATTTGTCAATCACTTCATCAATTGTCTAATTCACTATGTTAATTTAATAATTTTCATTTGTTTCTTAACGTTTAGTAATGGATAATACTATATTGATATTGCTTTTTTTTTATTTTTTATTTGTATAGTTTGATTTCGGTAATTGCAAACGTAAAGTCTTTAAGTTACGAAATTTAAAACCGGGTAACGTAAAAATATAATACTTTTAAAAATGTTAAAACTTATCAATATACTCTATATTAGTATATTAAATGAGTGATAAGTTTAACGGAGTGCATAAATATTGTTAAAACCTGAAAACATTGGTTTAAATACGCGTAAAACGTAAAAGTATAAAACTTACAAAAATATTAAAACTTGTCAACAAAATATATTTTGATATTTTAGGTGATTTTCGAGCTTGTTGGGTGATTATTCATTGTTTAAAAATTGAAACCGTAGACTGAAAACGCGCAAAACGCAAAATGTGAAAAGTTTAGGTAAAAATAGAAAAGTAAAAATAAAAATTTAAAATATGATTGTAAGAAACCAAAAAATCATAAAAAATAATTATACTGAGTAATGTCGGGTGTCGGTTTGAGTTAAATGTACGTTTAACATTGTACGCGGAATAACCTATTTATTTACCCGTAAGAGTGAATTTACTTAAAATAAAAATATTAAGTAAAATTAAATAATTAAATAATGACCTCAAAATTGTGAATTGTTACATGCGACAATTCAAGAATGTTTTTTGTGAAAATGACATGTGACAATTCAAGAATGTTCCGTGGCCTAGCATAAATACTCCTACGCCTGAAGATGGTCCTTCTTGTGAAAATGACATGCGAGAATTCAAGAATGTTTTTGGAAAAATGTCGTCGTTTGTCAGGACAAATATGTTAAAGAAGGTGAGAGGGATATACCAACCCGAATCTGTTGACATACGTGAACCTGCTGTTCACAAAAGTACTCGTGGACGTCCAAGCGCAAAGGACAAAAAGTCCCAGGCTACAAAAGTCCCAGACTTGAATAAAGAACCAACCGTAGATCACCGAATAAGCACAAATTCAAGATCTACAAAAGTCTCGGACTTGAACAAAGAACCTGCGAGACATAGTTCTTACATGGGTCCCATAGTTGAACAAAGTAGAAGACATAGTTTATACGTTCGAGATAAAGTTAGCGAATATTTGATGGAGCAGATTCCACATCTTTTCCGTCGATACATCATAAGTATTTATAATGTGCGAGGTGATGGAAATTGTGGGTTTCGGTGCGTTGCCCACGGTATTGGTCTCCACGAAGATAGGTGGCGCGAAATTCGAGCTTGGTTAATGCAAGAGTTAGACACTAATAGTGGCTATTACATAAAAATGTGGTGGCAAAATGACTTTAACCAAATTCGGAGATCCGTAGAATGTTTCGAAGATGGATTTGCATCGCAGGAATACTGGATGAGTATGCCAAACACGGGGTTGGTTATTGCTTCACTGATTAACCGGCCTGTTGTATTTATATCCCAGCGACAAAGTCATACGTGTTTTCCGCTTTTTTCCGGTCCAGACTTATCACAAGAAACTGGCCCCCTTGTGATTGCCCGTGTGGGGGATGACGCCTGTGCTCACTTTATTTATGTGACGCTGGACGGAAATTCACCACTCCCCACTACTCACCCACAATGAGGGCGGTACAGACTTCCCAATGCATCCGCATGGGAAACTTTATATTCCGATCGACTACGCATGTATACTGAAATTATTGAGAATATAAGAGGACAAACATAGTAAATGATTACTGATTTATGTTGTAAATAATTATACCGATAAAACATTGTAAATGCTTACTGATTTATGTTGTAAATAATTATACCGACAAAACATAGTAAATGATTACTGATTTATGTTGTAAATAACTGTTTGTATTCTGACACTGAGAAAACATAGTAAATGATTAAAATTTTATTTAAATTAACAATAACATTACTGATTTATGTTGTAAATAATTATACAAATTATTTGGCCAGGTGGAACGAAAAAATCCTTTCTTGTGTCGTTGTCAGAGCGGATTGATTATAGAAAGGACATCCCGTACAGACGTTACTTATGGTCAACCGTATTATGCATGTTCTTTTTCAGTGGTAAATAATCATACGTTTGCTTAGTTATGTAAATAATTTGTTTGTTAAGAATACATTTCCTATAATTTTATTAACAAGTAACAGCCAGGAAAATAAGACTATGGGTGTGGATACTTTATGTGGAAGGATTCTTTTCAAAACAAGCACTTAATCAAGCCTCTTCTTCAACGCAGTGCTCAAACTGCGTAGCTAAAGATAATAAGATTGACAAGCTTGAAATAAGAAACAAGATGTTATTGTCTCAAAACAAGATGTTGATGACAAGAATAAAGACGCTCGAGGCATCACTGAAATTGGCAAGGAATCCTGAGGATCACGCATGTCAGTCGGGTGCAATGCTCCATGAGCTTTTAGATGACATAAATAATCTTCATATGTAGTAGGTGTTGTTGTTTTTAAATAATGCGTTAATGTTATTGTTTAATTGAATAATAACAGTTGTTGTTGTAGTTGTTTAATGTGTTAATGTTTAACGTGTTATTGTTGTTGTTGTTTAATTAAATAGAAACATATTAGACGAATACAAAAGCATAACACAAAAAACATAACAAATAAACACTACAAAAAACATTACAAAAAAAAAAAAAAAAAAAAAAAAAAAAAAAAAGGACAAAAAATATTTTTAAAAAAAAATGACAGAAGTACACCCTCCCTACTAGGAAGGGTTTGCTTTGTATTTTAGGGAGGGTTTGTATAGGTTGTATTATACAAACCCTCCTTATGTTGTCACATCAAGGGGGTTTGGTCAAACCGTACAACCCGCGATGTACACCGTACAACCCGGAGATGTGTGCAATGATTGGAAACCCTCCCTATGGGGGGTCCAAATAACTTGCCCCGGTTTATATAACTCACCGCTTTAAGTATTTAACAATGCTAGCTTCACACCGTATTCATCTACATCGGCGCTCGAGACATTTGTCAATCACTTCATCAATTGTCTAATTCACTATGTTAATTTAATAATTTTCATTTGTTTCTTAACGTTTAGTAATGGATTAGGATTTCCACCGCGCGGTGCGGCGTGAGTGTTCGAATACAAAATTATTGATTTTCGTTGCGCTTTGTCGCGGAGCTCAAGGGAGTAACTCTATAACGGATCGATAACCTGAAGAACAATTTTTGTATTTTTTTTTTAATATTTTGCGCAAATTTTCCTAAGGTTAGCATTTCGCTGCGAAGTTACTGATCGAGGACTGAATTTGCAACGAATGTATAACATGAAGGACCAATTATGTAAATTATGTGAGGACTAAATTTGCAACGAACCTCTGAGATGAAGGACCAAGTGCGTATGGATTTTTTTTTTAAAATGTTAAAGATAACGGTCGTTAATTACTAAACGTGAAGTTAGTGATCAAGGACTGACTTTGCAATGGATGTATAACATGAAGGACCAATTATGTAAATTATGTAAGGACTAAATTTGCAACGAACCTCTGAGATGAAGGACCAAGTGCGTACCGATTTTTTTTAAAAAAATGATAAAGATAACGGTCGTTACTTAACGGCCGTTAAGTAATTAACGACCCTTAGTACTGTACATTTCACTGTGTGTTGTGTGTGTGTTTTACACTGTAGCGCTACAGTGGTTTGCTATAGTAGCCTCCTGATAAATGTTATATTGTATAATAATACTATATTGATATTGCTTTTCTATATTTTATTTGTATAATAATGTGTTTAGAGTGTATAGTTTGATCTCGGTAATTGTAAACGTAAAGTCTTTACGTTACGAAATTTAAAACTGGGTAACGTAAAAATATAATACTTTTAAAAATGTTAAAACTTATCAATATACTCTATATTAGTATATTGAATGAGTGATAAGTTTAACGGAGTGCATAAATATTGTTAAAACCTGAAAACATTGGTTTAAATACGCGTAAAACATAAAAGTATAAAACTTACAAAAATATTAAAACTTGTCAACAAAATCTATTTTGATATTTTAGGCGATTTTCGAGCTTGTTGGGCGATTATTCATTGTTTAAAAATTGAAACCGTAGATTGAAAACGCTCAAAACGCAAAATGTGGAAAGTTTAGGTAAAAATGGAAAAGTAAAAATAGAAATTTAAATTATGATTGTATGAAACCAAAATGCATAAAAATAATTATACTGGGTAATGTTCGGGTGTCGGTTTGAGTTAAATGTACATTTAACTTTGTACGCAAAATAACCTATCTAGTTACCCGTAAGAGTGAATTTACTTAAAATAAAAATATTAAGTAAAATTAAATAATTAAATAATGAACTCAAAATTATGAATTGTTACAATATCTGAAGCATGTCAACATCTGTCCGTTGTTCTCAGTCCGGCCCGGACAGTACCGACCAAAGTGGCCCGCCTGCTTACATCTTTCGCACACCGGGCAATTACTGAGTGATGAAAATTGCATTTGGTGCATTTTGGGTGTGCATCGTTATAACGCCTTGGTTCCTGGGCTGCTACACAGAAATTCCTTGCTACCATCTTTCGCTTGTCCGTACCTCCACCCCGGTTTCTTGATTGGTTCTCTTCCCTCCTTTTATTCGCAACATTGTCCTTTTTCAACACTCCAGACCTCTCAACATCTAAGCGTTCCCTCACAACTATACAAGTGTTGCGAGGGTACTTGGTCTCTCAACAACAAAACATTACATAACGTCTTATCTATTATAAGTAAACTACATAGAAGACCCTATACTATGCTTTACACTTTTTGTGCTGTACCAATTGGCTATTTTACTGATAAACAAATTAGAATCAATCACAAAAACATGCTTGTCGCACTTTCAATTTGCTTTATATAGACCGTGTAACTCCAAATTATAATTTTTTATAATATGCGATTGTGCGAGTCCGCTACATTGTTGCCAAGTGTCCATTTTGGTAGGTAGATGTTTTTTGTGCGACTGATTTGACATTTTGTGTGACGGATTTGACATTTTGTGCCAAGTGTCCTTTTCAAAAAGTTTCAAAATGAGACTATCTGAAATTGAAAATGGCCCTAAAGTAAATCATGGCATAAATTGACATTTTCTTATCTAACTATTATGCAAACTTGGAGCACATAATTCATGAGTTTGGAGATCTTAGGTTCCATATAATTTAAGATCCGGTGGTTTAGGAGAAGAGAAGTACTCGAAACCCATGTTGGTTTCTATTGAAAGAAAGTAGAGGGAGGGTGGAGAAAAGAAAGATGAATATATTAGCTTGGTAGCTCTGAATGATACACACACTTTTTCACACCCCTCATGGAGAGTCATAAGGGGTATTTATAGGCTCTACACATCACTATTTTGCCCATTGTACATTAATAGTCCCTACGGGTGCAACTATCTACATATCTAGTCCAATTCACGTATAAGACATTATCTTCACAAAATAGCAAAGCTAACAGGAGCAGTATACTTCATGGAGCTAGATAGCAGTGGGAAATGGGCAGAACATTTTGTTTTGGACACAAAAGTGGATTCCTTCAAATGAAGATTTTTACATTTATTCACCACTCGGTCCATTTCCAAATTGTGGTAAAGTTTCAGATTTTATCCACAATGCTGTTTGGAATATTAGGATGCTTCGAAAGTGGGTTTAAAAAAGAGAGGCTAACATCATCTCGTAGATACCTATTTCACAAACTGGAACTCCGGACAAGCTCATGTGGCACTTTGATGCAAAAGGTCAATACACGGTAAAATCTGGATACAAGCAAGCTCTTTTGTTAAAACGATTTGAAGCTTCAAAAGCAGATTCAAGCTCAAAGCCTCTACAAAAATTCTGAAAGTATCTATAAAATATCCATACACAACCCAAATTAAACTATTTACATGGAAATCCATTACGAACTCTGTTGCGCCACGGATAATCTCTTTAAAAGAAGCTGCTCCCCTTGTCTAAAGTGTGCAATATGTAATACCTCGGAAACAATTGAACATTTGCTTTTTGAGTGTGCGTGGACTTGACCTGTTTGGTTTGGTTTTTCTTTAGATTTTCACAATCATCCTTCAGGTACAAGCGTTTCTTTTCGCTTTCAGAGATTTGTTGATATTTGTAAGTCAAGTTCTGAATTTTCTCATATTCTATCAATCGTGGCAACGATTTGATGGTTCATTTAGCGATCCCGTTGTGCCTTTGTTTATGATAATGCTGATCTTTCTCCTGAGTGCACCTTATCCTCGATTAATGTTGTCAACTCACTAGTGGAAAAAGGATTATTTGGATCGGTTAAAAACATTTTTAGGCACGGTTTCTGAACCGTCTTAACAAATGGCGTTCCAAAAAATGAGCTTTTTTTTAGTTCGGTTAAAAAACCGATCCTTAAAATGAATTTTAAGGAACGGTTGCATTTACCCGTGCCTTAAAATGGTTTCTTTTGAACGCTAATTTGCCTTTTTAAATGAATTTTATGGAACGGTTGTCTTTACTAATTAGTCTTTTTAAATAAATTTTAAGCTGTTCCTAAAAAAGAGTTTCTAATAAACTGATAAATACATAATCAACAGTAATCTACTAACAAAATTACATCATTAGACAACTATGCAACAACACAAAAAAGAAAGAGTACTCCAACCATTTCATTTTCAAAGCAACATATTACTAAATAAACGAGAAGGTCTAGCCATACAAAGAGTCATAAGCCATCAACAAACAAAAGATCCATACGACTTGTATAAAACATAAACAAACATCCTACTTGATTGAAGACAAAGACCTAACACACTTAACTAAAACCTTGAAACTACACACTAAGAAAACAATTAAAATACCACCAGGTGCCCACCAACAGCAGCAACTAGCGCAAAACCGGGTGAAAACAGAACATTTCCCAAATTGATCTTGTAGAATTCCTCAATTCACCTAATCGTCACTGCAATAATCCACGAAAAACTTTGCTCCCGCACTCAGTACCCATCCGTCCAACTCATCTTGCCTTAAAGCCCTTCTAGAGTCATGAAGCTATAAACATAATAAGATAAAACGTTCAAATTTCACATAAGCGAATGGATTCAATGCAAATAAACAAAGTGGATAAACATTTACCTGGTCTGGGAAGGATTTTTGTTTCATATGCAAAGTTTCAAAAATGAACTTCATCACGTAGTAACCACATTCCCATAGACCTTTTTGTTGGTTACACTACGACCAAATAACGACCATACACTACATTATATGTATATATATTAAGAAACCAGTAAACACACAAATAGTTGATGATTTACCTCAAGCATAGTCCATTTGAATGAGTTGTCAAAAGCCCTAAACAAGAATAGTGTTAAGTTAAAATATTATATGCTTCCATTGTCAATGCAATGTGTATACTAGAAATTACTAACCTTTCCACTATGTTGCTCAGATAAAAAGTCTTAGAGGTCTTTTTCTTATCTCGATTGTATGAATCGAATATATATCCCATCCTTGTCTTAGGGCAAATTAAAAATAGAACCCAATGAGCACTACACAGGAAGTTTAAACATCTTAGTATAAACAATGCATATTAATTAAAACTATATTATAATAGGCAAAGATTCAGGCTTACTCTTGCAAATAAGGTGCAAGGAATATGTCTTTTTCTTTATGTGCTTCAAAAGTACTTAGAATATGCTTGATGGCAAAATTACTCTCTTGATCGCACACGCGCTCTTGGATGATTGTCGGGTTAAAAAATGCACAAATGTTAAACTCCTCCTTACTTATTATCTCATACATGTGCCTAAATCAAGAATTTAATAATTATTATAATTCATTATAAAGAATTTGTGTTATCACAATTATTAAAACATTAACAAACTTACATGCACCACCAATGTAGTATGGTTCCATCAAGCAAGTCATTTGTCATCCAACCTAACAAAGACTCGTGTTCAACAAACTCGTAATAGGTTTTCTCATACATTCCATCAGGAGATGCAATAGGGATGTTTTCGTTTCGGTCATTGCGGTTTATGAAACGATTTGCTAAGTCTTGAATCTTTTGTGGCCTCTTTGGTAACATCGCCATAGCTCTTTTGATTGTTTTTGATGGCAATGGCTCTTCAATCTACATTAACAAACCATTTTATAATATCAATTAGTTGCAGGTACTATAACTATTAACTTATATAGAAATAAAGTTTAAGTATGATTATGATTAATCCAAAACTACCATTTGGTGGTGACCACTTCCAATCGATGGTGCTTGTGATGGCATAGGTTCATCAATCTACATAAAAAAACCATTTACTCATATCATTAGTTATGATATTAGATAGGATGAGTATGGGTGCAAGTTGATGAAACTTCCTTCTGATGTAGACACAAACAAGACACCTTCCCACATTCCCATGGTCCACTAGCTACTACATGAATAACCAATAACCAGGAAGGACACAATGTGGGACTAAAACAATATTGACACAATTAGATTGAACAGAGACATTAAACTTAACAATACTAAATACTTGCAGCAGCACTAGCAGACACTCTCACAACAATTAAGTACATACAGACTGTTTGCAGCAGACACAGATACAACTGATATAACTTCAATATGGGTAGAAGAAAAGTTGGTAACGGTAGCTTTTGTCTTCACTAGAAGCTAGAAACTAACTAACTCATAAATTAAAGTAATTATAGTTTAGAGCATTATACATAGCTTATCTAACCGTGTCTACTTATAATTTCTTAAGACATTATTCATTATTCTTAGCAAAGTGCAAATAAAAAACCACAAAATGAATGACATATATGGTCAAATGGCTTTTAACCTAACAATATCATGTGCAGTAAGACACTTATCATGAAGGTTCAAATTACGTCTAAAATTGCATCAAGATTAATTGTGTTTAAAAGAATAAAACAATTGATATATTATTAGTTTTTGTGTGACTATATCTAGTCCCAGCGTCCCAATCCCAAAAATAGTGTCAAGCTAGTTTTTTCTTACTTTCACACCTTGTTCACAAACTAATTATCTTTATAATTTATTTCTTAGACAAGTCTATGTAGTACGTACCCACCTAGTTCCAATACTCAATAAAACGTCAATTTCCGTAAATACACCAGCAGTTCATTTTATCAGTGTTAAGCGATTAAACTAAATTGACAGCAGAAAACTATCTGAACTAAACTGTCACACAAACTAAGTTATCGGATCCACATGTGCATACAGAGTATAATGATAGAGCATTTACCGGTGTATGGCGAGCACGAGCACTGGTTTTTTGATATTTCGATGGCCTATTGTTAGACGGATGACTCGTAGACTTGTGTGATGCAATTTTCTTAGAGACCTACATTTAATAATGTATAGGTTAATAATTACGTAGTACTATAATATTGCACAAACTCGCATATAATTAACGGATATATACCCTAATGTATTTTCTTGGCCATTGAATAAATTGGCCGCCTAACGCTTCATGCAAGGTTTTCACTTCATCAGTCGGTCTAGCAACAGGGAATGCCGAGCATCCCTCTTCTACTGTGTCTACTTGTACCTTCACAAAACCCGGCTCCATAGGTAATCCATGTAGTATCCCATCTCTACTCGGATATACCTGCCCTTTAGCTACTATTTTTTCTGTTCCAAACCATTCCATAATGAGCTCACATGCCTGCACAACATAGAATTTTGTTAGTATTTCAAATATATAGCAGAGCGGGTTCACAAGATAAACATCACATGATAGATCATTATAACTCAAGCATTTATAACATCATTTTATACATAACAATATAAGTTAATCCAAATCAACTTATTAGGGTAAACTATTAATAACCTGGTATTAACCACTTACGGTATGACCCACAAACTAATTCATACCCAATATAAAATGGTTACAACTAGTAGGTAGAATCAACATTTCAAAATACCATTTATTGTAAAGTCTACCATAAGAATCCAATTCATCACAGCATACATAAACATGAAAAAGAATAACCCAGCTCAATGATTAAGTTATAGAAAAGTAACCTATGTTGAGCGCTAAAAGTACTATCCTAAACCAACTTGTAAACTATTAGCTTTAGATATAGAAAGTAGGCCTGTTTGCAACTGTTTGCAGATTTGCAAACTTGACTTGGCAAATATGTAGATACCACAAGTGACTAACTGATTTGCTTTCTTAGTATCTTTCATTTCCATAATTCCATTCACTATACAACTGTAGGTTTATGACTAAATATGCAAACTTGTGCTTCATATATGGACTACAAAATTTTAACAGTAGACAAATCTTGTGCTAGAAATAAAAGTGCAGACAAGAACATATATGGACTGCACAATATTTGCAGACAGCAAACTAATAACTAATAATATTTACATGTACAAAGTTACCTCAATTTCATTAATATCATCAAATGATCGACCTGAAGCACAAGTAGATTGGAGTTGTTGACTTGTCCCAGAGTCTTGTTGTAATGTGGGTATGGCGGCCATCACGTTCAGTGCTACTTTTTTCACAAATGCATCAAAATCGTCAACTACTACCTTACGCTTCCCCACACCCGCATTCCCTAATCCCTTCTTTTTCCCAACAACTGATGACTTTGCCCTGGTTCGCCCCGGGTGGTCTGGTCCCAGCACCCTTGTAAGCGGATCTTGTCCCACTATATGTATAGTACCATCAGCGATCATTTCTCGCTCTTTTCTTGCCTGTTGAAACAATAGTTGAAACATATTACACGTGTAGATGATATAAGCTTTAGAGGCTGGAACATTTGGTTAATATAGTAGTTAGATATATAGTTCTTACCAACTGTTTAAGTCTTTGACAATGAGCTTCCGTCAACTCCTTTTTCCCCGTCTCTTTGTTTAGTACTAATCGGCCTAAAACATGTTTCACTGAACGAACACACTGCAACCCCTCTAGGTCGGGGTACTCTTCAACTAGCTCCGCCATATCTTCTTCCCATTGTGCTTCTTTCCCAATATACCCTGATCGTCCTACTCGGGCCGGATCCTTGTTTTGATTTGCACTAGCCTTCGCTTTAGCACTTTTTTCCTGCACGTAATAGTAAAAAAACAATTAGCAAAATATGAAATGAATAATATACATGAGTTATTAATAGAAAAAGTATAAATTAAAGTCGCACATACCAAAAAGTCTTTCGATCTTTTGGACGCAACGAAGTCTTCCCAATCACGATCGTCCAAAAACTTGTAATCATCAAATGGTGATTTGTTTTTGTTGACATAATTTGTAACAAGGTTGTTCTTAAACTTCCTAAATAGATCGTTGGCTATCCTGAGTTGTGTGCCCTTTGCATTATCATTTGGAATGTTCCAAGTTTCCTAATGGTTTTCAGAAAAAAAAAAAAAAAAAAAAAAAAAAAAAAAAGGATATTAACTCGCTGATACAAATACATAAATAAATTAAATCACATATATAGTTTTTGTAACACCCCAACCCGGCAAGGGTAGAAGCATCACATTATGGTGACAAATCAAAGCATACATACATATTCACAGCGGAAGCCAATAAACATAATCATGAAATAAACCAAGTCAACACGACTGGAATTCAATACATAAGTCTCAAATGAAAGGAAGAAATAATCCCAAGGAAATACATAACGAAATAGATCCAATATCCAAAAGCTGAAATAAAATGGTAAGACTAGGGTAGGACATCATCTAAGGCAAAAGCTCCTCTAACTCTCATCCCAAGCATAAATCCATCTCCCAGCTAGATACCTGCCGCACACGGAAAAGAAAACGTGCGGCTGAGCTTACAAAGCTCAGTGAACAGATACATAATACAACAAAGATAATGGAACAGAAACATAATGAAGCACTGGGAACTATCATAAGGTATAAATCAGGATCAAATGGGTAAAAGAGAAGAAATAGGATAGTCATCTACCACGAGCCCAGAAACATATCATATCATATCATACTCATCATCATACACATACAGAGGGGATACCTCTTAGGCAACAGATAATATGAGGGGTGACCTCATGTATCAAATGGAGTGATCAGCTCCCAGATAATTGTGAAAGGCGTGTATTGCACACAGCACCAGTCACCAGACAAATCATATCATAGCATATACAGTTAAATCCACTAAACAGATCAGATCTAGGATTGCAATCCATACGCCCCCCAGAAACATATATATAATCATAATTAAAGTAATGCGCATATCATAATCAGAATGGGGACGGTGTGAGGAATCACTCACCCACACATGAGTCATGCCAGTGGTGCATCACAGACACGGCCAGGTTACCTTCCTGGCTAGGTAACAGAAAAGTGGCTCGGGTATCAAACTAAGAGTCATATCATATCAAATGTGTCATATCATAAGGTTCATCATAACAGGTTCATAACAGAGGGTTCATATCAAAGGTTCAGAACTAGTGTCAAAGGTCCAAATCAAAGGTTCAACAGATCAAGGTTCATAAGCAAAGGATCATAAACAAATGGGGTTCATAGCAATGGTTTGGAGAAAACTTAACAGAATTATAAGTCAACATCACTGTATAGAACCCTTACAGAAACAAGGGCAGAGTATCCGTACCTTATGTCGAAAGCAAAATAGAAACAAGCACAGAAATGAGGGAAAGCTCAAAGTCTCTCCTTCTTCACACCTAAAGGAGTAGAAGGGGATTACAATTCATTCTTAATTAACCATCTTTCCATTTTCAGTAACTTTCCCTTTTTAGTAAGTTTCCACTTTTAGAAAGTTTCCATAATTAGAAGGTTTCCATTTTTAGAAATATTTAGTATATGGCTTAATTTGATCAACATTTGCTGGAGACAAGGTATCTTTATCATAATTACACTTTTGGTCCTCAGGTTTTTCATAATTTACATTTTACACCCCTTAGTTACAAAAGTTACACTTTAACCCTTCAATTATTCATAGTTACTCATTAGCCCCTTATTTTTATCAAAATTACTCCATGAACACTTATTTTATCATGTTGTACGAAAGTATCCACAATTATTAATGATTCACACCTTTAGTCCCTCTAGTTATCAAAATTACATATTCAGTCCTTAAACTTACAATTTCAACCTTTAAATACCAATAGTTACATGTCAAGCCATTAGATTATCAAAATGACACATAATTCCCTGAATATATTTATTTATTCAAAACAGCCCCAAGTTTCTAGAAATTACAAGTTTGGTCCCTCTATTTTAATAAAGTTACATATTAAGTCCTTAGAATTTACATTTAAATCATTAATTAATAATAATTACATATTAGCCCAATAAATATCCAAATTTTCACATTAGTCCCTGAATATCATTTATAACACAATTCGACCTCAACTTTTCAGAAATTACATATTTAGTCCTTGTATTTATTAATTTTCCAATTCGATATAACAATTTCAACTTAATTCATTTTCTCACAAAATTTACATATAGGCCCTTCATTTTATAATTTTTACAAGTCACACATGATTTATGGAACACGACAAAAATGGTCCATGAGTTTTATTATTGACAAAACACACCCTTTCATATTTAATTTCAAATCGGTAAACACAATATTTAACCAAATAAAACCCTAATCGAAACCCATCATTAAGCAATCATTTCAACATCATTTTTATTCACTATTCATCAGATCCAAACCCTTTTTGAACCCTAGTTCCACGCTAAGCATTTTTGTTCTTAATTTCCCTTTCTAGCCGATTATAACATATTTCACCAAAAATAGTTTTTAGCCTCAACAAATCAAATGAGTATTTTTCTAGTGTTATATTAAGATCATAGAGCCCACGAAAATTATATACTAGACCTGGAAAAATCGCATGCATAATATCTTGAATTATTTCGATTCTAGGGTTTAATAATACATGAATTTTCATACGAATTATTTACAATGCATGGATCATTTTTATTATTTTTCTCATGATATATACGATCAATGGAAGCTAGGAAAAATACCAGAAGATTTTTAGGACGAGTGAATAAGACCACACGAATTATTTCTTCTCGGATGGATAATCGACAAAAGAAGAATTCTCCACGACTCCAACTGGGATCAAATCACCTTGTACACATTTTTCGCATATCATATATGATATAAGGACTCCAGGAAAAATAAGAATCGAATTTTACAAAGCTTGATTTAATTGATACGAATTATACCTTTAATTTGAGCTAGCGATAGAAATAATTCCACCACAAATGGATCGGGCAACAAATGAACTCCACACGATTTTTCTAGGACTCCTTGAATTGTGTTTGAACTCAGAAAAATGCCTTGGTAATTTTTATGGATCGAATGGAGGCTATAGAATTTCTTTTGGGTTTTTCTCTCTACTCGGCAACTAGGGTTAGAGGTAAATGAGATGTGGATTGATGTTTAAAGGGGTAGGCCGAGTCATAGGAGGGGAGGATTGACCAAAATTTCGGCTAAGTTGGTTAGCAAAATATTTGATTGCTTAATTTCCTTAATTACACATTTTAATATATTTTAAATTCCAATAAAACTAAATATTATCCAATAGGCACTACTAGGGGTATTGTAAACACCCCAACCCGGCAAGGGTAGAAGCATCACATTATGGTGACAAATCAAAGCATACATACATATTCACAGCGGAAGCCAATAAACATAATCATGAAATAAACCAAGTCAACACGACTGGAATTCAATACATAAGTCTCAAATGAAAGGAAGAAATAATCCCAAGAAAATACATAACGAAATAGATCCAATATCCAAAAGCTGAAATAAAATGGTAAGACTAGGGTAGGACATCATCTAAGGCAAAAGCTCCTCTAACTCTCATCCCAAGCATAAATCCATCTCCCAGCTAGATACCTGCCGCACACGGAAAAGAAAACGTGCGGCTGAGCTTACAAAGCTCAGTGAACAGATACATAATACAACAAAGATAATGGAACAGAAACATAATGAAGCACTGGGAACTATCATAAGGTATAAATCAGGATCAAATGGGTAAAAGAGAAGAAATAGGATAGTCATCTACCACGAGCCCAGAAACATATCATATCATATCATACTCATCATCATACACATACAGAGGGGATACCTCTTAGGCAACAGATAATATGAGGGGTGACCTCATGTATCAAATGGAGTGATCAGCTCCCAGATAATTGTGAAAGGCGTGTACTGCACACAGCACCAGTCACCAGACAAATCGTATCATAGCATATACAGTTAAATCCACTAAACAGATCAGATCTAGGATTGCAATCCATACGCCCCCCAGAAACATATATATAATCATAATTAAAGTAATGCGCATATCATAATCAGAATGGGGACGGTGTGAGGAATCACTCACCCACACATGAGTCATGCCAGTGGTGCATCACAGACACGGCCAGGTTACCTTCCTGGCTAGGTAACAGAAAAGTGGCTCGGGTATCAAACTAAGAGTCATATCATATCAAATGTGTCATATCATAAGGTTCATCATAACAGGT
>CP139502.1:233242179-233272994 GCA_021014915.2 Artemisia tridentata subsp. tridentata | reverse complement strand
TAAAATCAGTGGGCAAAGTTAATTTTTTATTTATCTATTTTTTAAATGTCAGTTTTGTAATTTTTGTTTGTATTTTTATTTAATGTAAGAAAAATTTAGTTTGTTTGAAAAATGAAAAATAAAATTAGACTGTGGGTTCCAAAAGGTGGTTTTAATATGTTAATGAATGTTATGAGGGAGGAGTGTTTTTGGGTGTTGGTATTAAAAGTGAGGATGATGATATGAAGCTGATGTGATACTGAAAAATTGGTGCATGTTAACATGTTATGACACCAGATGTTCTAAGAGATAAAGAAGGCATCTTTACTTAATTTAAACTACCACCAAATGGTAAAGTCATTGGTTTATTGACACAGCTCAATGCTTCAAACCTCGTTAATCGTGCATATTTAGGGTGGTCAGGAAAGGAAATGATCTCAAAATTATCCTGGTAAAGCCACGTATATCCGAGTCAAAAAGTTCGCCCTTCCGAATAACTTAAATAGGAAAAACTTCTTCCGTTTACCCGCTTAAACAAGAAGGGCATTTACTTAACATTTTGACACTTTTTTTATTTTATTTTATTTTTATTTATTTATTTTTTAAATTATGTTTAAATAAACATAATTTGTGTAAATAAACATTTTGACACTTGTATACTCTTCCAAGAACATTATGAACTCATGAACTCATTGTAGTTTATAAACTTAAATACTTAGGAATCATATTTTACAATACTGTCGTCTCAAGGTTGCCGAGGCGCAGTACAAAATTCAGTTTAACTACAAAGCGAATTGTCTCAAGGTTGCCGAGGCGCAGTACAAAATTCAGTTTAACTACAAAAGCGAATCGTAATTATAAATTAAATAATATTTTAAAGAGATAAAACGGGGGAAAAAATTCATTTTAAAAGTATTTTTGCCAGTATTTTTTAGAAGCAACTATTTAAATAAAATATTCTTAATTAGTTTTTTGAATATCTATACATACGAGGATCTTTTACGGGGTAGGGGTGATCGAACATTCGAAGATCAGTGAGGTAGGCTATGAAGTGTGTGTTGCTTGCTACGTCTAGATTATTTCAATAAAAGTATATTAAACCTTTCATACTTGTATAGTTATAATACCTTGCAAGCGCGAGTTTTGACATGAATATTTCATTATGTAGTAATATCGACTATTATTTTGTATAGATTTTTATGCACGAAAGATTTGACTTTGTTTAATTGATATGGTGTTTAGGTTAATATTGTTTACATTTAACTATTGATATCATGTTCTAGACATTATGCGTGTTGAAAGGATTTATGTGTAAAGAATAACATCTCTCACAACTGGTCTTCAAAGAAATGCCGAAGGGTTAAACCGATGCACACTAAAAGGGACATGTGAGCAGAAATGAGAAAAGAGTGACGAAATGAAATGGAAGTAGTGAGGAAATAAAAATATGGTAATATTTTCATTAAGGGTAAAACATTAATTATCCAGAGAGTGTATATTTATTGTGGATAAATATATAAGTGAATAAAAGGTAACACACCTTCCCTAACGCTCAATTCTCGAGTTTTGAGTGAAGGGAAATGGAAAAGAATATGAAAGGGAAAAGAAAAGTAAATGTTAGCTGTTATGTTCTTGAGATAGAGGAAAGGAAAATAAAAGTAATTATAATAATGTTATTGAGTGGGAGGAAAAGGAAAATAACTTGGTCAAATTACATATATGCCCTTTAGTTGTTAATGTCAAATCTTTAAAAAAGTGTATATTAGTCTTTACACAACATACGGTTCCCTTTCCTCCCAAAAGTGGGAGGAAGATTTACTTAACAAAACTTCCTCCATATTTCCTTTCCACTTCTCTTTCGTCCCTTAAAAAAAAACTCAAGAACATAAAAAACTATCCATTTCCTTTCCTTTCCTCTTCCATTTCAACTCGAGAACTGAGCATAAGGAATGGTGTTCAGAAGAAAACCTCAAGAGGGGGTAGTTGTCAAACTTGTATTCACTTAAGATAAATACTAAGGGTTTATAGAATGTTCCTTAGACCTGATAAATACAAGGCATTTTGGATACAAAGTGTAACAATTCCTCTAACCCTAAAAATATTCCATCTCCTCTCCCTCACTCATTCGACCAGTTCTACTGGTCGAAACCTAAATTGATTTTACTCGATTCTTGGATCGACTAACCTTTAGTCGATCCTTTACCCACTTTCGTGCTCTCCTAACTCGCAAGGTTCATAGCCTTAGTCCTACCTGTGCACTACCGGTGAAAACCTAACGCAACCTACGTGGTGATTCTCCCCATAAACCCTAAACTGGTCGATTGAGGCATCAAGGAAGAAGAAGGTGACTTTGTGCGAACTCTGAAGGTCAAGAAGCTTACATAACTACATGAACAAGTAAGTATTCTATAAACACTCTTTATACGTTAGGTTTAGGTTATATCTCTCATTAGGAGATTTGTGTATTCAGGGTTTGGTTTGCATGTTCTTTATTTGTTTATTTTTCGTCGTGCATGTTTTATAGACTATGCGGGTGACCACCAATACCCTACACGAGTTTAGTAGCACATAATGACCATTGAAAAAATATGTTGTTACTATATGTACAATCTCGTCTATTTATTTTCATCTCATAGTAACCCATGAGGTCGTGCTTTCATTTTGATATTTATATTTCTGTTTATAATAATTGTACCGTATTTAATTTATAAATCTATGTACGTGAGAGTTAAACTTATAAATAAGAATAACATAAGTCGTTATTGAATGCGGATAGTAATTTTTTTTTTCAAGATATCCTTACATAATCTCATAGAGATGTATAAAATGAATCGTTCGTATCTGTATAATCTCATGTATTCATTTACATATCGCAATAATTCGTGCTTTTATTTTGATATTTATAATTCTGTGCAAATAAATTAATTTAATACATACTAATGATAATATTGTTAAAGAATAACAACATATATATGGTATTATATTTTTTATAAAATATGAAGTGTAGTGAATATAAAGTCTAGTGTGCATTTATTAAAAATATAAATTTATTAAAAAACATGGAAAATGATAAGTATACTTAAGTTCATATAATTTATTTAAACAACTAAAATTTTATTAATTAACCTCATATTTAAGTTTTGTTATATAAAATCGACAATGTGTTTTATACATATTTATTTTTTTGGATAGAATTTAGATGAGTTTGATCAAATTGAAGCTTTCAATTATCCAATGAGAATGCTTAATTTGGTCACGTAAGGAGAATGATGCACTTTCATTAGTATAATTATCCAAGAGATATACGCTGCTAAAAAGAAAAAGTTAGTTATGGAGGGCTGATCGATCATGCAACATTGTATAAGTGAAAGGCCTTTGAAGAAGTTATTTGACAAATTTTGTTTTATGCCGCATTTATGTTATCTTCAGCCTGCTGCAGTTTACTTACAGGATATGCCTATTTTAATAAAAGGGAAACGTGTTCACCTGAGGTGCATAATTCCCATATCAATAAATATCTTTTTCTCTTAGAGCATAAAGGTGCGTTTGTGATGGGTATATGAAAATGGGGTTATGGGTTTCATAGTTAAAGGTGTTTGTTTAGTGAGCCCATGAATGAAAATGGTATATCAGAGTCATAGATTCATTACTCAATCAATTTAGTGTCTATTAAATCCATTCCGCGCGCCCCTCTCTTTTTCACCATAAAATTCAAATATCTATACACTTTTACATACCATATTTTGTCATCCAAACATAAACAATCGTAATTGTACACTTTTTCTATCAATTGTCATTCTACCTCATACCAAATCTGATACACATTGTGATTCATAGCAACAAACCAAACGGCCCCTTAAGTTATCTTTCAAGCCGTCATGTTCGTGTTATAGGAAAAGTCTTACAACGTCAGCATCTTTTCTCATAATACCAAATTCATCGCACTCCACATTTTTTTTCTTTCATTTATTATTAATATTAAAAAACAAACCATATTTAATTAAATAAATTAAAATTTTTGAATTAGAATAAAAAATAATCAAATACATTATAAAAATTCATGCACATTATATTAAATTTTAGTAAACTTAATACTGCGAAGATTAACCCAAAACAATTTAATTCACCAATGCCCCCCCTTAAATAAACACCAACAAATTATTTTGGCCCATAAAAGTCCGGTCCATCCTCCACCGAAAAGGATATATAAGATAGCATTTTGCCCTAATTTTTCTTTTGTTATCTATAACTCCATCTACATCAGTTACGCCCCCATCTTCATTTGTCATTTCACATTCACCAACTGAACAAACAAAACAAGAAAAAAAAAATTATTCACAAACCAAACACAAACGTTCAAAAAAGATAAAGGAAAAAAAAAAAAAAAAAAAAAAAGAAAAAAAAGAGACCATTTGACGGGAAAACGCGAGCCACGGTGTGCATGTGGCGTTGTCCGGTTGCATTTTCTGAAACCATTTCGGTTTGTCACAACCGTGCATGACTCGAAAACGCGAGCCACGGTGTGGAGCTCGCACCGTCGCGTTGCATTTTGGGGGAAATCGCCACTTTTGCCGTTGGGTACCGAGAGCTCTTAGCAATAGGCCTTATGGCTATCAGGAGACTTTTTAGTGACTTCTTTTACGTGTCACCATATAACAATTTTTTTTCTTTTGATAGACAGATAACAATTTTTTAGAATAGCCATCAATGAACTATTTTTCGTATCAAGTTGTATGTTGAATAATATTCCGTATATTTTTCATTATCTATATTGAAATGTTAGTTTACAAGGAAGTGGGCGTGAGGTAAGGTGTAACTTTCATGAGCTCACTGTGAACAATGTATGTAGACCACAAAAACCCCAATCAAAATTCATTTGGAGTCATGGATGGGCAGACAGCGACTCAAATGCTTAACGTGTGCTATACGACGCAACACTCTTGTTACCCTACGTGGCTACGCTCAATCACAATCCTACAACTCTTGAATTTTTTTTGTTGGTCAATTTGGTTATCGATTCTGTATTGTCTATTAGTATCATATTATAGTCTATTAGTATCATATTATAATTTTAGTATCATATTATAATTTTATGTTTTTCAAACTACTACTCCATCTGTCTCAATAATATTTTCTATATTGATTTTATTCGGTCTTTTTTTCATTTGATATAAATATTTTTGTTTTTGTTATTGCAATTTTGGTAAAAATAACCAAATGAAAATATATTTAAAACTCAATTCGTTCATATATGTATCAAGTATTATGTGGTACTAACAAAAATCTTAAGGTCAAAGTTGAAAGGTAAATGATCCGAACATAGTCAATAGGATCAATAATTTTGTGACGAAGTATAACTTCTTTGTTAACGAACTTTCAAGTATTCAATAATAGAGGGCGTTTGGTTCGTTGTAGTATAATGTAATACGACGTAATTATAATTTGAATACTATTATAATCTTGTTTGGTTCACTATAACAAGGTAACGAGTGGGACGACCCCTCGCGTTGCGAGGGGAGGGGGTGGGGGTGTTCCCCAACTTTTTTTGTTGGAAAAATTATTTCCATAATAATGGCGCAAGTTTCATAATTTTTCGAAGCCGTTTGGTACGAAAAATAATAAAAACAAAAACAAAGACAAATATATTGATTTCGAGAAAGTATTGCATATTTATATTTGTTTTTGTTGGAAAATTATTTCGTTAATAAAGCGCAAGTTTCATAATTTTTCGAGCCCGTTTGGTATGAAAAAATAAAATAAAAAAAAATAAAAAAAAAAGCTCGGCTACTGTAGCATGAACAGTAAAAAAATATTATTTTAATTGCATTTGACAGAGTTGGGTTTTAATATAGATAGTAATTATAATTTAGTTTTGGCTACATGTGACACATGCCACACATAACTTCTCTAATGAACTTGATATCTCATATATAAAACATGTCTATATCATCATCTTCATCTTCGGTTCATATAATTGTTCTAGGAACTGTTTTAAACTATCTCTCGACGTTGTGTTTTTCTTTTAAAATGTTGTTTTTAGTTTATAATTTTACTTTATTATACCTTGAACTTCCGTTTTCTTCTTCTTCTTAATTTGCCTTATAATTAATAGAGTAAAATACACCATTCGTCCCTGTGGTTTGGCCAGATTTCATAGGTAGTCCATTTTCGAGAAAATTCACTTGGTGAGTCCCAACGTTCCCGAATATTACGCGTCTGGTCCAAATCCGCTAACCACGTTAGATTTCCTCGTAATCTCCCATATCACGTGCATTAACCTCAGCTTGAGGAATGTCAACACCTTTGTTTGAAAAGGTCATTTAGCAAGATTTTGAGCCTGGTGTAAGTTTGAACAACTTTTTCATCTTCAAGTGCCTTAAAGGCATTCAACTTTAGACTGAGGGCTGAAATCTTGGTATCTCTGGTTTCAGAGGGTCCCTCATGCCGTACACTAGGCAGTCCACATTTCCTTTGTTGTTTTACACCTTATAACAGATTTCTGGGAAAGGCAGATATGATTATTGACTTTAACCTATTATCTTGATTGGCAAGGCTAGCTTCATCAGGCGGCCATTGCTTTTGAGGTTTAGGCAAAGAGTTTTCAGGTGTAGAGGTGGGTGCTTCATGTATGAATGGACCATTTTCAAGAATATTTAAAAGAAAGGGTTCTAATCCACATTTATAGACCAAGAACCTATCATTTCAGTCTAGAAAATCGTCCACATCTAATAAAGGAATAGGAGTAACACGAGCTTCCCCTTGAATCTAGGAGTTGTGGAAGATCATTGTTTGATGCATTATAAGTAAAAGATGGACCACCACTACTACCACCAGCATTTCTGGGAGGGGAATTTTAGCCATTACCACCTCCGACATGGAGAGTTTTGACCACCACCACCACCAATAGGGATCGGAAGGGGTAGGGGCATTGGACCTAGGTTACCAACATTGTCATTGTTAGTGAACATATTTGGATCTTGATTTTAGAAATCTTTGAACAAGTTTGTTTGTTTTAAAAACAAGATTTTGAAATCAAACTTGCTCTGATACCAATTGTTTGTGTAGGGTATTCACAATACATGAATCTCTAGTTTGAGGGTTGTATGGATCGAATAAGAGAAGATTTCTAGAGAGAAGTGGGAGCCTTTTTAGTGAGAGAAACACAAGTAATATTAGATTAAGTGAAAAGGTCCAACCCTTCCCTTGTGTGGGAAGGGATATATATACTACTACATATTATGTCCCTAGTGGACTGTGGAGTGAGCTGACAGTGGGGAAAGCCCCGACCCACTCCACAAATATAGATACGACTAATACTAATACTAATAATACTAAGCTAATATAGATAAGCCTACGAGCTATAGAAATGCTAATTAGATGCTCGGGGTGACCGAGCCTTCATCTGAATATTTATATTCCTAACAATCTCCCCCTAAGGGAGGTCACCCCGGAAATAATAATTCGAATTCTAGCATTCTTTCTTCTGAACTTGTCTTTATAGCTCGTAGTCTTTGATTCTTCACACTCTAGTATCTTTGTGCATTCAGCAGTGATGATTTGATGACTGATCGATTGTCTTGGATGATTTTTGTGTATTCTTCGACTTTATCATCCAACATTTGTATTCAAGTCATCTTTCAGCAGTATGTTTCCTTGTGACGTGATAATCTTCGCGCCGACATGCTCACACTGGTTGGTGTCATGATCTTCAGCATCAGAGTTAGCAGAAGCCGTGTTGAAGGTCTTTAGGTTGATCATGACTTTGTTGAATAACAATGATGATGTAGTGTGAACATGTGGTGATGGATTGGCATCTTTTCTGCAACCAGCTACAACAGCAACCAGCTACAGCATTCCACAGCAACATCCGCCAGAAATTCCTGCATACGACAGTTAGCAATAATTCGACCGGTACTTACAAGTTTGGACTTCGAGATCGTCAACAGCATAGTGTGAAGACTCTCTCTAATCCTTACCAAGACCGTTCCTAATCGAAAACCCACAGAGGGCCTTTTAAGATTTTACCGTAGTAAATCAACGATTAGGTGAGTCGCTGGAGATCACTCCACGACTGTAGACCGGTTGAAACCGCCGCGACCACAAAGCGTAATCCACGAGGAATTACCTAAGTGACCTGCTTTCAGGGGTGCTTGATGTTGACCCTGGCAGGAATTTCCATTCAATCATTGAGAATTACATAAGTAAATTCTCTCATAAATGTTCTGGCAGAATGCTAAGATCTGCGTAGGACTCTTAAGATTACAACTGGTGTCCTTAATGTTGAACACCCAGTGTAGAAATAATTTGTGTCCCTATGAGATCTTATTATGCATCTCGTGGCTCTAGACTCAATTGTGCGTTTTGATTTGGTGATCGGAGGCTGGAGAGGACTGCCACCTTTTCAATATCATCTAACTCGGAGTGAGAGAGATGATAGAAATGTATTGATCTCCGTGACAAGTGAAACAAGAGTCCTTTGAGGGACCTTGAGTGGCTAGGGAGGGTTGTGCAGCGTATCACTGGGTCCATGATACTTTGTCTTCAATGCCAGCAACCAACTAAGTGGTTCTGACAGCATATGTATTGACCCGGTTTCTGCCTAAGTTGTAAGGAGGGCTATTTCTTTACACCCTTTCTCTTTACAATTCTTTTTCATTCTTCAACCCCTTCAGTGCTTACCGAGACTTCATTACTAGAACCTTGTTGGGTTTGTTCCAGTACTAGCTCCATCTCAGTCGGCACTCTTCCCTTATCCACTTTTCTCCTTTTTCATCATACCTAAGGACTTCTACACTAACTAGTGGATTGTCCCTGGGTAGATCCCTCCGGCTCTGGCGGGATCGTGGGAACTTGAGCCTAACCTAACCATCCTTATAACTCCATACTTTAATTAAAATGGTCGGTCTTTGGTGTACTTCCACGATTGCCATAAACCAAATCTTTGAAAAATCTCTCAAAGTGTTCATGATTTAGAAACACATTTTTGCAAACACTTGAGAGTTTAATATTTTTCAAATGCTCCCCCTCAACATGTGCTCGGTTGTTTGTTTTATAAATTTGCACATGTCAGGTGAAGCTCGCACTTTTTGAATTGATTGATTTTCCAAGAACATGATCATCGCGAGACACGCTTACATCACTAGTAAACTAGCTTGAAATTATTACCCGTCCAGATCACATTCAAGGAAAGTCGCTCGAAATCGGTACATTCTACTCAGACACGTCCTTTGCGAGACACGCTTACATCACCAGATAAACTGGCTTGAAATTATTACCCGTCCAGGACATGTCCTTTCGACTACTGACTTTAGCTATCGTCAATTCATTGGTGAAGTCTGAGCCTTGCTCACATAAGATGCATGCCAAATCCTTTGCTCCCCCTCAATAAGTGCATTGGTATACAAAAGAGTTTAGCACTTACTGGAGAGCTTACTATCACATCCAAAACATTTTGCTCCCCCTCAATATGTGCATTGATATATAAAATGGTTTAGCACATATGGGAGAGCGTACATTATACTTTCCAAAACATCACATTTTCATCAGGTTTCATATTTAAATCACATTCTCTCCCCCGATCAAAAATTTCAAACCTTTTGAGATTTGTGATCCCAATTGATTTAAATAATTTAGAAAACATGGGAGAAAATGTGGTCAGGTTTAACATGTTCTGATGATGAAACATACTTTGCTCCCCCTTAATCTAAGAGGGAGATTCACTGCTTATTTTGCACAATTGATTATTATGACACAAATGATATTGACCTTTTAGCTCAAATGATGTAATCACCCACTTTTCTGAGTGAGTCAGTGGTCAACATCGATTATCCATCCACCAACAAATCTTCTCAAGTATTGTCGATCCCCACTTAGCGAGACCAAAATAGATGAATAGTGGTGATGGTGGTGAAAGTGTTGTTGTTGTTGTTGTTGCCGACATTGTTGTTGAGGTGAATTCCGAGCCAATCAATAGAGTTTGAACGTCTGATCAAGTGGTTAGAATGGGAACTGGTACATACATTTTGGCTATGGAATCTGCATAAGAATATCAACACAGATATACATACATACAGATACACTATTCCTAGATAGCTACCCTTCAGCAGCTTGCCACATTATAATACCAAGTTCATCTTATAATCAAACCCCAATCAGGAACTACGTCAAACCACTATCTAGCATGAAGAGCAAATAGCAATCATGAACATGGCAATTCACACAGATTTCAATATTTCATTCAGGATCTTAGGAACATGATTCTAACATAATAGCAATCTACCTAGGCGAATCCTGAGAACATATGCACAATATCAACAACAATTAAGCAGCATAGACAAACAACATTTGAAACTCATTCATTTAGATCATACAAATGCCAGTGGAGTATTCAAAAACATCAAACACAACTGGTTTTCTAACTTCTTTTAGGTTTTGAGTCTTAAAGCATTTTGGGGATTATACGAGGATACCAAAGTAACACAAATGAACCTTCTAGATACATAGAGCTAGGAAACTATAAGCAAATTGCACATAATGTCCTAAACTTTTTAGCAACTAACACACTTGGTCATTTGATATATTTAAGCAAGATCCTTTTCAACTAATTCCCCATTAACTACAAAACCTTTTCTAACAAGTATGTTTCAACCAATAAGTCCGTTTGATGATATAAAATTTGAATTCACTCTCCCCCTCAATCAATGACCCGTATTCTAGTTGAACCTCAACTAAAATCACGCTCAACCCCACAACTCATCAAACAAGAACTGTCATGAGGTTGTGTAGTCGTTGATTGAGTGACAAATTTTATGCATAATCCAAGTATAAACAAATTTCATACAACACATATTCACCAAGTGTCTCACAAATAATTTTCAGAAGAATCATAGAATGAAAACTATTTGTATGCAAAGAAGACTTCTCTTCTTTTTCAGGAAATGATGCACTGAAACGTACATCAAGTCGGGAGAACATGGATATAAAGTAATCCATGCCCAGGTGAACATCACCCGGTTGGAGAAACAGCTGTCTTTTTGGCGACATGCTTTCCCCATTGTACAGTGCGGGTTGCAGTATGAAGTAACTGCAAGCCATTAAGACATGTTTTAACTGATTAGTATAACTTCTGCTCGAGCTTCATTTAAGAATCCGTGCCATTGTTGAATGACATTTCTAGATACGTAAATGTTATCGATAAACAGAAGACATGCCTAGGTAGAACTATTTTTTGGTATTTTCTGATTTTTCGATTTTTATGGTTTTTATAGGTTTTATATTTTTGTATTTTTCTTTTTGATTTAAGATATATACAACTATGTACAAGGATATAAGAAGACAATCCTTTACTCCTCCTTTTCTTCCTGAAGACACTTGAGGGTTTCTGGAGTCATGCTTTTCATGCCAAGGCGTGGGAGAATAAACTGAAACCTTTCTCTTGGGAGGGCCTTGGTGAATATATCAGCTAACTGAAACTCTGTCCTCACGAAGTATAGTTCCACAATTCCTTTTTCCACCTGTTCCCTGATGAAGTGATGCCTGATGTCGATGTGTTTTGACCTGGAGTGCTGAACATTGTTACAACAAAGAGCAATGGCGCTTTTGTTGTCACAATATAGGGGAATTTTGTTGTATGAGAATCCATAGTCCGAAAGCTGTGATCGCATCCAAAGGATTTGTGCACAACATGCAGACATAGCAATGTACTCAGCTTCAGTAGATGATATGGAAGTACTCATCTGCTTCTTAGAAGACCAACTAACCAACTTTTCCCCTAAAAATTGAGCTCCTCCTGAAGTACTTCGACGAGTGTCTTGACATCCCGCATGATCAGCATCTGCGTATGCCGTTAACTCCATTGCAGTGTCCTTAGGATACCAGAGACCCATATGAACCGTGCCTTGAAGATATCGGAAGATCCTTTTCACTGCTTCAACATGCTTCTTGGTTGGTCTGGATTGATACCGAGCACACATACACACAGCAAACAGAAGATCTGGTCTGCTAGCCGTGATGTACATCAAAGATCCAATCATGCTTCGATACTGTGTGATATCAACTGGAATCCCTGAAGGATCTTCATCCAGCTTCGTTCTATCAACCATGGGAGTGTCAACAGGTTCACTTGAATGGAATCCAAACTTTTTCAGGATCTCGTTGGCGTATTTGGATTGATTGATGAATATGCCTCCGGGACTTTGAGAAACTTGTAGTCCTAAGAAGAATGACATTTGTCCCATCATGGACATTTGGAACTTGGAATTCATCTCCTTTGAAAAACTATCACATTCACCAGGATCTGTTGAAGCAAAGATGATATCATCTACATATATCTGAACTAGCAGTAGATGGTTTCTTGATTTCCTGGTGAATAGTGTGGGATCAACAACACCCTTGGAGAATCTGTTCGCTAGGAGGAACTTGGACAATGTATCATACCATGCCCGTGGCGCCTGTTTTAGCCCATAAAGAGCCTTCTTCAAGCGGTAAACATGAGTAGGGTGTTCAGCATCCACGAATCCTTCAGGTTGACTCACATAAACTTCTTCCTTTAAGTCACCATTCAAGAATGCCGTTTTGACATCCATCTGGTAGACTATCATATTACGACTAGCCGCATTAGCTAGGAAGATTCTTATAGCTTCAATTCTAGCAACCGGAGCAAACGATTCTTCAAAATCAATGCCCTCTTCTTGTCTAAACCCTTTAGCAACTAGCCGTGCCTTGTTCTTTAAGACATCACCATACTCGTCAAGCTTCACTTTGAAGATCCACTTTAAAGCAATGATCATTGCACGCTCCGGAGGAGGCACTAATTCCCATACTTCAAGTCGATCAAATTCATGGATTTCATCCTGCATAGCCTGGAACCAGCAATCTTTAGTCATTGCTTCTTTGGCATCTTTTGGTTCGACTTTAGACAGTATGGAATTGAAGAAGCACCATAGTGCATCAGTGGCTAGTTGATTACGTGTGGATACTGGACGTGAGGGATTGCCTATGATGTTGTCGATTGGATGATCACTGGTCCATTTCCTGAGATGGTCGTGAGGTTGTTGGTTATGAACAGATGTAGCAGTGCTGTGTTCCTCAGGTAAGGATGTGTCTGATGGATGTTCAGGAGCAAATATGTTTTCAAAAGGAACCTCTTCAACAGGAGCAAAAGGATTAACTTCCAAAGAGTTATTATCTGAAGATTCTTGCATTACCGGAGAAGTTTGAGTGTGTGAATGACGAAGGCGATTGACTGGCAGCAGGAGCATTGTGACTGACTGATACTGAAGCTGCAGGTCCTTCTGAATCTTGTGGGGCTTGAACCTCATCCATAGGAATTACAGCTGATTCACTCGGGATGGTTCCATTTGTTGGCTCAAAATATTCATCAAACATGGGATCGAATAACTTCGTCAACTCCTCACATGTAGGTGGCGCATAAGAATCTTCAGGCGTGGAATTCTGTACAAGTCCTGAACTAATGGGTCCAGGAGACAAAAGGTGAAGATCGGGTCCAGAACTGATTTGTCCTGAAACAGGTAGCTCACTTAGCTCATCGAACGTAACATGAATGGTTTCCATGATTTTACGGGTTCTTTTATTGTAGATTCGATACCCTTTACTGTCTGGTGCGTATCCAACGAAAATACCTATATCTGCTTTAGCTCTTAACTTTCCCAAGTCTTGACTATCGTTAGTTGGATAGCAGAGTGCACCAAACACACGTAGAAAGGAAAGATCTGGTTTCTTGTTATGAATTAACTCGAAGGGAGTCTTCTCATGAACCGGATGAATTAGGGATCGGTTTTGAGTGTAACATGCTGTTGCAATAGCCTCTGCCCAGAGAAACATCGGGGTCTTTGAAAATATAAGCATAGTTCTTGCAGCCTCCACCAGAGTACGGTTCCTTCGTTCAACCACCCCATTCTGTTGAGGGGTGCGAGGGATACTTTTCTGATGCGTGATGCCAATACTTTCATAGAAATTACGGAGTTGTTGGTTAACAAACTCCGTACCATTATCTGTGCGGATGATTCTGACAGTTTTATCGAGCCTTACTTGCAGCTGTTTTATCAGTTTAATGATAACCTCTGGAGTTTCGTCCTTGGTTCTCAAAAACTTTACCCATGTGAACCGAGAATAGTCATCAACTATCACCAGAACGTACTTCTTTCCATTAATGGTTTGTATTCTCATTGGACCGCACAAGTCCATGTGGAGGGTATGAAGAGCTTCCATGTTGGTGTTGATGGTTATTTGGTTTGTGGGTTTGTTTCTTGCTTTTGCCCAGTTGACATGCAGAGCAGAGATGATCTTTCTCATACTTTAGTCTGGGCATCCCTCTAACAAGATCTTTACGGGAAAGATTATTAATGGTACCGAAGTTCAAATGGTTCAAACGACGATGCCACAGCCATGATTTTGTTTTAGAGGCTTTAGAGAGCAAGCATATGGGAGAGGACTTCAACATTTCTTCAATTGAAATGGTGTATAGATTGGTGCCCCGACTGCCCTTGAGGAGATCTAAACCATCCAATTCTCTGACGAAACATGTATGCTTTCTGAAAGCCACTTCCAGATCTGAATCACAAAATTGACCCACAGAAAACAGATTGTGTCCTAGTCCTTCCACATAATATACCCTTGAGATTACACTGTTACCAAACACATAATCTCCATAACCCATAATAGCACCAAAGTGGTCGTTCCCGAATCTAACTGTCCCGATAAACTTTTTCACGAAGTTCTTGAGCCGTGAGCGATCCCCAGTCATATGTTTTGAGCAGCCTGAGTCCAAATACCACAGGACGATTTGTACGACCTGCATTTGAAACCAGACAACAATGGATAACTGAAAAATGTGGATCCCCACGTACAATTGGGGTCCATTTGGTCAGCACATACATATTCAGAAGCCACAGATTTCACAGATGCTACTGTCTTTGCTGAGGAGACGGAACTAGAGGTAGGACAAGACCTAGATGGAAGGCATTGTGATTCTAAAGGCAGGATTCTACCAGTTGGTCTCCATTCCTTATTCTTCACAATTTTATGCATATTCATTTTAGGTAATGATCTCTGTTTTCCTAAATTGAATTTCCTTCCAGTGGGTCTCCATTCCTTAACTTTCACAATTTTATGCTTATTCATTTTAGGTAACGTGCACTGTTTTCCTAAATTGAATTTTCTTCCAGTGGGTCTCCATTGATAGCCTATGCTAGCAAATGTTTTTCCTGTTGCTTTCCAAACCTTTGTGCATGCTTCAGTTATCCTACCATTCTTATCGTGGGATGATGCAGAAGACATCAGGAAAGACACAACACATTCATCATGATTAGCATAAATTAAACAATTGTCGCATGTTTTACAGATAGCATTAGAATTCGAATTAATTACAGTACTTTTGATACTAGAATCAACACGATTCATTCTACTCATTGTAAACTTATTGTTCCTAGGTTGGACTTCTACATTCTTCAAGTGAACATTCTTAGCTGGCGCAGTCATATCCTTTCTTTCATTTCCTCTAGACCTTGACCCGCTAGCTTGTGTGTCACTTTTTACTCCTGTAGAAGTATCGAAGGTAACATTAGTTTGTTTCTCTGTCACATGCCTTCCTGATAATGATGTGTTGGGTTCTGATGTTTTGGGTGGTAGATCAAAGGCTACATGCTTGTTCACAACATTAGATGATGATGCAACAAATCTATCTCTATGGCCTCTAAACTTAGGAATTGAGCCTATGGCATATTCTAAGTTTTCCTGAATCCTTTTCGTGAGTTTGCATGCATAGACAACTGCTTGATCGAGTGGCTTATCATTCCTATCCTCTTCAACTATCTCACGAAGTGTGTCAAGGCCTTCTCTAAGATGATCGAGATATGTTTGATGGGCAAGGCTGTTGTTTCTAAGCTTAAGTGGAATACGCCCAACATCAACATCATACTTTTTACTATCAGTACCCTTTGGTGCATCACAATTACAAGTGGTGCATGGCATTTTACCTTTCACCCGAGCCTTAAGATTCTCAATTTCATTTGTCAAAGAGGTTATTTGATCATTATGATTGCTTCTTGTAACTTTAATAGAATCATATAACTCCTTGAAATGTTGTTTAACCTTTGAATTTTCTTCTCGATAACACTCATTTTCATAATGTAGCTTATTTATGGTGTTTTGATATTGAAAATTCTGAGAATCTGAAGACGAAGGTTTATTGGTGCCATATACTTCACACTTGTTGGATTTCAATTGGGCAATTTGGGCCCTCAGCAGTCGAATCGTGTTCGTGTGAGCTTGAATTGTTTCATCACGTTTGCTTAATTCAAAATATGTATCAAACTCAGGAACATCCGTGGATGTCTTGACATTTGATATTTTGCATTTTTCTTCTAAGTGTTGATGTTTAAGTTGCAAGTTCAAATAATCAACTTCTAGTTTAGAAAAACGTTTAACCATGTTATCATGGTCGTCATTTTGAATTTTTTCAAGCAATTTCAAATTCTCCCCCTCAAGCTCAACAACACGATTCTGGGTGACATTTAACGCAATAGCATACTCATTAAATTGACAAGCAGACAATGCAGAATCAGTGACAGTGTAAAATACATCTTGTGCAATACATTTAGCAATCAAGTTGTCGTTAGTAATGAGTATGTTTTTTCTTTCAATCTCTCGACTCTTAAGTTCTATTGCATGTTCATTCACCTCATTTTCCATATCTTTAAATACTACTTTCATTTCATTTATTTCGGCTTTAAGGGCAGTTTGCAACCCTTCAAAGTGTTCTTTAAGTAGTTTAAAGAATGGCATGACCTCAGTTAAGTAACACCTTTTTGCATGTTCAAAACACCTTTCCCCCTCAGTGATGCCGGTTGGTGTGATTCTCTTCTTACATGTTTTATCAAAATCAGCAAACAGTTGCCAAAGTACATATAAGCTAATAAAGGTTTTGCATTCAGTGGGAAGAGACAAAGGCACCAAATTCCTAGGTGTATTGGGAGGATACACCGTTATAGACGCAACTTTTCGAATGAGGGGGGTGTTGGCCTTAAGTTTATCTTCCTTAAGTTTTTCACTATCTTGTTTCCAAAATATCTGTTCAGGTGTTAACTTCTTTTGAGGAGCAAACACAGTCAAACGATTTTCCTCATAATAATCATGGGGTTTGATTATTATTCGTCTGGCTATGCACTCGGGATCCCTCATTTTCTCATTCATTTTTTCTTTCGTTTTATCACTTAACTCATCCTCTTCATCAGTGTAGATATGCTCAGGTTGGTCATGAATAGGCTTAATCATTACATTACCATCATATAGGGCTGGTTGAAGTACTTGCATGTCCCTAAGGATGGTTGACTTTGGTTCACCTATCATGATTTTACTATGCTTATCACTCAGCTTTCTGTGCTTATGAATCATTTGAGCAGTTTGTATGGTTTGATTTTGTGTGTACAACTTATCTTCAAGCTTATTTTTTAACGTCTTGAGTTTAGAGAAATCATTTAAAAGAGTTGTTTCTTTTTGTTTGAATTCTTGCCTAAGTGTTGTTACACACTTTTGTGCTTCCTGTTTTTGTATGACAGACTGTTCTAGCTGACTTTTCAAAGAACTTAACTCTAATTTTAATGTTTCTTCTCGCACTCTAGACTCTTTAATAAGTGTACTCATTTGACCTTCTAATTTCTGCTCACGATCATTAAGCTCAAACTTAGCACGCTGTTCATACATAGCCACTTGTTCTTTATAGATGTTAAGTCTAGTGATCAAGTTATTATCAGGGACAGGCAATTGGTTCTCCTGGTACTCACATGCATTATCTACATTACTAGCATTGTCTAAGGCACATACATTACTCATAGCACACACATCATTATTGACAAAGGATTCACCATTTGGTACATCAGGCGAGTTGTTGCTATTCAAATACTGTTCATATGAGACAATATTGCTATTTCCCATATCAACATCACTTGAGTCAGAAACAACCGCCTGATGTACTTCTTCGGGAATCTGATGTCCCTCGACAATATTATATGTGTCATAAATTTTTAGTACCTCAGAAATCACGGATGCATTAGAAGAACCAGCTTGACGAGATGAGGCCAGGGAAGACAAGTTAGCCATGAAGATAGTTTGAGCAGTAGGTTCATCATCCACATCAGAGTCAAATGCATCACAGTCATCTGCCTTGAAGATGTTAGGATCATTAAGTGCCAGATCCTGAACAGGTTTCTCATCCACATCTTCATCAAACGTATTTCCTCCATCTCCTGCCAAGAACAATAACTCTTCCTCATCCAATACAGCACCATTTTCTTGAGCTTGCATTAACAGCATCTTGTCTTTGAAGTAATCTGAGTTCTGAGGACGTTTAGGTTGATTGCAGTTTCTAGCAATGTGTCCAAGCCCCCCACAATTATAACACTTGATCTGTTTCCCTTGCCCCTGATTGGCATTCCCTGCTCTGTTCTGCACATAACCTCGACCCATGTTTCTACCAGCTCTCCCTTGCACATTCTGGACCACAATTTTCCCGTCCTCCACCATTGCTAGATTGCGTGGGTTGGAAGAATTCCTTAACTGATTGTTGGTCTGAGGGAGTGATGCTTGAAACTGTTGAACCAGTAGAGATACTTGATTGGTGAGGTTGTCAATCATTTTGTCGGTCTGAGAGTAGCCTGAGTCAATTTGTGAACTCATAGCAGGTACTTGTGAGTGAAGATGGTGATAGCTTGGATAGGATGATGATTGGATTGTTGGTTGTACATTTGTCATGAAAGCCAGTGGGTCATTCGTAGTTGAAGGATTCAACTTTTCTCTCAGCACCCGATCATAGACAGCATGCTTCTCATGTTGTTGCAGGTAAGCATACAGCTGTTCATAGTTAGTCTCCCTTAAGCCTTTGTTGAGTTTGACAGCAGTAACAAATCTGTCCCATTCCGGAGTCATGTTGTTCACAAACTTTGAGTTAAGTTGGATGTTGGGCATAGTCATTCTGATCATCCTCATATCATTCACCAACTTATGAAATCTCACATAGTAATCTGTGACATTTTCTCCTGGGTTCATTTTGAAATGCTCGAACTCATCATACAGCTGTGACTCACGATCTTCCTTTGTGAGTTCTGACCCTGCCAACAACATTTTAACGTTGTCCCACACAGCCTTGGCTTCAGTGTTAAAATTGATGAGCTTGTATACATCCTTTGGAAGACCTTGAATAACTATGTTGGAGGCTCTAATATCGGCATCATACCTCTTCTTTTCTTCTTCATTAAGATCATTGTAGTTTCTAGGTCTGTCGATGCCCCAAGTTACAGTACCATCTTCACCAGTTGTAACAACGTCTCTGGTGGTACCCATCTGATAAGGTCCTTCGTCAATTGACTTAAGAATGTTAACACCATTATCTTTTCCCAAGCAGTAAAGTCTAATTCGTTGTGCCCAAGACTCATAATCCGTCCTATCTAGCATAGGTGGACGAGTGTCAGATCCTGCTGCCTGAATATCATCTGATGATGTACTTGATGTGGTAGCCATAGTAACTACGGGATTTTACTGATCTTGTGATTTAACCGAGAAATCGAATCTTTCGCGGGAATTTCTAAAATCACCAAGACACAAACCGCCTAGACAAACAGCGTAGACACAAACCGCGTATATGCCTAAGAGACAAACCGAGTTCACACAGGAGACACAAACCGCGTGTGCGCCAAAGAGACAAACCGAGTTTACACAGGAGACACAAACCGCGTGTGCGCCAAAGAGACAAACCGAGTTCACACCAAAGACACAAACCGCGTATTCGCCAAATAGACAAACCGAGTTCACACCGGATATACAAACCGCGTATGTGCCAAGAGACAAACCGAGTTCACACCAAAGATACAAACCGCGTATTCGCCAAATAGACAAACCGAGTTCACAATGGAGGTACAAACCGCGTATGTGCCAAGAGACAAACCGAGTTCACAATGAAGATACAAACCGAGTTCACACCAAAGACACAAACCGCGTATGACACAAACCGCGTATGCGCCAAATAGACAAACCGAGTTCACACCGGATATACAAACCGCGTAGACACAAACCGCGTACGCACCGTAGAGACAAACCGCGTTGGCACCAACTTCCAAACCTGTCACTATCAATGCCGTTTGTCCTTTTGCCTAAACTAGTATACAGACAAACCGAGTTCTCGATACTACACAAACCGCATTCAAGAGTCGACCAAACAACACAAACCGCATTCAAGAACACTTTCACAAAAACCCACGAATTGCTCCAAAATCACCACACTGTTCTTGGATCTGTGAATCCAAACACCAAATACCACTCTAATACAATCCTTAATCTAGAAAGTACAAAGAAAACTAACTTCTAATCACTAAACAAAGTACAAAGATGAGATTTATACTACTTAATAAAACCGAACTAAAACTTAAAAAAAAACTACAAATCTAACTAAATCTAACCAAGAAAAACCTAAAGAACTACACAAATTCAATATAAAACAGCCTCTAATCACTAAACAAAAACACAAGATGAAGTTTAAGCTACAAAACAAACCGAATCCAAGAGAAACTTAAAACCACAATTCGAACCAACAAAAAACCTCAAGAACTACACCAATTCGTGAATACCAACTCTCATGGACCTAACCATGGCTCTTGATACCAATTGTAGGGTATTCACAATACATGAATCTCTAGTTTGAGGGTTGTATGGATCGAATAAGAGAAGATTTCTAGAGAGAAGTGGGAGCCTTTTTAGTGAGAGAAACACAAGTAATATTAGATTAAGTGAAAAGGTCCAACCCTTCCCTTGTGTGGGAAGGGATATATATACTACTACATATTATGTCCCTAGTGGACTGTGGAGTGAGCTGACAGTGGGGAAAGCCCCGACCCACTCCACAAATATAGATACGACTAATACTAATACTAATAATACTAAGCTAATATAGATAAGCCTACGAGCTATAGAAATGCTAATTAGATGCTCGGGGTGACCGAGCCTTCATCTGAATATTTATATTCCTAACAGTTTGTCTCAAATTATGTCAAATATAAAACACAATGAATAAAACAGTATTAATAACACAGTAATTAACTTTTCAAATGTGTAAAACTTTATTGATTTACAATCAAAGAATTATAAAGCGTTATGGATCACACTAGTTAAATGACAATATAATGATTACTCTTTGAACGAGTAAACTTGATGAAAATCAAGTTTACAAGCAAACATATATAGACTAGCTGACTCGGTCAGATGTCTACCAAGATATTTGAACAAAGAAGTAAATGCGCTTTACAATAAATGATTTTAGAATAATAAAAGCGTTAGCATTTACTTCGGACCAACATTCTCTTTTATACTTATACGAGGTTTGTTAGTGTAAACAGTCTCGTTAGGGAGATTGTTAGTGCAAGCAGTCTCGTTTGTTTTGATTGATGACAAACATGTAACTTGATACATAACGTAAAATGTACAAGTTACTTGTAATCATATCTTGTCTCAACATACATTTAACACCTCTCGAGTCCTCGTATGATACAACACAAGTTCGTACATGTTTGTTATGTGGCATTATGATCAAACCCTTAACAAACCATTTAGAATGTTTAATATACGGCTAGGTAATTAAGTATTTTAAAAAGGTTAATCATTCTACTTAGAAACTCATTTTACACCTTTGCATAAACAAGTATTCTTACTTGTACATCATGTTTCTTAAGTTTAATAGTGTTAGGAATATAAATATTCATATGAAGACTCGGTCACCCCGAGTATCTATTTAGCATTTATATAGCTCGTAGTATTATTAGTATTAATAGTATTATTAGTATTAGTTTAGTTAGATTAATATTTGTGGAGTTGGGTCGGGTCTTTACCCACTGTCAGCTCACTCCACAGCCCACTAGGGGCAACTTAGCTAGAACTATAAATACCCCTTCCCAAGTGTGGGAAGGGTTGGAGCTTTTCACTCTTCTAATCTAACCTTTACATTTTTCTCTACTCTCTCTCTCTCTAGAAAAGTTCCCAACTCTTCTCTTTATCTCTCTAAGATTCAATCCATAATTTATCTTGTGTTTGTGTTATGAATTCTAGTTCCTTACAATTGGTATCAAGAGCCTTGGTTTGATCTTTTGGTGTGTGGGTGCTTGGATTTTTAATTTTGTTTTGTGGTTTTTATCTTTGTTCGAACTGTTCGAATAGATCCAGAAAACGTGCACTGTGGTTGTCTTATTTTTCTTGTTTTTCTTGGTTCGTGGTGTCACATCAGTTCTTGATTCCTAAGATTTAATAACCATCATTTAATAACTCATCAAGTGGGTCAAAGATTTGATACGTGTTGGTTTCTGCGGTCAAAGAAGTAATACGAGTAGTGATTTGTTTTTCGTTCGTTGGAATTGATTCCTAAGATTTAACAACCATCATTTAATAACTCATCAAGTGGGTCAAAGATTTGATACGTGTTGGTTTCTGCGGTTAAAGAAGTAATGAAAACATCACTAGTTGTTGTTATTGTTTTTTTTCTCATGTGCATCTTTAAAAGTTTTTTGTTCTTGGCTGCGATTTGATGAAAGAGAAAACACATATATGATTTTTCTTGGAAAGTGCGCTTTGACTGGTCAACTGCTATTTAACAAAGGTTGCGATTTGACCAAGCATTGAGATTTGACTGACTCACGTTTTAAGAGATTGCGATTTGATATAACAGCAAACCAGTTACCACAGCAGAACCTAACTTCAAACCCATTTCGCAAAAACGAAATTACAACAACAGACTCTAAACAATATCAATTTTCTTGTGAAGATTCAACATTACCAAATCACAAACCAAAAACAAATCCAACCTATCCAAATCTCACAAAACCTAATCTCCTACAAACAATCAACAACAACAAATCATTTTCTAACCTAGAACCCGTCACCTCGTCTACCACAACATCAAACGAAATTTCAATCTACATTCAAAGTCTTGAAAACAAAAAGCAAAATATCTCAAGATCTCAGTCTTTCTTTTCGTATGAAACTACTTGTTCACAGATCTTTATAGATCAAAAGAAGAAAAGAACATAACAATCACTGATCTCTAAAACAAAACTGAAAATAAAAGCAAAGATCTCAGATCTTTCGTGTACTACTTAAGTCTTTTAGACCTCAAAGATCGAATACACGAAATGATATACCATCATCGATCCATTTTTTGAAGAAAAACTTCTTTTATTGTACGAATCTTTAAAGAAGCATACAAAAACCATACGGTTTCATATGTCCTCTCGTTCGTTAAGTCTAAACACAACAAGGAAAAACGAACCTACCTGTGACCTTGAATGTTACAAGATCTTGAAGCCAGTCTTGTGGAGTTAATTTTTTTATGCGTTTGGTTTGAGATTAAGGAGGAACGGATAAGGGGGGTTGCGTATGAAAATTTTTAGGGTTATTGTGGTGTTCGGATTAACAAGTAAAAAAAGGGGTGTCATGTTCTTTTACTGATCTGTGAATGATTGTTAGCTGCGTTTTGTTTTTTTTTTTCTCTAAGGAAGATTAGGGTTCAAGAGTGATAAAGGGGGCGGATTAATTTCTAAAGGAGATTAGGGTTAATTTGTGTGCCTTTTATACCGAAAATTAGGGTTAATTAGTTTTAGAATTGGGCTTGAACCGGATTTGTTTTTGGGCCAGGTTAAATTGGACTGATGGTTTGTGGACTGTGATAACAAGGACGATTTTGTTTGTTTTGTTTGGGCTGAATTTGGATTTCTCAAATTACCATTTGTTTGTTGTTGATAAATTTGCTATTTTGTTTAATATCTTTGGGTATAATTTTTTTTTGGACAACGACGTTGATTGAGCTTCAAGATTCCGAGATTGACAATTAGTTTGGGTTGAGATATTTTTGGGTTTATTGGATATAGTGGTAAGCTACGGGGTTTATTCGGATTTCAAAACACGAGCGTTGTCTGAAACTCACTGTGACTGGTCTACTTCATCACTTAAACTCATTTCAACCAAACCGAATCATAATCAAACAACAGTTTACAAAGTTTAATCATCAAACCGATCCAAATTTTTTTCCATAACACATTCAAGTATTCATTATAATTTCACGGTTTTTCTCTTGATTTTGTAAAATCCCGCGAAAGAATCTATTTCTCGGTTTAAATCATAGAATTGTAAAATCCCGTGCTCGTTTACATCATGTCTACTACTTCAGACTCCTTCATTTCTGAGGTACTCAAGTTGTACGACACGTATGATAAACAAATGAATTCCAATTCTGCACAACAAATAAACGTGTGTGATTCTGATAATGCTAATATGGAATTGTTGTGCTCGAATTCGCAAGAGAGAGAGAGTTTCATCAGTCACTAATGTTGCCTAATGCAAAGGAAAGTTGCATTGAATGTTTTCGATTACTTCACTCACATCTCCAGGTTCTCTTTGAAAAACCTGGAAACTTGGGAGGATACGAAAGGGCTTTCGCAAAACTCTTTGGTCAAGATGTTCAGGATTTCACAGTCAAGATGATTCTGTATTTAGATCAACTTGAACAACAACTTGACAAAAGAGAATTTTCTGAAGATAGATCCATGGCTGCCTTTTGGGTGATCTACAACCAACTCCAAGTGTTCATTGATTCGCAATTCACTGAGGATTATGATTATGACAGTGAAATGACGAAAAAGTGTTTTGCTAACTACACTGGAACCGAGGTTGACGTGTTCAGAGTTACATTACTCCAACTTATGAGTAATGTTAAGGGGTTCATTATTGAAAGAGCACAACATATGGGAAACGGGACAGAGTCAGATAAGCATGGTGATGACAACAGCTCAGGAACTGATATCACACTTAGTGTGGATGCAGATCACCAAGTACCATCTGCTGAGGTACATCTGTCTGATCAAACTAATGTTCTTTCTGCTGAACAACAACATACTGATCAAATTAAACCTACTTATGACACATATCTGTTGGAAAAGACTGATAGCAATATCACCTCTAATTCAACAAATATGAGTCATAAGGGGGGAGAAATTGATCAGGATGCCGAACATGATGATGCGTCAAGTTCTTTGCCTACGGCTGAGTTTTTCAAATCAAATGATATGGTTGAAAAAGAAGTTTATAATGAACTTTCAAACAGATTTTTACAACTTGAAAAACATTGTATTTCACTTGAAATCTCAATGCAACAAAAGGAAGAAAGTCTTCAAACTAACCAACCATGTAGGAATCCGGAATTTCCTGAATTCCGTGAATTTTTTATGATAAACGATTTGAAAGCTCAGCTACAAGCCAAAAACTTAACGATCAACAACCTGAAAAAACGTATTGCTGAGATGTGTGATATGTGTAATGAAGTTAAGGCTAAACATGATAGTGATAGTATTGCAACTAAAAATACTGAAATGGAACATAAAGTGGCTGAATTACTTAATGAAAATGAGACTTTGAAAATTCAGTGCAAAGAACTGTGTGATACAATCAAAGAAACGAAAACTAAGACTGTAAAGCAAACAACCTCTTTGATTGCCAAAAATGATGAATTCAAAGCTCAACTTCAGGAAAAGGGTTTTGCAATTGCAGCGTTGAAAAACGAGTTAAGAAAATCGACAGGAAATGGTGTGAACACTAAGTTTGCAAAACCATCAATCTTGGGGAAACCACCACTTAGAAACCAATCAGTTGTTAGACAACCGACTGCGTTTAAATCTGAATGACCAAAATCCTCAAAACCACGGTTTGCCTCCCAAGTTGATTCGAAACAAGTTTTGTCAAAACCAGTCACTTCACAGTCTAGACCTAAGGATAAGGAATAAACGTTTGCAAAACCTCATCACATGAGTGCCTCTAGATCTTCTAGGATTAGTTCAAAGCGTGTGTCATTTGTGACACCAAAGGAACATGTTAGACATAAAAACAGTGTTCAGAATCACAACCTAGAGGATGCTAAGAAAAACACACATGAAAAGACTAGGAATTTGCCTGTTTCTAAGAGTAGTTGCGTATCGACTAATGCGATTCCCATAGAATATCACTCTAAGAATCCTAGATCTTTCTCTGACTCCAAACACCTTGTTTGCTCAACTTGTCAGAAATATGTTTTTAAGGCAAATCATGATAATTGTGTAACAAAATTCCTGAAGGAAGTGAATGCTCGTGCTAAGGTTCAATCCTCTAAGACTAGAAACAACAACAAGCCCGTAGAACCAAAGAGTTGTATTCAGAAACCTGGTAGGCAGATTGCTATAGGACAAAGGTTTTCTCCCAACAAGTCTTTCACTGTGCATGAGAAACCAAACACTCCTAGATCTTGTCTTAGGTGGATACCGACGGGTAGAATTTTTAAGATTGCCGGTCTTAGATGGATACCTATTAGAAAGATGTTCACTGAGTGCAAAACCAAGGTTGACAGTGAAACCCCAAATGGTCTAGATGCTGATATCACTAACCCATATAAATGCAAAGAAACTCTTAATGTCAGTGCAGGTAGTCCTTACTTAAGTGCAGGTACATCATTCACTCATATTAATGAAAGACTCAGGGTTTGGGTGCCGAAAAGATTGATATCTCATGAAGTAGGGGTTCAAGCAATTCAAGCTTGATGAACATTAACGACAATGACGTCTGTTTACATCAGTTCAGGCCTCGTTCTTTATCGACAATGACATTTGAACACTGCAGTTCAAGCCTCGGGCCTCAATGTCAACATAATGGTGTCTGCTGACATCTCTTCAGGCCCCGTTCCTCATAGAAAAGAAAGGCGTACGCTTGAGTGCGCTTTATCTTTGGAAGAAGAGAAATCTTCTTGTTTCTGGCTATTCTCATCAACAAGGTTCATACTTGTTACATGCTCGTTCAGTCATCAAGTGGATCTACATTCATTAAGATTGTATTTTTATTCACTTGATCAAAAATGGCAACTTCAAATGCAATTTTTGAGGGGTAGAAGTGTGAACAGTGGATCAACCTCATATGCACTTGTTCAATCAAAAATGGCATCCTCATATGCAATTTTTGAGGGGAGAAGTGTGAACAAGTGGATCGACATACATTTGATTGTTTGTTCACTTACTTGTTGGGCATCTAATTGTGACTATGGAGTTGATCAGGTATCACTTATTTGAGGTTGAAGTTGACTTTCTCAAAGGCGTGATCTTATTCTATCTTGAAGTCGGGGTTGGTTGGATGCATGACTTTCAATGATAACTTGCTCGTGCTTAAGATTTAAGTTGAAGACTTAGTTTATCTAGTTACCAGCAGTCGAGGTAAATGTTTGACGACCTGGTTAACTATCACTTAAAGGAGTTACGTTGTAGCACTCAGTGTCACACACCAATGACGTTGTGGATAATCGCAAGAGGTGTTAATGTCTCATACTTTGGTTGGGTATTGAGTACTTAGAGATTTGCTTGGAGCACTAATTCTCTACACCGTTCTTCCAACATTAGTGCAAGTTTAAGTCACGAGAACGGGGAATTCTACTTCAGTGTCAAGTTTGGTATATCGGGTTTGTTCCATCAATCATCTCGTCAAATAGCCTACTTAAGGGTTGGTAAAGATAGTCAGAGACGGTTTTAGTAGGATTTGATTCTCACAGGATACATTTGAGCCAAGTCTGTTCTTCTCACAAGATTTCAAGTATATGTGCGTAAAATGTGTTGCTGATTCTGAGGTATCAAAACCAGCAAGGGGGAAGGAGACATACATCTGGACGCACAATGAGTACACGTGATGAACTTTATACTTCTTCTGAATTGAAGTTATTCCGGGAAGACAAATGTCATAACCGCAGAGAAAATCAGTGTTTTAACTCGTGCCTTCTGGTGTATCATTCCAACTACGTGGGGGAAGAGATGTAAGAAACAGTTTCTGATGATAAAAGAGGTACACAATGGTATGATGATTCCTCTAGTTAGTCTGTATCACTTCGACTACATACGGGATAAATTGCTTACACTCGGGACTTAGTTGACTTTGTGTAGCAATTCTCATCTGCGATTTCCTGAAGGGAGAAAAGGGGATTTTCGGGTCTTAATTGATCTTGATGTTACGTTTTCGACTTCATTAATAGGATTGAGTGTGTACTTCGGGTTTTTGAGCTTCATACAATGAGACTGATTGCATCACTTCAACTACTTGGGGGAAGTGGTCTCTGGATACTCTTGGCATGCATTACTTCAGACTTCAGCGGGAAGAAATGTGAGAAGAATTATTCAAGTGTGAGATGATTCGTTGCTGATCTATTTGATGATCCCCGAACGGAGAATCACGATGATTATTCTTAAAAGGAGCAGCAATACTTGATTTGGTTTGCTACGGTTTCCGCTGTACACTTACCTCATGTAAGTTTGAAAGAGAGCTTTGAAACTGCTCAAAAAGAAGATTGTCGGTTTGGGGGGAAGCTATCAAAGCTTTACAATTGAGAAGGCTCAAGTTCAGACGATCTATTCAAGAGCCTCGAAAGCTTTGGTGGTGAAAGTTTAAGAGATGTTGACTACAGATTTCCACAACGTACAAGAACGATATCCTTATTTTGGTATTCATGTCATCATCTTCTTAAACTGAATAATATAGTTTGTACATATCTTAAACCAAATTGTAAATAGAAAATTATAAAACCAGAAAAATGTATATAGAAAAATATTAAAACCAAGAAAAACCATAAAAATCAGAAAAATAGAAAATACCAAAAATAGTTGTTCTAGGCATGTCTTCTGTTTATCGATAACATTTACGGTCTTAGAAATGTCATTCAATAATGACACGGGACTTTAAATGAAGCTCGAGCATAAGTTCAAATGAATTGTTAAAACATGTCTCAATGGCTTGCTATTACTTTAGATAGCAACCCGCATTTCAAAATGGGGAAAGCACGTCGCCAAAAAGACGGTTGTTCCTCCCACTGGGTGACGTTCACCCGGGCATGGATTACTTTATATCCATGTTTTCCCGATTTGATGTACGTTTCAGTGCATTATTTCTTGTAAAATAAGAGAAATCTTCTTTGTATACAAATAGTTTTCATTCTATGATTCTTCTGAAAATTATTTGTGAGACACATGGTGGTAACGTGTTGTTTGAAATTATTTCAGACTTGGATTGTGCATAAAATTTGTCACTCAATCAATGACTACAACTCTTTAACTAGAATACGGGTCATTGATTGAGGGGGAGAGTGATTTAAAATTTTATATCATCAAACGGGTTTCTTAGTTATCTCATAATTGTTAGAAAAGGTTTTGTAGTCAATGGGGTATTAGTTGAAGAGGAACTCACTAAGCTTTATCTCAAATGGCCAAATGTGTTAGTTGTTAGAAAGATTAGGGCATTATGTGCAATTTGCTTATAATATCCTAGCTTTATATAACTATAAGGTTCATTTGTGTCACTCTGGAATCCTCGTTTAATCCCCTAAATACTTGACAAACCAAAATCTAAAAGGAGTTAAAAACCCACTATGTTTGATGTTCTTTAATACTCCACTGGCATTTGTATGATCTGATTGAATGAGTTTCAAATGTTGATTGACTTTTGTTAGTCGATAGCTGCTTAATTGTTGTTGATTTTGTGCATGTGCACTCAGGATATGCTTAGGTATGTAGCTATCATGTTAGAATCTTGTCCCTAAGATCCTGAGTTGAATGTTGAAATATAAGTGAATTGCCATGTTCATGATTGCTGATTGCTCTTCATGCTAGATAGCGGTTTGATGTATTTCCTGACTGTGGTTTGATTACGAGATGAATATGGTATTATGAGTTGGCAGGTTGCTATGTGGTAGCTATTAATGAAAAGTGAATCTGTATGTATGTATATCTGTGTTGATATTCTTATGCAGATTCCATGGCCAATATGAATGTGCCAGTTCCCGCTCTAACCATTTGATCAGATGTTCAAACTCTATTGACTGGCTTTGATTTCACCACAACAACAACATCGGCAGCAACAACAACAACACTGTTTTCACCACCACCACCTTCATTTCAACAAAGCTTTACTTATTCTGGTCTCGTCAAGTGGGGATCTACAATATTTGGGAAATTTTTGTTGGTGGATGGATAATTGATGTTGACTACTGACTCCCTCAGAGAAGCGGATGATCACATCGTCTGCGCAAAAAGGTCAAATATCATTTGTGTCATAACAGTTATCTTGTACATAACAAGTAGTGAATCTCCCTCATAAATTGAGGGGGGGCAGTTGCATGTTCCATTATCAGCACATATTAAAACTGACCACATTTTCTCACAAATTTTCTAACTTATTTAAATTAATTGAGATCCCAAATCTCAAATGGTTTGAAATTTTTGATCGGGGGAGAGAATGTGATTTAAATATGAAATCTGATAAAATGTGATCTTTTGGACTCATGTGTAGGCTCCCAAATATGTGCTAAACTCTTTCTTATATCGATGCACATATTGAGGGGGAGCAAATGGTTTATGATGGCAATTGTGGAAGAATACCAAAGACCGACCAATCTTATTTTAAATGTACTGGAGTTATAAGGATGTTGAGGTTAGGTATTAGTTCTCATGATCCTGCCAGAACCGGAGGGATCTTCCCAGGGACAATCCTCTAGTTAGAATAGAAGTCCTTAGGAATGATTAAAAAGGAGAAAAGTGAATAAGGGAAGAGTGCCGACTGAGATGGAGCTAGTACTGGAACAAACCCAACAAGGTACTAGTGATGAAGTCTCGGTAAGCACTGAAGGGGTTGAAGAATGAAAAAGAAATGTAAAGATAAAGGGTGAAAAGAAAGAAGCCCTCCTTACACTTTAGGCAGAAACCGGGTCAATACATATGCTATCAGAATCACTTAGTTAA